>CM062102.1:6935237-6980235 GCA_031163375.1 Conogethes punctiferalis
CTTTAGTTGCCTTCTATGACACATACACATACCAAACCATAGTACACTGACTAAAATAGGCCTGTTGCCGTAAAAATGTAAATAGAAAAATGTAGTTAGTAGTTAGTTGTTCAAAAATTAAGGACACATATTTTTTCATTTTTAAATTAGACCAATAATTACAAAGATATATCACGTTAAAATTACGCGTGACGTCAAAGAGTGGGAGTTTTTTCACCACAGCGTGACGTCAAAGACCGCTACTCCTAAATTTTGATGCCTTGTATCTTTGTTATTTTTTGTTTAAATGAAAAAAAAAGGAAAATACGTGTCAACATATTTTTATAATCTAAAATACGGACTAAATAAAATGTAATTATTTTGACCCTAGCAACATCCGTATTAGGGCAGGATAGAACATTAAAGAAAACAAATCATACTGTATTATTTCACCCCTAATACGTCATGCAAACTCCTCTATATAGAACAGTTTCCGACTCCGCCCTTTGACAGTTTGAACAGACATACATTCATGAAAGTCTTGTTCACAGAGGCGCACACGGGAAATAAACGTTAGGACACTCTGCACAGTTGCTGTTCCGAATAGATCTGGTAGAATTTTGGCGTAGCGTCGCGTGGTCGTGCCATATCGTGATTTCAAGATGTATTCCGTTGATAACGGGATCAGTACAAAGAGTGTGAGATACAGAACTGAAATTGAAATAAATTAATTGATTTATAGTATTCTTTAATGCAAGGGAAATAAATGTAATCGGAAATTAGGATTTCATATAATGTAAGAACCATAGTAAAAAAAAGGCCACGCTGGGCTACACAGCGCCATCTAGTCTCAAACTAAGCCAAGGGTTTACTATGGGATCTAGAGTAGAGGCACCTGATAAACTTAGATGTTTTGGAAATAAATACTTATTGTACGAGTACATTGCAAATACCCAGATCAGTACAAACATAACATGTTCGTGCAATAATGTTTGGATTGTGCGGGAATCGAACACGTGATCACTGTGTTAGATAGAAGCAGCGTTTAATACCTACCGCATCAAAACCAGTTGTGTAGTTTTAAAGATGTAAGCATACAAAGGTCCCTTTGTATGCTTAAATCTTTTTAAAGACTGTCCTGTGACTATCTGTTCTAATCTGTCCAGACATACAACAAACGCAACTTTGTTTTACACTATTTAGTGATAATAGGAAATCACTCCACCTAAAACACTGTAGATGACTAGATACTCACAAAATTTCTTCATAACTCATACACCTATTTCCAACTCTATCAAAACACACAAAATCTAGTCAAGTTCAAGTTGAAAATGTCAAGTTTAATGCCACAATATTCGCCGAGAATTCTAAGCAATTAAGCGATTTAACTACTAAGAGGGTACTTAAAGTGGTTTGCGTTTTAAGCATTATTGACTAAGTACCCAATTATGATAAAAAAAACGTATGAAAATACTTGGTTTGGAGCGCAGAGATGTTCGCTCCCTTGCAATCCGTACATATATACATAACGTCACGCTTTTCTCCCAGAGAGATAGGCAGAGATCACGACCATCCATTTGCTACGATACTGGCACACAACTTTTGCTTCGTCCACATTATCGATATCTTCATACAGCCCGTCGGTTTAGGGTACTTAGTATTTTACCTTTTTGACACCTTCTAAATTAGTCATTGAAGGTCCTTCAAGGTCTTCCCCTCCCAATTGATCCATTCACGCTCTCGCTATATATTTTCATCCGTCTTGCATTCCGTATATTCGTAATTCATGATTTTAATGTGTAATGTTTCCCATCATCATCATCATCAGCCTATTGCAGTCCACTGCTGGACGTAGGCCTTTCCAGTTGTTCGCCACTTAGGGCAAACATCTGGAGGATATACCCATAATCGCCACGCTGGGCAGGCGGGTTGACGATAGTAGGGCGTAGCTTCTCGCTTCGGTGTTCCTTATTATAATGTTTTTAATACAAAGCGTCAATTTATTCAAAAGCACAGTCAAGAGTGGCCCTTAACATGTAACCATGCCCTCTCGGGTTCCGTAACTAATTCTCCACTAAATGAGAGTTATTTAGTGTTAAATGAATGGTCTTTCCAAGTATTTAGGGTGCTTTCCCTTACAATGGGATGTTAATGAGTTGTTTAAGTACGCACCCGCATTCCGGGCATGGCCGTTTCGTGATCTGTACTTGATATGACCATATGAAATCTTGAACATATGTGTGCGGAATAAACACTGTATGCTGTCTTAATCAATGAATCGAACATAATCAACGGTCTCATCATCATTATCAGCCTATTGCAGTCCACTGCTGGACATAGGCCTCTCCAGTTGTTCGCCACCTGGGGCAAACTCCTGGAGGATATACCCATAATAGTCACGCTGGGCGGGCGGGTTGGCGATCGCAGGGCGTAGCTTCTTGCTCTGGTGACGCTGCTGCCCGTCATGGGCCTGTGGTATTTAGCTACGCCTTCTATCGTGATGGTTTTTACCGCCACCAGGTGGTTTGCCAGAGCCTCGTTTGTTGTTCGGCAGGATGCACCACGGGCAGGTGAGGATGGCTTGGAGCGAAAAGGTGATAGGTCGCTCCCTTACATCGCTAAAACGGCCTATCGTATCATAATTATTGTATCAAGCTTCCACCTGGACATGATTTGCCATGGTTGACCTGGAAGTCTTTAAACTGACTTCGTACCCAGGTTGGCCGCAGAAAAGAGAATATGTTCAGGTGGGGGTACACTGATGGGTCGGACTCACCTGGTCTGCTGTCTCACGTGCGGAGGGACCTGCTCACTGGCTGAGCTTATTTCCGTGACCGGGAGTGCGGTTGACGAGGCGGAACACTGGGCACACCGGGTTTGATTTCGGTTTGCCATCGAAACGCAAAGATCGGCCTATCACGGTCTACTGCTGGTCATAGGCCTCTCCAGTTGCTCTCCACTTTTGACAAACATCTGGATACTGTGCCCGTAATCGCCACATGGGCAGGCGGGTTAGCGATCGCAATGCGTGACTGGCTCGGTGGCTCAATTGGTAGTGACCTCTGCCTTCTGAGCCAAGGGTCGTGGGTTCGATCCCCACACATTACAAACATTTGTGTGCATGAACATGTCTGTTTGTATTGGTCTGGGTGTTTTCTATGTATAATATGTATTTATTTACAAAAAAAAGTATCTACGTAAGTTTATCAGTTATCTAGTACCCATAGTACAAGCTTCGGCTTAGTTTGGGGCTAGATGGCGCTGTGTGGCCCAGCGTGGCATGTCTCGGGTTATTTATTTATTATTTCTCTTTCTAGTGACGCTGCTGCCCGTCATCGGCCTTGACATATCAAGCAATATTTCAAGTTAGGTTTTGGGCCGACATGGCGGTGGCAACTGACAGGTAACTGACGAGTTACTTGCCCGTTGTTACAGCGACATGGCCTTCTCTCTAAGCTGAGGATGGAACCTGATTGGCTACACACTTTCGTTCTTTTTCTGTATCTTTTATGTTCTCTGCTCATATTATGTTATTGTGTATTTATATCATGTTTTACCTGCGTCTTGTGTTGCCAGTAAAACATTTTTCTTTCTTTCTTCTTTCTTTCTTTCTTTCGCTTTCCATCAGGCGTAGGGAAGCCATTGTCGAGGTTCCTACTATAAAAAAAAAGTTTACTCTAGATAACTTTTACGAATAGGTAAACAGAAACATCTTGATACAAAGATTGTATTAAGATATTTCAGAATATTCGTTGCATATGTCCCGACATGACAAAAGCTTCATCCCGCAGTAATCTTCCTCAAAGGGTTATAAAGTCGCAATATTTTATACGGATTCCCGACGTTAATCAGAAAGCTTAGCTGGATTCCGACGAATTCAAAACAAAAGGCTTGAAGGCTTAATTACCCAAGTACAATACATTCTTAAAGCGAGATGTCTGAGTCTGAGGCGAAAATGCGTTGGGGAAGGAATTGTTTTCCTCCCACGCTATGGGAAATGTCGAGATTGCGTTGAATTCGGTTTGTCATTCCCATTTTGTAATACGACTTATACTTTGTTTTTTAGCATTAAAAATCGAACACTATTCTGGTATTTTTAAAATTACACCGCCTTTTTTGTTTTTTTTAGGATTTACCTGTTTTCTGAACTCCCTTGAATTTGGCTCGATTATAAGTGTGCACTATAAAAGACCTAAACAGCTGCAAACAAAACCAAAAGTATATAAATTTGATATTTGATAATGTTTGACCAATCAAAATCAACATTTTATTCTAATTTTCTGTGTTTGTCTAAGGAAATGGTTTATTATCACTGCTTCTTTTTAAACAAAGTGAACAACTTCTAATGCTAACAAAATTAAGTTTATGGGTATATATATTGTGGTATAGTAAAAATCTATATTTAATTGTGTATGTCTGCCTTGTAGAAACACACACTACCCAATAAATTAAAAAAAAATGAATCATAATGAGTAATTACAAAACTAAAAAAAAATTGTAAGGTAAAAAAATAAAAAAAGCTTTTTTTTTAATTTTTGGCTATGTTTCTCATATGATTCCGTGACAATGTGTACTATCTTACAAGGATAAAAAAAACCACGTAAACGTATTTTATTAGTGTCTTAGCCATAAAGAAAAAATATTTAAGTAGATAAAGTGTGCTTTCCTTATATCAGACAATCTTGTTCTTCTTTCCACTGTTAACGATTTTTACTTCCTTTTTAGGAAATTAAATTAAATTAACTAATTTAACTTAAATTTAACTTATAACCTAAACCAGACCGAAGATGATTTTGCACGGCGCCTTCCATACAAAATCGTCTCCCCCGGGAATCGAACCCGGAACCTCCGCGTTTCGGACGTATAGCTCTCACCATTACACCACGGAGACGGCCGAAAGATTTGGCATAATAACGCTCCTACAAAAGTAGTCGACAGACTAATAAAAAAACCTGTTTAGAAATCTTTTTTTAAGTGGTTTTTTTTTTAACTTCCCAAACCATAGAAATATTTTTTTAAAAAGTTTTGTTCTTGTATTTTTGTTTTATCCGCTTACCATTCAGATAATAATGGCGCGCACCAAGACGTTGGCACATCATTCCTGCCCCGTGCCATCAAGTCATGGAATGTCCTTCCAGTTCATGTGTTTCCTTCCTCTTACAATCCTGGGTTCTTTAGGCGGGGCGTGAAACGGCATCTCAGTGGGCCTTCAGGGCAAGGGCGATAGGCGCAATGGGTTTGTTCTATTATGCCTGTCGACTTAACTTCTGGACCTCACGGCCGTCTACCATCAGGTGGAGTGAGGTCATCTTGAATGTTCGTTATATACCATAATCAGCTTACAGTCCACTGCTGGACAAAGGCCTCTCCAGCTGCTCGCCACTTTGGGCAAACACCACGTTTTCATATTAAAAAACTTTTTAGTGCAGAATGTAAACATTGGTCTAGTTCATGTGTTTCCTTCCTCTTACAATGCTGGGTTGTTTAGGCGGGGCGTAAAACGGCATCTCAGTGGGCCTTCAGGGTGAGGGCGACAGGCGCGGTGGGTTTTCCCTGGTGTACCAGTCGACATCATTTGGACCTCACTTCCACTTAACATCAGGTGGAGTGAGGTTAATCTGAATGCTCTTATCATAAAAAAAATCGAACCTGGATCTAACGGTTTATCTGGACTTTAGGGCACGCACTAACTGACGTCATCATTTCTTGATACTATCTCTAAGCAGGTAAATTTGGACCTCGCTTCCGCTAACCATCAGGTGGAGTGAGGTCACCTTGAACGCTTTTATTATAATAAAAATCAAAAATATCGAACCTGGATCTAACGGCTTATCCGGACTTTAGGGCACGCACTAATTGACGTCATCATTCCTAATAGACTAGGACCTCAAAGCAGGTAATTAGTGTTATTTTTATGGTAATCTTATCTCCAGGTATTGTTTGTTGATAGGTTCTACAATATTTGTTTATGTATTGAAAAACTATTAAGCGATGCGATAATGGATAAGAATACAAGCCACCGCCTTTCCGTGGCTGTAGTAAGAATGGGCTAAGAGAGTTTTTGAGATTTCGCTGTTCAGCCGGTGCTAGGTTTCATTTTGTCTTTGTGGTGGTCAACCCGAGCTCAGGATCCTCAAGATATGATTCCCTTGTCTAGTTCCCATACTACAAGCTTCAGCTATAATAGAAATAGATGGCTCTGTGTGGCTCAGCGTACTAGCATGTGTCGAGTTGGGTTATTTAACCTGATGGTGGTATAATCAGCACGATTGAAGGTTTTATAAATATATAAATATCGTACAACATCACATACATTGCTCCGATCGTAAGTAGCTTAAGCACTTGTGTTATGGGTATCAGAACAACGAAAGTACCACAAATAAATACTTAAATACAAATATAAACACCCAGACACGGAACAAACACAAGTGTTCATCACACGAATGTTTGTCCCGGGTGGGAATCGAACCCACGACCCTTGGTTCAGAAGGCAGGGGTCACTACCAATTGAGCCACCGATCCAGGTTTTTTTTTGGATTTGGAGAAAAAAATATTTTCAAACTATTCGCCCCCGACTTAACGTCCTGACAAAGAACGATAACTGTATTAAGGCACGTTTGAAATGAGTACACTGCGCTAAAATGTACATTTACGAGGACTTTGAATGCAGTTTAGTACGTTACCCCGCTTAATTTCATGAGGTTTGTTTCGGTAGCGGCCGTAAAAGTCCGCATTTTGCGCTTATAAAATTCGCTAGCGACGCTTATGTTTCAGCGTAACGTTTGCTTTAAATTCTTAGGAATGTACTCATCATTCATTTGCCTGCTTTGTTCCCATTATCTGGGGTCAGCGCAATATGTTTTCTTCTTCCATTCATCCCTATCACCCGTCATCGTCCCATTCACTCCTTTCTCAGCCATGTCATCATTCACACAGTCCATCCATCTTTTCTTCGGGCGGCCTCGCCCTCTCCCCCCATTCACACTCATCTTCATCATGGTCTTGGTCACATGTCTCTCATCCCTCCTCATTACGTGCCCATACCAAGACGAGACGGTTCCCTTTCAACTTTTCTGTCACTGGCGCCACTTTCATACTTCCCCTAATGTACTCATTCCTTATCTTATCCATTCTAGTCATGATTGTTTTTTATACTTTTTTATAAAAAAAGTTTGGACTGCCTCAGTGGTAGCAACTGCAGACTAAGTCCAAGAAAGATTAATTTTAGGGTCAGAATCCATAGAGAAACGAGTCCGTCGGTCGTCAGTGTATTCCTGATTTAGGATAGGACTACCCAATCTCATCCCGTGGGTGTCGTAAAAGACTACTAAGGGAATATTAGGGAACGGGCAGCAGCGTTTACCTACTGCGGTCGACAACCCACCTGCCCGCGGTGCATCCTGCTGAATAACGGACGAGGCTCTGGCAACCGACTGGTGGCGGTATAACCATCACGATTGAAAGCGTAGCTAAATATCACTAGCCGATGACGGGCAGCAGCATCACCGGAGCGAGGAGCTACGTCCTGCGATCGCCAACCTGTCTGCCCAGCGTGTTCCTCAAAGCGGCGAACAACTAGAGAGGTTTATGTTCAGCAGTGGACTGCTATTGGCTGATGATGATGTATACTTCAAACTCCGTACTTGGCTAGTCTTAGAAGCCGGCTACAGGGCCGAAATTTTGTGAAAACCTTCAAGTTTCCCAAGCAGGTATTATACTTTAATTACGCAAAATTAGTTTTTAAAGTCCAACGTTAAGTGGGTTGAGAGAAAAGTTTCTCGGGAAATGGGGCTTCATGTAAAATAAACAAAGTTCGCACAAAAGACTGGTGTTATTTAAAGAGATTGACCTTTCATGTTTGGCGTTGGCAAAAAAACTCGCAGCCGACTGGTTGTAGGTGTGAGAGAAGCGTCTTTTATAATTAAGGTTGTGGTATTTTTAATGGATGTTCTGAAACTGACTTAACAGTGAATAAACAAACGTAGCTGGACTAAAGAAATATTTAAAGATATTAAAAAAGGGGCTTCAAATTACTAATTGACAATAATGAACACGTGAGCATTTCTGTTCTATTTTCGTTCAAAATGTTCCTTAAACGTGGTTAAGGTAACAGTTCTACTTAAGCGAAGCGGAGAAGAGCAGAAACGAGCTGTGTGATTTACCATTCACATAGCTTGCATCCATTGAAATTGCGATAGTTGGATCTGAGGCTTATATGCCCAGCCCACTGCCTTATCATCGTGACCCTATTGCATTCCACTGCTGGACATAGGCCTTTCCAATTGTTCGCCACTTGGGGCAAACATCTGGAGAATATAATCGCCACGCTGGGAAAGCGGGTAGGCGATCGGAAGGCGTAACTTCTCGCTCCGGTACGCTGCTGCCGGTCATCATCATCATCAGCCTATTGCAGTCCACTGCTGGACATAGGCCTCTCCAGTTCTTCGCCACTTAGGGCCAACATCTGGAGGACATACCCATAACCGCCACGTTAGGCAGGCGGGTTGACGATCGCAGGGCGTACATGGCTTATCGCTTCAGTACGCTGCACTATACCGGCTATTTAGCTACGCCTTCAATTGTGATGGTTATACCGTCATCAATCGGTTGCCAGAGCCTCGTACAGTAGGAAGCACCACGGGCAGGTGAGGGTGACTTGGAGCGAGAAGATGTTAGTTCGCTCCCTTACATCTCAGCGTGGCATGTCTTGGTTTATGTTTGTATTTTCTTGTTTGTTTTTACTTTCTTGGAGAATTCCAGTGATCGTGACGCATACCTCGTCGCGGCCTTCTACTGAGCGGGGACCATTCGAGTTTCTAAATTTTGTATATTATGTGTGTAGCAAATAAAGGTGTTCTATTCTTGGGCTATTCATTTCATTTATTATAACCATTGGTAATTTTCTAATACTTAGCTCCGCGAAACCCCGCTTCTGTAGAAACGCAAACAAACCATATCTGCTTATAATAATTTATTTATTCAAGAAATCACTAAAATGGAATGCAGTTCCCTTGATGAACGACCGTCAAATTATGGTTCGTATCCACATCACATTCCATGTGACATATGTTGTAGTAAGACTTTCCATTGTCGGCGCAGACGGGGTCGTAGATCTTGGAGCAAACGCAATTCTGCGGCTCCGATTCGGTGGTAGATGATGGTGTATCTTGGTCTTCTTCTCTGGAATCGGGAAGAGAAATAGGGTAGAAGCTAATCTATTAACTTGCTTGCATCTTTTTTTTTATAGTGGGTCGACATAATGGCTTCCCTACGCCTGATGGAAAGAGAAGCCCAAGTCGCTGTGACAACGGGCAAGTAACTGGTCAGTTACCTGTCAGTTGCCACCGCCATGCCGGCCCAACCCCAACCCCCCACGAGCTCCGGAAACCCTACCCACCGGCAGAAACACTACTCAGAGGTCATTTGACTGCGGTATTCTATAGGGTGGAGGTCCTTTCCCTGACGGGCGGCTCAATTCGAGCGAAGATTCGCTATGCCCTACCTATCTCTCCGTATACCCAACAACGGTCCCAGGTTGACCGCTGTATAGAGAACCTATTTAGATGGAGTTTCAAAGACGCTTCAGCTAATCAGTGTGTTGAGAAAGGATCAAAACATGTTGCGAATAGAAAGGAAAAGGAAGGAAAAACGGGAGGCTTAAAGTCAATTAATAAAATATAAAAAAAGTAAAAAATGACACAAAATAAAATAAGCACGCACGCATACGAAACTGGAAAGCACACTAGAATTTGCAAGAAACAAAAGTAGAACAAAAAAGTAAAAAAGAAAAGAGGTTGGCCGCTATGCAGTCAGTCCGTAACACAGTGTATGTTCGGCGCTCCCCAAACTATGGCGCATCTTCTCCAGCATTCTGCGTATCCGAACATATGGCACACGCGATTACTTTCTGTAGCCAATAATGACGAGTTCTGACTTTTCATTCTCGTCCATGGTCTCTTAAGTTTATGATTACAATTTTATTGATTGACATCGATAAGATGAAGAAAGTCCCATCCCTATGTGAAAGATCTAAGACTATGTTAAGTATACAGTATACACGCTGAAAGAGAAATTTCTCAATAAAAATTGGATGAGGAAAGGCCTCTGTCAAACGGGGTCCTGCGCCGCGTCGTCCCCTAGCTTCCGCGTCCCGCCCGCGAAACCGGCCCGCAACCGGTCGCCCATCGTCCGTAGGGACCCTCCCAGCAACGCCCTAAGCCGAGGCCCGAGCCCCACTAGGGGGCGCCCTTAGCTGTGTTGCTTAGAATACCTAGGGGTGAGAGTCTTCCGCTCCCCCAACAGTCCGGTGATGATGACAAGGCCGGCCTGGCCATCATCGTAGTCATTTAGAAAAAATAAAAGCCTCTGTCAAATCTGCCCAAAATATAGTCAAAGTTCGGCAATTCTTATCTTTGCCACCAAGATTTGAACTTTCACCAAGATGTGGAACTCATTGCCGGCCTAATCACTGTTCCCTCCTTCCTTTGATAGCTACTTGCCCGTTGTCACCGCAGCTTTGACTTCTGATTCGCTTCCCATCAGATATTAGGAACCTATTATGCTGCGCTAAAACAAAAAGCACTTTCAAGATTTCAATATCAACCTTGATATTAAAACCAGTTTTGGCAACAAAGCCTTTCATCCTCCCGGTTGTTATATCATTTACCTTGTCTAATATTACGTATAATTTCCCACCTATCCCAATTACATCAAAGCGAGCAACATACGTCGTGTGTAGGGAAAATCATTAATTTTGTCTGCGCATCGTGCTAAGAATTACGAAGGGCCTCTTGCTATTCATTTAGAAGGACTTGTATAGTGTTTTTCGAGGAATTTGTGGGTTCAATTCGGCTGATTAAAGTTGAATCTTTGCTTATTAAAGCGAAAGTCAAAGATCGTTCACTCACTCGTCTTATTCGAAAGTACAGATGCCAGGAGTTTCGAATGTTGAAACGACGTTTAACGGGTCAGCTAGTTATGTATTGCAATTTTGCACACATGATCGTCTGCCGCCTTTTGTATAAAAAAAATGTTTGAAAAAGCACAAACTCATAAAACAGACATTTTCTATATAGACGCCAACTGATCATATTGCCTTCCCAAAAACCAAGTCCGAATTTGGATGTAGGTACATAATGTAATTTCTTAAACTTTATAACAATGTAATGACGACTGTTTCATATAGTCGAGAAACTTTTTAAAGTTTTTGTACAAATCATTACTTATTCCACAGCGACATCTTGTTCCGTACTTTAAAAGAATCTCGTGTAACCTTTTACGGGCTTTTATGTAATAAGAAATACCAACCTCGGTGCGTACCTGCGTTTCAAGTGTCAAATTGGGGGTCAGGACCCGAATAGATAAAAGCCTGCCAAGGGCGTAACGCGCCAAATACATTAAAGTTTATTTATTTTGCAATTGAAAATAAACATAGCTACGCCTTCAATTGTAATGGTTATACTGCCACCAGTCAAGAGAGGTAGGGCATAGCGAATCTTCGCTTCCTCACCTTACCTTTCTTTCACTACCTCAGTTTAACTAAATATCTACTGGCAATGAACCCTACAATAAATAAAAAAAAGCTGTTTCGTTTTAGCATTTACACTACGGAACTCTAACAGGACAGTACCTACCCTTGTCTTAAGGCCCGAGGTCGTGTGTCTGTTCCCTTGGTATCTTTAACAGGGGGATTCTTTGCCATCAGTTTTTCCGTGGAGCTCGCTACGTTGAAAAGGTGGATACCTGAAAACGTTGTACCTTTTAATTAGACATTCTTTAGACTTCCAACTTTTATCTAGTTACTAGCTATGCCCGCGGTTTTGCCCGCGTTTATGTAGATGTGACACATAAGTGTTTCTTCATCCCTTTTTTCGCAATAAAATATGTCCTTTCTTAGGGTCTAAAGATTGTGTGTGCCAAATTTCATCAAAATCGGTTGAGAGGTTTAAGCGTGAAAGCATAACAGTTAACAGTTATTTTCGCATTTAGAATCCATAAACCTACTTGTTTATCAGTTGTCTAGTACCCATTGTACATGCTTCGGTTTATATTAGGACTAGGTGGCGCTGTGTCGCCCAGCGTGGCATCTCTTGGGTTATTTATAAATTAAAATAATAAATAAATCCTATCCTACTTACAAGCGAACAAAATCAGTATTCTAGCCATGACGATGCCTGACTCACGTTGAGTAGTGAAGATTCCGAATTACACTTTCAATCGAATTTGTTCCATTTGGTTCGTAAATCAATTTCCATCGGTTTACCTACTTTGAATTATCTTGGTGATTAGCATAACCGGTAATAGTGTTGTAACTTTTTGAGTGATCGATAACCAAAAATTCTCGATAAACGTTTATCGAGAATTTTCGGTTAAATTTCGGGCTATATCAATATATTCTCGGACAACTTCATTGGGGTACATATAGACTATTTCTAGCTAAAGCATGGGCGACTCAAATGTTCTGGGTTCAATTCCCATTTTCTTTCGACTGCTTTCCGATTTTTAGTACTGAAATTTGAAGGATGAAAAAATAACAAAATTGGTTGGCTGGTTAATTTAACTTTTAGTAATCGGTACCTATGAATAAAAAGCTTAATTGACTATTTCCAGTTGATGAAATAATAGTTATAAAACCACTCAAATTACCAAATCGATCATATAAAATACAAATAATAACAGTTACGAATATATTTCTATAAAACGACTTTATCGATGATATCATAAGATTCTTATTCAAGAGGCGTTTATAGTTTTTTTATGTAAATTAAATTTTATTTAATCTATTTGAGTTACATTTGCAAGTAGGGTAACGATCTCGACCAAGGATTTTGTGAACTCTTTAAAACTAATCAGTTAATTTTATAAAATCTTGTACTAAAATAAAACGTTAAGATTTAATTATTTGAAAAATAAATAACGTGTTGGATAAAACACCCAGACCAGAGCCATCCAGTCCAGCAGTGGACTGCGATAGGCCGATAATAATGATGAACTTAAATATGCCAGGTTCCATACAAAAATGTTTGAAATGTTTTCAAAAGTAGCAGTTACTATATTCAGAAAATAAATAGATAAAGAATATGTGCACATGTTAGCCTTTTTATAGATCACGTATGCATTTCGGGTCTGCAGCGATAATCCAGGTCAACTGGATACCGCCGGTAGATACGCTTTTTACGACTTTTAAATGTTTTGAAGACTTCTGAGCTGGTGCAATGCTTACTAAATGAGGGAAATGAAGAGAAATAGTTTTTAGTGGTCGTAGGAAAACCGGTTTAGGATGGTACTGTGGCTGAATTTTATCCGGAATTCATGTTTTATTAACTATTAAAACACAATGACTGTGGGTGATATACAATGAAACATTTCGTGTATATTGATGAAAACATAACCTACATAATAAGTTATTTAAACTTTATTGTCTAAAATTATGTAATAATCAAACCTAATACTATAAGCATACTCTCATGCAAAGAGTAGATTTGTGTCTGGTGGGTGTACAAATTAGTTCTTCAGAGACAAAAATTTTCAACGGCAATGCTATAATTATTGCAGTAACCAAATTACATAACGTTAAAACACAAAAGCCATTACAGGAAAACATAAAACAAACAAAATATAGTAGGTACAACTTAGGCGATCTTATCGCTCGTAGCGATCTCTTCCAGACAACCTTCAGGTAGTGAAAACCAGTTTTGCTAAAGAGTTGATTCTTCCTTTTTTTATCAAAAACTAACATTGTATTGCGCAATAGATTTCTGTGAACTAATTTTTGGTCTAATAGAAAGAAATACAGACACGATAAATCTTTCGAAGCAAAAAACCCTCAAAAGAGTGCGAGAAAATTTCTACGATAGCTTAAAATACGGCTAGGTGAACTCACCACGTGGGCAGAATAAACCGGGGTACATTTATCACAATCCATTGAGTTGAACTCCTGAAGCTTGATCGATTGTGAAATGACTGAGAACATTTATATAACCGGTCAATCCTTGAAGCTTGAGTGTGACTTCAACGAATGGTCCCGTACCATTTTTTATTTTTTCAATTCAATTCAAATTATTTATTTCGGACATAATATAATACACAGACAAAGTAGGTACAATATAGTTCACCCTTTTAACATAGGTAAAATGTACACATTATATAAAAAAACAGACATTACAACAAACATATTATTATACTAAGCTACGAGACATGCAGCCAAACCAATCGAGTCCCCTTGACGTTTGAGCTCACACAGTTCCTGACAGGACACGGTTTTCACAAAGCCTACCTAAATAGATTCTGCATCTGCGATGACGACCGCTGTCCCTGTGACGATACTTCCGTTCAAGACATAGAACATCTCCTTTATAAGTGTAGTATATTTGAATATGCAAGGGAAAAATATAAAATCATATGTGCCAATACAAAAATCACTCCATTTAAAATCATAGAGCAGTTGAAAAGTGAAGAGGCCACAGACGAATTCGTCAAATTTGTGACCCTCATAGTAACAAATCTCAAAAGAATCAATAGTACATAACCATAATCCTATTCATTTCCTTAGCCTGTATCCACTAGCAGGCCAATAAAAACTTAAGCACTAATATCAAAACTTATAAAGAAACTTCAAATAAAAAATAAAACAGCAACCAATATATAAAATTTTGACAATTAAAAAAAAAAAAAAAAAAAAAAAACCAATCGCGTCACAAAAGGGCAGTCTATTCGACTCGCTACAACGCGCAGAATGCTATTGGGACTGCCGCGGACACGGCTTAATATTGAGGCTGCTCTTTTATGACAGAGGCAAACAGGCTTGAAGGTCATAATCATCATCCTATAGCAGTCCACCGCTGGACAGTCCTCTTCAGTTCGCCCAGAAATCCTATCTTTCGTCAAATATTAGACGAAAGATAGGCTTTACCTATAATTATCACACTGGGCAGGCGGGTTAGCAATCGCATGGCGTAGCTTCTATCTCTAGTGACGCTGCTGCCAGTCATCGACCTGTGGTATTTAGCTACGCCTTCAATCGTAATGGTTATACTGCCAACAGTTGGTCGCCAGAGCCTCGTTTATTATGGCGGTACAAAAATTTTTGTGCATAAAAGACCATGTCTGTTTGTATAGGTTTGCATAATTGATAGTTGTACCCATAGTACAAGCTTTAGCTTAGTTTGGGACAAAATGGCGCTATGTAGCCCACTGTGGTATGTCTTGGGGGTATTTATTTATTTGATAACGGGTTTAAATTTGCCATCTTTGGTTCACGGAACCCTAAAGAAAATAAAGTATCTTGGTATGACGGTTGAAGATGATGAAGAGAGCGGAATGTTGTGAAAATGTGCTGCAAATGGTAGGTCGACATAATATAAGTAAGCAGGTACTCTTAATAGTATGACACAAAACTTTTCGCCACATTTTTTAAATTGGATGGAATTTCAAGATGTAATTCTTGAAGGTTTTTTATGTTTTTAGACTGTATTTAGACACTACATTCATTGGCTATGAATTTTTATTACAGATTAGGATTGGGCGTCCTACACCACGTTTGCCGAGACGCCCTCAGATCTGGTGGAGTGACGATTTGCGCAGGACGGCTGGCAAGAGCTGGATGCGAGAGGCCCGGGATCGATCGAAGTGGCGAGTATTGGGAGAGGCCTATGTCCAGCAGTGGACTGATGTGGGCTGATGATGATGATTAGGATTGAGGTCAGGTTAGGGATTGGGATGGAGGTCAGGATAACCCTATTAGTAAAGGGATCACCCAAATGGTCGTCATAGGTAGAGACCTATACCCAGCAGTGGGCTCTTGCAGTTTTATGATAATTATGTTGATGATAAGGATCAAGATAGATATCGGGAAAGAAATCATCCCTTAATGATTGGACCCATCCTTTAGGGATTGGCATAAAGATCGTAACGGGAACCTGGAAACGAATCAGGATTCCATTCTAATATTTTGCCTGATCCCCAGATCACATGTTTGTTCATGAACATTAAGGCAGGCTCGACTGGCTCGGTGGCTCGGTGGCTCAATTGGTAGTGACCTCTGCCTTCTGAGCCAAGGGTTGTGGGTTCGATCCCCACACATTACAAACATTTGTGTGCATGAACATGTCTGTTTGTATTGGTCTGGGTGTTTTCTATCTTCTATACTTATAATAAATCTGTAGAGAGGTCAATTCTGTACATGAAATATATTTTCAAAATAACTATCAGGGGGTGATTAGTGATCGATACTGATGCCAAAAATGCAATCAGTAAAATTTTTGTCTGTCTGTCTGTCTGTCTGTCTGTCTGTCTGTCTGTCTGTCTGTATGTTCCTTATAGAAACAAAAACTACTGGACGGATTTTAACGAAACTTGGTACAATTATTCTTCATACTCCTGGGCAGGTTATAGGGTACTTTTCATCACGCTACTATCAATAGGAGCAGAGTAGTGAAGGGAAATGTTGGGAAAACGGGAGAAGTTACTCCATTTTTTAAGCTTCCGTCGCGTGTGCAGCCTTAATGGTTAAAGTTACATAGAAATTATGTATGACAGAAATATTTTACATAAAATTGACTAAAAAATATCCCGCAACAGCATATGTCTATCTTTTATGGTTGACTCACAATAACACGTGTAACTCCTGATAGCTTAGCAGTTCGGAGCATTCTGATTATATTTGTTAACTCTTACGTTTATAATACTCTCATTCATCCCTAATTTAAAAAAGTTATCATTATTACCTATTCAATAAAAAAAGAATCATAGAAATCGGTATAGAAACACCAAACTTATACATGAAATAAGCCATCGCGCCGTCGCACGTGAATACTGAATCATGCTATAAGGATTATTTTTGTGTAACGGTTGCCGCGCTCGACACGGGTCGCGGCGGCGGTAGGGTATAAAAAGGCGGGAGGTCCGAGAGCTAGCTTCATTCAATATTTGGCTGTTGATGCGTTCAGAGCGATCGACCTTATTGACAGACAATAATTGATATTGAGAAACCGTGCTTATCAGCGCGACTTTTAGTTTTTAAATAGTTTATTTGAATTTCTTTTGTTGTTATATTGTAAAATATTCGTTCAAATTAAAAATTATTAAGCGTAGGTACTTTTATTAATTAAAGTAGTTATAAGTATTTATTTTTAAGTGAAGTAGGTATAGGTAGATAGTTTTGCACTGGCGTTTCAGCTTCTAAAATATATTTACAAAAAAAGTATCAGGGGGTGATTAGTGATCGATACTGATGCCAAAAATGCAATCAGTAAAATTTTTATCTGACTGTCTGTCTGTCCGTCTGTCTTTCTGTCTGTCTGTATGTTCGTTATAGAAACAAAAATTACCTACTCAACGGGTTTTAACGAAACTTGGTACAATTATTCATCATACTCCTGTGCAGGTTATATGATACGTTTCATCACGCTACAATCAATAGGAGCAGAGCAGTGAAGGGAAGTGTTGGGAAAACGGGAGAATTTTTTATCTGAATGTTTGATTGAGCATCACGCAAAAAGTACTGCATGGAATTGAATGTGGTTTTCACCAATGTATTGCTAGAGGTCTAACTTAAGATTTGGGCATCATTTTATGGAAGTCCGTTAGTTTTGAAACCCGATATCCACGCGTGCGACGCCGCTGGCACAGCTAGTGTATAATATGTATTTAAATTTACAAAAAAAACGTATGTAAGTAGGTTTATCAGTTGTCTAGTACCCATAGTACAAGCTTCGGCTTAGTTTGGGGCTAGATGGCGCTGTGTGGCCAAGCGTGGCATGTCTTGGGTTATTTATTTATTTAAGGTCTTTCTGTGATTAAACAACCCGCTGGCCCAGTGTGGCGATTATGGGTAAAGTCTCCAGATGTTTGCCCAAAGTAGCGAACCTCTGGAGAGGTGTATGTCCAGCATTGGACTAAGATAGATTGATGTTAATTTTTTTTTATTGTAGCTCGACATAATGGCTTCCCTACGCCTGATGGAAAGCCAAAGAGAAGCCCAAGTCGCTGTGAAAACCGGCAAGTAGCTGGTTAGTTACCTGTCAGTTGCCACTGCCATGCCGGCCCAACCCTAACCCCCCACGAGCTCCGGAGACCCTACTCACCAGCAGAAACACGACCCGAAGGTCATTTGGCTGCGGTATTCTTTAGGGAGGAGGTCCTTCCCCGGACGGGCAGCTCAATACGAGCGAAGATTCGCTATGCCCTACCTCTCTTAAATGTTGATTGTTGATGTTAATGTGACAAACCAACACATTAAGCCCCACCTACAAATAAGCCTCGGGCAAAAGCTATAAATAGCATCCAACACCGCATAATTGTTCTCACCAAAACACTTCCCAAATTTATCGACGCGTACTAATCCAGGCTCTTTCGAGAGTGCCAAACAATAACAACTTTACTTGACAAAACTTATATGAAATAAACAACACTAAAGCTGTCAAGCCAAGGGAGGGAGGGGGTCCTTAGGGAGGTTCGTCATAACTTCGATGCTGAAAATAAGTTGCGATCCATCAAAGTTTGGAACTTGATGGCAGAACTGTTTTAATAATGTAAGGAGGGACTCTGATGCCAGATGACGGAATTTTTTTTTTACTGAAGTAACAGAGCAAAGTGACCTCCTGTCGCCTGATAAAAAGTGAAAGAAACCCAAGTCGCTGCGGCAACAGACAAGTAACCAAATCAAGTAACTAATATTCATCGCGCGGCGCTTACTGCGCGATGCTGTGGCCGGGGATGTGCTTGCCGCCGCCGCCGTACAAGAGCTGGCCGACCAGATCCTATCTACTCCAGTCCAAATATCCAAACCTGAGCGTCTCTCCGAAGAGGATACCCAACAACAATAAATGTATGAAGTGCGTAGAGAGTTATATAATGAGTAACTCTGTCATGAAAAGTCAACAAGAACTGGCGCTCCAGGGCTTCAGGGAGCACTACTACAACCAGCTTATCGAGCTCAGCCTAGGGCTGAAAAAGGCCCACGGGAACGTGTGAAATAGCTAACATAGGTAGGATGCATGCCCTTTGCAGGCGTATTCCACGCGTCGTATTCCATAATACTGAGGGTCTAATTTATAAGCTGACAGTTTGTGCCTAATGATGTCCCTCCATCGGCACCCATCCTTCGAACTAAGGTGGATCATACATCATACATCTTTACGTTGAACGTTTCGCGGACTTGGTGAGACCATCTAGTAGGGCTAAGACCTCTTAGTCTCGGCTTTGTAATTGACTGTAATTAGCTGTAAGATATGCAGGCATCCGCAGAAAACCAGCGTCGCAGCCCTTAGCGGCACCGCGACATATGCTGAGCGGAGACCTTTTAGGTACTTTTTTTTTATAGTAGCTCGACATAATGGCTTCCCTACGCTGATGGAAAGCGAAAGAGAAGCCCAAGTCGCTGTGACAACTGGAAAGTAACTGGTTAGTTACCTGTCAGTTGCCACTGCCTTGCCGGCCCAACCCTAAACCCCCACGAGCTCCGGAGACCCTACTCACCAGCAGAAACACGACCCGGAGGTCATTTGGCTGCGGTATTCTATAGGGTGGAGGTCCTTCCCCGGACGGGCAGCTCAATTCGAGCGAAGATTCGCTATGCCCTACCTCTCTTAAATTACTTACTCTCTATAATATTATTTCCAGTTTATTGTGCTTCTGTGTATTTTTGGGTACCTAATAAACATTTTTTCTTTCTTTCTTTCGTCGATCTTGCCTCTCAGTATAAGCTACTCCAGTTTGTGTCCATCTTTTCAGCCCAAAAATTCTAGTATCCTCCGTAGGCAGATAGTGGAAAGCTTTGTCTAGGTATTTAGCTCACATCATCATCATCATCATCAGCCTATTGCAGTCCACTGCTGGACATAGGCCTCTCCAGTTGTTTGCCACCTAGGGCAAACATCTGGAGGATATACCCATAATCGCCACGCTGGGCAGGCGGGTTGGCGATCGCAGGGCGTAGCTTGTCGCTCCGTTGACGCTGCTGCCCGTCATCGGTCTGTGGTATTTAGCTACGCCTTCAATTGTGATGGTTATACCGCCACCAGTCGGTTGCCAGCGCCTCATTTGTTATTCGGCAGGATGCACCGCGGGCAGGTGAGGTTGGCTTGGAGCGGAAAGATGATAGGCCACTCCCTTACATCCCATCCCTCATCCTTTTAGCTCACAAGTGTGTCCCTATTCCAAATTCGGAAAACACATAGACCAATATTCACTTGCCAGCTCCCACTATCGGTCACTGCTCATGAATAAAAATTTGACAGTCTGCTACTAAATGGAGCAAAACAAGACTAATTTCTAAACGTCTCTATTAAAAGCCTTTTCGCAAATGAAAACCTACAAACCACTATCTATAGACTTAACCCTCTATAATCCCACTTTCCCATCCCAATTTTATATTCCGATCTTGAAATAGCATATTGACCTAGATAGGACTAGTTCAAACATTCCCCAGCTTAACGACGATATCCACTATATGTTTTGAACTATGTGCCTGTTCGGTATTGCTAAGCTTGCTCAAATACTGTTATAATCTTTATTCCGAAGATCTTTCGGCTAACATTCATAATACAAGACAGATTTGGTGCAAATATGTAATATTTTCTGAGTTTATTTTTGGTATTTTCATTAATGATGTTGTTCCCGAATGGGAACTCCTTTTTGATATAAATCTATGTTTTTATACTTTTTTATTATTAATTGTATTGTTTTTTAAACTTCACTGTTCCTTTATTGACGGAAAAATACAGTCGATTATACGATACAGACGGCGTTTCATTCGAATTTAAACGCACAATCGCCTATAGATTTTAATGTTAATTAATGAGTTGGTATGAGTTTGAATTTCGTTGACTGGTTTCTTAGCCAATTGTTGCTTATAATTTGCATAGCGGAAGTTATACATAAAATATGTATGTAGGAGAGTTACGGCATAGCGAATCTTCGCTCGAATTGAGCCGCCCGTCCGGGTAAGGACCTCCACCCTATATAATAGGCGGTGGCAATTGACAGGTAACTAATCAGTTACTTGCCCGTTGTCTCAGCAACTTGGGCTTCTCTTTCGCTTTCCATCAGGCGTAGGGAAGCCACCATGACGATGTTAATCAAGCAAATACATTTAGTATGTGGTATGTGCTTACAAAGTACAGATTCTTTCATTATATACGAGTATTTAATTCTGTAGTTGACTAAATCATAAAAGGTCGGAACCCATCAAACCTTATACCAAGTTATGTATAAAATATTATGATTAGGTATAGTCCCCCTCAATTAATTCATGGGCAGAAATTTCGTCTAAGATCGATTTCCAAGTTATCATTTCTCAAAATCGCTTGGCGAAAGTTACTGTGCCAAAGTTAAACAAGAAAGTCTTGATTGATTGCCTTCATCCCTCAGAGCGTCATAATAAGAGGAACATTTGGGGTAGCTCATACTAATGATTCTTTCATTAGGTATAGGCCCATATACCTCTTTGGCCTCTGTAGCGCAATGGTTTATTTTGACCGAACGTAAAAAGGGTAAATAAGTTTGACGTGCTTGTTTATCTGTCTGTCTAATGTCTAGTATCCATAGTACACACTTCGGCTTAGTTTGGGACTAGATGGCGCTGTTGTGTCATGCGTTTTTTTTTTTCCTAACTGGCTTAGACATAAGTCAACGTAGCGTAATCATCAGCGGACTTTTGGGGATCGGCTGTCTCTGTTTATCTACACCTGGCATATGTGGGCTTACTCCTATCTAACGGAGAATACCCACATAGCCCGACGGTGGTCTGCTACAAGCGCTCTGTCTTCCCGTTATCTTGCGGACTAACCACTGTGCTCGAAGACACGTGTCGTAGTGTTGCTGGGGCCGCTAACCTACGTCATCATAAACCTATTGCAGTCCACTGCTGGACATAGGCCTCTCCAGCTGTTCGCCATCCAGGATAAACATCTGGAGGATATACCCATAATCGCTACGCGGGTTGGCGATTGCAGAGCATAGCTTCTCGCTCTGGCGACACTGCTGCCCGTCATCGGTCTGTGGTATTTAGCTACGCCTTCAATTGTGATGGTTATACCGCCACCGGTCGGTCGCCTCGTTTGTTATTCGGCGGGATACACCACGGGCAGCTGAGATTGGCTTGGAGTGAAAAGATGATATGCCGCTCCCTTAAATCCTAACCTACCATCTCGGTAGTGTTTTAAGCCCCATACCGCAGGGCGCATAAGTTTTGCATTAACCTTGAACAAAACAAAAAATTGGTACTTTACTCTTCAAAAACGTAACATCTTCTAAGAAAATTGCGTATAAATAAATAACCCAAGACATGCCACGCTGGGCCACACAGCGCCATCTAGCCCCAAACTAAGCCGAAGCTTGTACTATGGGTACTAGACAACTGATAAACTTACTTAGATACATTTTTTTTGTAAATAAATACATATTATGCATAGAAAACACCCAGACCAATACAAACAGACATGTTCATGCACACAAATGTTTGTAATGTGTGGGGATCGAACCCACGACCCTTGGCTTAGAAGGCAGAGGTCACTACCAATTGAACCACCAAGCCAGTCAATCAGTATAAGATGTTGCATTTGCGAAAAGTATCTATCAAGACAAAATGAGTTGAAGTTGATTGATTCGATTTGTTAGTCTAAACCCGCCGAAATAAGCCCCATCGATTATTTCGCCGTATAATCTGAGGCCGAGTGTACGCGAGACGCTAGTCGCTAAGGCGATTAAGAATAGTAGAGGATCCCGCTATACAACGACCTTCATCAAGACGTTTTTTGGATGAAACTTATTTTATACTAGCTGTGCCAGCGGCGTTGCACGCGTGGATATCGGGTTTCAAAAATAACGGACTTCCATAAAACGGTACCTATATTTTAAATAAAAGACCTCTAGCAATACATTGGTTAAAACTGCATTCAATTCCATGTAGTAGTTTTTGCGTAATGCCCGTTCAAACATGCAGATACAAATTTCTCCCGTTTTCCCAACATTTCCCGTCACAGCTCTGCTCCTATTGATCGTAGCGTGATGAAAAGTATACTATAACCTGCCCAGGAGTATGAAGAATAATTGTACCAAGTTTCGTTAAAATCCGTTCAGTAGTTTTTGTTTCTATAACGAACATACAGACAGACAGACAAAAATTTTACTGATTGCATTTTTGGCATCAGTATCGATCACTAATCACCCCCTGATAGTTATTTTGAAAAAATATTTCATGTACAGAATTGACCTCTCTACAGATTTATTATAAGTATAGAGTATAGATGTAATTAAATACGTCAACAAATACAAGGTGACTTTTTAATCACTATCCAAATTTTTTCTGGGCATTAAGTATCGTTAATAGAGCCCATTTCTGCAAAAAAAAAGTAGGTAAATTTTTTACAACAAATTCATTGTCCCGAACCAATTATAAATTTCACATAGTTACCATTTCTGGCATAAATATTTAGTACGCAAAAAAAGATAAATATCAATGGTATTACGAATTAAGGTACGAATTAAAGGTAAGACGGTATTTTGGATAGTGATTAAAAAGTCACCTTGTATAATGCGTATCAAATTTTGGTCCAGGGTATGATTTGATGGATAGATACTCACTGGTTTGATTTTTAGGTAAATTCTATACCAATCGAAAGTACCTATGAAGTCCATAAAATATGCTAACGTAATGCTGCCTATTCTTTTCCGGTCACAACTCTTGACAGTCAGGTATAAAAAGATAAATCGATACTTGCATTTCGCACCGGTCTGATTAATTCAATCAATCAATTAATCAACAGCCCTGGCCCTTCCACTGCTGAACGTTGGCCTCCTGTAATTCGCGCCACATTTCTCCATTCCGTTCTTCCTTCATCTAGCAAATCATACCCTGGACCAAAATTTTATGGGCAACCCATATGCATTATATTTTTATCCAATAAACGTCTCGGTGAAGGTTGCTGTACAGCGGGATCTTAGACTAGAAGACCCGTCTACAGAGAAGACAATAGCTTTGTACGGTGTTCACGAGCGTGGCGATGCAAATTGTAATACAATACATGTTTAAAGCGTTGCGTTTCTCTAAGATTGAATGTGATCTAAGATCACCTTGAGACACTTCGTATAAGACAAAGAATTTATAGGAATAAAAACTAGTTGTAGTTTGGAATAAATTGTCTCCGAGCTATCACAATTTCAATAGCACATTAAATGGGCTCGTTCAAAAACGGTTCATACAACAGAAGACTTACACTTAAAGACCGGGTAACGTCACAAGCTTGTTAAAACAAGACGTACGCCTTGATTTGTATGGCTGCTATGTTAATTATGCTTATGTATTTGGTTACATAGCAAAAGATGTTACAAATAATGCAACTTAAAGCACGGTACGAGTATATATTTTTTAATGAATTTTACGTTTTCTTTAATGAACTTTGCAGGCTTATTGCCGGCTCATTTTGACTAGTTAAATACGTCATCAGACTGCAAACGTCCACTGCTGGGTCTATGCTTTCCCCAATTGCCCATAATTTCCTCATCATCGCTCGAACAAGAGAGGTAGGGAATATGTAGCGAATCTTCGCTTGAATTGAGACACCCGTCCGGGGAAGGACTACCCTATAGAATACCGCAGCCAATAGACCTCCGGGTCGTGTTTCCACCGGTGAGTAGGGTCTCCGGAGCTTGTGGGGTGAGCGCTGCATCGGCAGCCGGGGTTAGGGTAGAGCCGGCATGGCGGTGGCAACTGACAGGTGACTAAGCGGCTACTTGCCCGTTGTCACAGCGACTTTTCTTTGGTTTTAGATCAGGCGTAGGAAAGAAATCATGTCATGCTTGTGCTACTATAAAAATAAATATCATTTTATCCACATGCAATGGACTACATCACAAACATTTGATTTCATCATTATCATCAGCCTATTGCAGTCTGCTGGACATAGGCCTCTCCAGTTATTTGCCACATAAGGCAAACATTTGGAGGATGTCCTCCAAATTTGGCAGTTATGGGTATGTACCCATAATACCCATACCCATACCCATAATTGCCACGCTAGGTTACACAGGTAGGTTGGCGATCGCAGGGCGTAACTTCTCGCTCCTGTGACGCTGCTGCCCGTCGTCGATCTGTGGTATTTAACTACGCCTTTAATGTGATAGTTATACTGCCAACAGTCGGTTGCCAGCGCCTAGTTTGTTATTCGGCAAGATGCACCACGGGCAAGTGAGGTTGGCTTGGAGAAAAAAGATGATAGGCTGCTCCCTTACATCCCACAGGGATCTTTTTACCCATACGCAATTTTCTACATCACAAACATTTGAGTTATAACCGCGTAATGTATTATTGGATTTAGTTAACCAGTTTGATCGCACGTCGGAAATGGACTGCCATATTTCGCGCTAGCCAACCCGACTCACTGCTTAGAGCTATTTACGAGAACGCATTCGATTTCCTGTACACAACTTGGCCTAACTCCCTAGAAGTTTAAAGGAGAAATTGGATTTAACTGAAGCATGCATAATAAGGCAAAACGTATGTGTATAGCAAATCAAATTATTGTAGTACTAGCGACCTGCCCTCACTACGCTTCGGGTATTTCATCCATACTTTTTATTATAAATGCTAAAGATAGATACAGACATTTTGTGGTACAATTTAGGCGGTATTATCGCTAGTAAGCGATCTCTTCCAGACAAATCTATACTTTTTTTATGCACTTTCAATTTTAAAAAAGAGCGAATAAATAAAAATGAAATTTAATAGATATCGGTTGCATTCGAAAGCGGTATACGCTATACTTAGGTAAGAAGCTAACTTTTCTATAAAAATAATCTCGACATGAAACGAACGCATAATACTGATTTAGCGTATATTTTTTATTGCACCCCGATTATACCAGATACGGTCGTCTCCGCTACCCTCGTTTGCAAATTACCGAATTGCCCGTGAAGCGATGGCCCTAACAATTTATCACCTCAATAACTTAAGGGATTACCAACTCTGCAAGGAGTTTTTGTGCTACAAACTAGTGTTGCGAATGGATAGACATTCATCGATTAATACTGAATAATAAACAGATTTAGAGATCTAGAGGTAGGGCTTTGCAAATCTTCGCTCGAATTGAGCCGCCTGTCCGGAGAAGGACCTCCACCCTATAGAATACCCCAGTCAAATGACCTCTGGGTCGTGTTTCTGCCGGTGAGTAGGGTTTCCGGAGTTCGTAGGTTTGTGTTGGGCTGGCATGGCGGTGGCAAATGATAGGTAACTGACCAGTTACGGCGACTTTGGCTTCTCTTTCGCTTACCATCAGGCGTAGGGAAGCCATTCTCCTCCTTCAGTGTCGAGCTACTATAAAAAAACTGGCTACACTTTTTTTTTCTAGAAGGGAATGTATTACTACGGCCTGATGATGAAGATGAATGCATTACTATGTACCTTCAAATCCTCTCCGGGGGGAGTCTGCTTGGTGTGTGAAACTCAAACCTACCAGAATAGGAGGGCATACCCACTAAGCCCTCGTGTCGCCAATGGGCTGCAGCTTGCAGGGACACGGGTAGCACAGAAGTACGCGGCAGTGACCCTGCCTGCCTTGGTAAGTAAATGCTGCTGTCAGTTCCCTGATGTTCCCTTAGTCTTCTTCTACGATACCCGCGGGATGAGATGGGCTGGTTTTATTCTATATCAGGAAGCCACACGGATCTATTTGACGGTCCGACCATGAAATACTATGCATCATCATCAGCCTATCGTAGTCCACTGTGAACATAGGCCTCTCCAGTTAAGCACCTGGAGGTTATACCCATAATCGCCACACTGGTCAGGCGGGTTGGCGATCGCAGGGCGTAGCTCGCTGTAGTGAGGCTGCTGGCCGTCATCGGCCTGTAGTATTTAGCTGCGCCTTCAATCGCTATGGTTATAACGCCACCAGCCGTTTGCCAGAGACTCGTCCGTTATTCAGCAGGATTCATGACGGGCAGGTGAGGATGACAGTGAAAAGATGATAGGTTCCGCTCCTTTACATCCCGGAATACTATTCAAGTAGATAACATTAACAAAGTAAAAGTAGTAACATTAACATTGACTGGCTCGGTGGCTCAATTGGTAGTGACCTCTGCCTTCTGAGCCAAGGGTCGTGGGTTCGATTCCCACACATCACAAACATTTGTGTGCATGAACATGTCTGTATTGGTCTGGGTGTTTTTCATGTATAATATGTATTTATTTACAAAAAAAAGTATCTAAGTAAGTTTATCAGTTGTCTAGTACCCATAGTACAAGCTTCGGCTTAGTTTGGGGCTAGATGGCGCTGTGTGGCCCAGCGTGGCATGTCTTGGGTTATTTATTTAAAGGCATTTATTTAAAGTTCACTTCGAAAACTATCGATAGTTTCTCAACACTACAAACTAGACGGGAAGGGCATCCCTTAGGGCTTATTAAGGATTGCTGCAAATGATTGTTTATTTACACTCTCAAGGGTTGCGAAGTTTCCCGCGAAAGATTTTGCGAGGATCTGCTTTCTTTTCAAACTAAGGATTAGATTAAGTCGTCGGGTCGGGATGGTGGGCAAATTTACGTCGAACAATAGGTAAGTATCATTGCTACTTACTTTTGCGACCTTTGAACTGATAATTCCAGTGGGAAGTCGAGAAAGTCGTTTCGAGTGATGAACTTTCTTACAGGAAAGTAAGTATCTAGATTCGGTTTTGTGGAACCAACTTACGAAAAGCTACGACTTGGGAACCTTCAAGAAACGAGCTTATTCCCATTCTCTATTTGAGTTGCCCCAAAAAAGTATGCATAATGGTTTTTATTTACTTGTATAATAATAACAACCCAAAGTCTTCTTTTACATAATATGGATTGCCGAACTGTCGGTTTGGCTATATATTAACAATTTAAGATAGACCTATTCAATTTTCCCTCCTTCCCTGCCTTCTGAACCAAGGGTCGTGGGTTCGATTCCCACCCGGGACAAAGATCCGTGTGATGAACACTTGTTTGTCCCGTGTCTGGGTGTTTATATTTGTATTTAACTATTTATTTTTGATACCTTCGTTATTCTGATACCCATAACACAAGTGCTTAAGCTACTTACTTCGGGATTAGAGCAATGTATGTGATGTTGTTGTTGTTGTCTGATATTATTTAATTTAAAATCAAATGTACAAATAACGAATGAATTACTGGCTCTACTTAATTATCTTCACGTCTGGAACAAGCAATATCCTCCATATTTATGACAGATTAATCTTGCACACTAAAAGCCTCATTTTATTTTCCAGCATCTCCTATAATTTTCTCGTAATCCCGTAAAAAATAGCTGCCATTATGTTAGAGAAATTCAAGAGTACCCACAAAATTTCATTTTGATCCTGCGATGAGTACACTTTGGTATCTTCTTAAATATTCATCCGTTATCGAGTTTTCGGAAGATTATATTCTTAATGCACCGTTTAATATCTGCGGTGATTATCTTTTGTTCATCCATAATTGCTGCTATTAAGAACTGGTAGCGAAGAGATAACTTATTTATATTTAATTTGTTTGGACATTTTCTGCTTTGTTCATATTTAATTATAAAGAGCCTATTAAATTTCTCAAGCAGAAGTCTGCTAAAACTTTCTGAAGTGTTTTAGAGCTATTAAGGACTAATTATTAAAATGCAACTTCGTTTGTTTGCTTACTTCGTTTTCCTTATAGTTGGTGTTCCACAAGGCTGCATCTTATGACCTAGTTTTAATATCATCTTGACTTTAAATGTTTGGTAAGAACAGTTACTTAAAAATTTACTTGCAAATAAAAATTACTACCGCTGAACAGTTTCCAAAGTCGGAACAAGAAGGTAAGTTACCACGACCACTGTATTAGAGGCAGCGTATAGGACCACTGAATCCAACTAAAATGGTCATGGAAATTAAAAAAAAAACAAAAATAATGAAATAAAAGAACGGTACTTTAGATTCCCATTTGTGTTCTATCTGTATATCTGTTTTGTTTGCTACTTTTTAGGGTTCCGTAGCCAAAATGGCAAAAACGGGACCCTTATAGATTCGTCATGTCTGTCTGTCTGTCAGTCTGTCTGTCTGTCCGTCCGTATGTCACAGCCAGTTTATTCCGAAACTATAAGAGCTACATTATTAAAATTTGATACGTAGATGTATTCTGTTAACCGCATTAAGATTTTAAAGTAAAATCAGAAAAAAATCCAAAATTTGTGGGGTTCCCCATACATGAAACTGAAACTCAAAATTTTTTTTTTCATCAAACCCATACGTGTGGGGTATCTATGGATAGGTATTTGAAAATGATGTTGAGGTTTCTAACATCATTTTTTTCTCAGATGAATAGTTTGCGCAAGAGACTCTTCCAAAGTGGTAAAAGGTGTGTCCCCCCCCCGTAACTTCTAAAATATGGGCACTATAAAACTGAAAAAAATCTATGACGTGTATTACTATGTAAACTACTAACGAAATTAGTTTTAATGAAATCTTGACAGTAGTTTTTTTTTAAACATCATAAATCAAATTACCTAATTTTTTTCATTCAATCAGTGGTACGGAACCCTACGTGCGCGAGTCCGACTCGCACTTGGCCGGTTTTTGTTGGAACATGTTAGCAAATAACCTGTTATCATAGGAGACTGTATTTGGTATAAGTAAATTTCAATACATATACTTATACACTTATCTCAGAATACAGGATTACCACAAATGCACTAATGAAGCAATCTTATCTGCATTCGAGCCGAACTGTATCAAACGAGATAGACAGATTAATTAACTGAACACATTCTAGGCGTTGCGAGTCACCCTTAAAAGCAATTTATATATTGACACAAACCACTCTGGCCGTCTGTTCGCGTCAAATGAACTCTCAAAGGCTCTTTAACCTCGGCCGATTACACCGGCCATGTGATCAAAGGTATAAACGTCTAAGAATTTAGCCTTAACTTCGTTTATTTTGTGATATGTTGAAAATAAACTATTTATTTAGGTACTAGCTTTTGCTCGCGTCGCGTTCAATTCGGGGTGAATGCTCGATATTAACTTCCACAAGGGGCAAAAAGTAGCCTATGTTACTCTCCATCCTTTCAACTATCTCCACTTAAAAAATCATGTCAATCCGTCGCTCTGTTTTGCCGTGAAAGAAAGACAAACATACAGACAGACACACTTTCCCAATTATTATATTAGTATGGATATTTACTGAATGATCTATTGGACTTCATATTACTAAATAGTATAAAACAAAGTCGCTTTTTGTGTCTGTCCCTATGTATGAGATCTTTCTGGTTTCGTTCAATTGAGGGATTCGAGAGTAAGGGCTTATGTGTATAAAACATGAATAGAGATTGCACCCGTACGAAGCCGGGGCGATGTAAAAGGATGTAAGAGAACGGCCTATCATTTCGCTCCAAGCCAACCTCTCCTGCCTGAGGTGCATCCTGCTGAATAACAAACGAGGCGCTGGCATCCGACTGGTGGGCGATGTAACCATCACAATTGAAGGCGTAGCTAGATGTTTGCTTAGTAGCGAAAAACTTGAGAGGCCTATGTCCAGCAGTGGACTGTGATAAGCTGATGATGATAATGAAGATGAACATTATAGAATAAGTACCTTAAAGGCTCAGCATAATTTTGTCGCGATGCCTTTAGGCGCTGCAACCCTAGTATTCTGAGTTGTGCTACTATAAAAAAATTATTTTAAGGCTATTGTTTGTTTCATAGTAAATGTTTTTTAAAAATTGCGCTTTTGTTATATACCGGGATTGATACAAAATTCAGCTTCGTAATGAAAATAACGAACTTTATGGAAAAATATCAATTAAAAAAGTTGGCCGGTGAAAGTTGGTAACTCGTGGGCTGTTCCACTCCCAGCTATTTGTAATAGCGATTTATTTTACTGTTGTTCGTTTTAGGGGCCCGTAGGAAAATAGGATAAGGTCATTTCCTATATTTTACAATTGTATTCACTTCTTACTTAATGCTTCTTTTTGTCCGTGTGATTTCTGGAATAGATCCACATCTCATACCGTGGGTGTCGTAGAATACTACTAAGAGAATATCACAATCGATTAGCAGCGCTTATCCGGGTATGAACAAAACCTACTACTTAAATGACAATCTCATTAAAGGAGGCCGATGTCCAACAGTGGACGTGTTCAGCCTGATGACTTCTTTTTGAGTACTGTACTCAAATTTGTCGACATCTTTTTCCTCCCTGAACGTCTCCACACTTCACCATATTTGTGGAAACCGTAAGGAAAATACGGTCGTCCTACTAATATTATAGAACGGAGAAAAAAAAAAGAAAAAAAAGGACCTCTACTACTGATGCTCTGGGCACCGTCAGTTTATATTATGTACATATAACCTTTACTGATGCTCTGGGCACCATCAGTTTATAAATATAGAACCTTTACTGATGCTCTGGGCACCATCAGTTTATATGTACATAACCTTTACTGATGCTCTGGGCACCATCAGTTTATATGTATAGACTCTTTACTGATGCTCTGGGCACCATCAGTTTATAATATGTACAGAACCTTTACTGAACCATACTATACAGTCTTATCCAGATATTGTCGGTATTTCAGCTCCAGAAAGGTTTTCTTTTGCTAAATGGCCGTCCGTATTACCAAATTTCTGTTACTTTTATTGTAGTTCGCGCCGGTGTTTTCGTTTAGGAAACGAGAAACGCTATTTATGCCCGTGTGATAAAAATGAAAAAGTGACGAGGTCAAGTGAAGCTTTGGAAATCACGCTTATCTCTTTACATAAACTACTTACTAGCTGATCAGGCATTCTTAGTATCGCCATGCTTTTTGCTAAATCACTGGAATAAACATTTTGTAATTGTTATAGTAAACAAACAGTTGTCATAGCAATAACAAATACCTCTATAATATATAGAAGACTAGAATAGATATATACAACCACCGGCTCAATAGGACATTTCGTAGTGTCTGGGTGTTTATATTTGTATAGATAAACTATATATATGTGGTACCTTCGTTTTTCTGATACCTATGACACAAATGCTCTTGAGCAATTTTTCGTTCAAAGCAAAGAATTCAAAGGAATTTGAGATTGCCGCAAAGTATGTGATGTTGTCTGATAAAAAAAATAGTTTGAAGCCAATATTTTCTTGTATTTTCGTCTCGTTTTATAATGATATGCTTATTTTATTGACATAATCGTATAATAAACACATTTTTTTTTAATTTTCCGAATGCACCTTAAATTTTATATTTTTGTATGGCATCTGCTCTGAAAATGAGCATTTAATTCACAAAGCCTTTGCCATAACAACAAAAACAGAACACAATAAGCGCTATAATTACTTCATCATTGACACACAATCTGTTTTTAATTCTCAACTCGTTAATTATTATATAATTGAGGTCAGTTTTCACAGTTTTCCGAACACATCGCCGATGTTCGGAACGACAGACGTGAGAATAAATTCATCAAAAGGCTCAGTTATTAATCCGAGGCAGGGTTGCGGGGTATCCGTCGGTAATTAACGAAACCGAATCACGTCAATCTGACTCTATAGATAGACAGACGGTGGTATAATGTTTTTATAATAAAATGTTGCGAGAGGCCCGGGATCGATCGAAGTGGTGAGTATTGGGAGAGGCCTACGTCCAGCAGTGGACTGATGTGGGCTGATGATGATGATGAAGCTACGCTTTTTTTTTTATAGTGGCTCGACATAATGGCTTCCCTACGCCTGATGGAAAGCGAAAGAGAAGCCCAAGTCGCTGTGACAACGGGCAAGTAACTGGTCAGTTACTTGTCAGTTGCCACTGCCATGCCGGCCCAACCCTAACGGGGGTTACGAGCTCCGGAAACCCTACTCACCGGCAGAAACACGACCCAGAGGTCATTTGACTGCGGTATTCTATAGGGTGGAGGTCCTTCCCCGGACGGGCGGCTCAATTCGAGCGAAGATTCGCTATGCCCTACCTCTCTTAACGCTGGGCCACACAGGGCTTAAGAGAGGTAATGCATAGCGAATCTTCACTCCAATTGAGCCGCTCGTCCGGGGAAGGACCTCCACCTTATAGAATACCGCAGCCAAATGACCTCCGGGTCTGTTTTTGCCGGTGAGTATGGTTTTCGGAGTGGGGGTTAGGGTTGGGCCATCATGGCGGTGGCACCTGACAGGTAACTGACCAGTTACTTGCCCGTTGTCAGAACGACTGGGGTTTCTCTTTTGCTATCCATCAGGCGTAGGGTTCCATTATGTCGAGCCGCTATAAAAAAAATAATTAAAAGTGACGCATACCTACTACTTCATTTTTGGAATCCAGTTTTTACGAATTTAAAAAAAGGTCCAATTCGATATTCCGTGTAAGCGGATTCGCGTAATCCGTCCTCGTATAAAGTTAACAGATACATTGAAATAATAAATTCCACTGGCAATGGCAACTTGGTACGAGCGTTGATTGCATTATGCAATGACTGAGATTTACACATTTTATTCAAAACTAGCTTTGTCCCGTTGCTGTGTTTGCTCTTTTCAAGATTTTTTTTTTATCGCTCGGCATAGTGGCTTCCTCTCGCCTGATGGAAAGCTGAAAAGGAAGCCCAAGTCGCTCTAGCCACGGGCGGGAAACCTCAGTTTCCAGTCAGTCACCACAGCCATGAAGGCCTACAAGAAGCTTCTTCACGCTTCGTTTAAAGGATAAGAGAGCTTCGTTTTAAGAGAGGTAGGGCATAGCGAATCTTCGCTCGAATTGAGCCGCCCGTCCGGGGAAGGACCTCCACCCTATAGAATACCGCAGTCAAATGACCTCTGGGTCGTGTTTCTGCCGGTGAATAGGGTTTCCGGAGCTCGTGGGGGGTTAGGGTTGGGCCGGCATGGCGGTGGCAACTGACAAGTAACTGACCAGTTACTTGCCCGTTGTCACAGCGACTTGGGCTTCTCTTTCGCTTTCCATCAGGCGTAGGGAAGCCATTATGTCGAGCCACTATAAAAAAAAAAAAAACAAAAAACCCATATTATAAGAAGGCGAAAACACATGAGCAGGCGGAGAATTTGATTTTTATTCTGGCTCAAAATATTTTTATACAGGAAAGCGAAAGAGAACCCCAAGTCGCTGTGACAACGACAATTTACTGGTCAGTTACTTGTCTGTTGCCACCGCCATTCAAAATTGTTAACTTAGAGTCGATTGTGGGATATTTCAAAATTCTTAAAAGGATTCCACATTGAAAGCAGTAAAAAAACAACCAGTATGAAACTCGTAAGCCTTTAAATTAGAAGTTCACAATGTGATAATCCGATATCCACAAGATGCTTCTCAACGCTTCTTTTAAAGTATTCCACATTACAAGCAGTACAAAAGCCAGTACAATACACCCATTAAAAACAGTTTTCACACCCCACTATTGTCTATAAACCGGCTAGTCTTAACCGGAGTAAAATAACTCTTTAACTCATTTAACAAAGGAAGCGTTGCATTCACTTGGCCCATCCCAATTGGTTCCACAATCTCCTAGTAAATCTTACTTGGCCGCCGCAATGCGGACCGTGGGCTGTCTTCCCAGCAATTTGTAAGAATTAAACTGAAATCTAGCCTTTCGACCGGCTTGTTGCGCCACAGTTTAGGTGTTTGCAGTGTACAAACAAACTAAGGTGACTAAAATGGTGTTTCTACAGAAGCTACCACTTTCTACTCTGGCTACGACTTATTATGTTGAGTAAGGTCCTTTTATTTTGGACTTCAATACCGTGTTCAGTCTTTGACTTTGCTTTTTTTATTTCTTTTTTTTCTGTTGTTTTGTCGATGTGTTGTTGCGGAGTCAGAGAAATAAATATTTCTTATTTTTTTCTTTTTCTTAAGCCATTAGCTACTTAAGGTATTTATTTTTTCCTAATGGCTTATATAACAGTGCGTAGTTGAGTAGGTACGTAATAGATCCAGGGCATAATTCTTATATGGACCTCTAAACTAAGAGACTAGCTAAAGTATATAATATTAATATTGCATAGGAATAATGTCTTTAAAGTTGTCCAGACTGATGAGCATTTTCTGGTGACATACATTTTTTGTCGTTCTGTTGATATCAATGCACATCTAAAATTCAAAACTTGCACCCTTTAAGGTCTTCGGAAGCCATTATGCCGTTCTTCTATTTAAAAAAACACGTATTTCTGTTTATTTATTTAATCCTTACCTGTTGCACTGTAAAAGATAATGTCTTAGAGGCCAACATAATGAAGCGTAGCCATTCTTCAATTCACAGTACATTTATAGTTATATTTTCACGGGTTCGTGGAAGGAAAAAGGAAGTCAATGTGTCTGGACTAAGGTAAAGGTAGTACTGAATATTTTATACTGTGGTCAACCGGGCGAGGTTCAAAGTCACCAGCGTACTACTACAAGAAAAAGGGTACCCATTTTTGATTAATTTCCCCGAGATTTCGTAATCATTTATTTTTAAGCTCATTTTGCTCAGAAGGTTCTACCAAAAAATGAGCGTCGTTGGAATAAGTTTTATTTTATTAAGGACACAACATAGAAAAGAATTTAGGCGGTTTATCGCTATATGGAATCGTTACCAGACCACTTTAGGTTCACCTAGGGTGGGTAGGGGTGTCGTAGAAAAGGACTAAGGGAATATCAGGGAACGGGGAGTAGTATTTACCTGTATACAAATAAAACTTACTGCGGACACCAATCCGTTTTCCAAGCGTGGTACCTATAACATCCAATGACAAATGTCATTAAAAGTTGCAGCTTATGCAAATCAAATCAAATCATTTTTATCTCCATAATAACACTATGTACAAAGATGTTGGAAGTAGGTTATGTAAGACAAAATTATATTGGGTGTCAACCCAAACTAGGACAATTCCTGTATCTGTATGCAGATGAACCTTAATTATGTTTTGCTTGAAGGAATATTCTTAAATTAGCTGTGCTCGCGACATCGTCCGCGTGGAATAGTTATTTTTTCCCCTTTTTTTTTTTTACATTTTCCATTATTTCTTCGCTCCTAATAGCTGCAGCGTGTTGTTATATAGCTTAAAGCCTTCCTCGATAAATGATCTATTCAACACAAAAATATTTTTTTAATTCGGAACAGTAGTTCCTGAGATTGGCGCGTTCAAACAAACAAACAAACTCTTCAGCTTTATAATATTAGTTTAGATAGGCGACATTTCTCCAAATCCACAAATTGTTGCTAATCATTCAAAATTACCCGTAAATATATCTAAGCAAACAGCACATTAATTAAAACGGCAATTTAATTTCCCATCCCGTAAACCTAAAATGTGTCCCCAACCTTGTACCCCAATCCCGGCTATCCCGGCTATCCTGCGGGTAGGGGACAAATTGCGGGATCAGGGAGGTCGCCCGCATTGCACAAGCCATTGGTTTTCAAACTTTAGTGTTGAACATGGGTAGTTTGGTTTCATAGCACATTATTGTGTTTTTTTAAACAGACTAGAAGAAAATTAAATAGGATGAGAGGTTCTCGATTCGACTTTCTTTTTGTTTTATGTAGATATTTAATCATCTGATTAGATAATCTTATCTCCGAGAATTGAGAACCGATTTGGACAATTCTTTTTTGTTATATTTTCTTGTTGTTCCCGTTTTCATACCATTAAAGTGGGTTTTTTTGTAAAAAAAATTTTGTTCAATAGTCACTATTTTTAAGCTATACTCTAGTTCTGGGTACATTATTGGCATTTTAACCAGGATCTTTTAATCTTTTCTAGCAATAAATATAGCTTATGTGCTTTAGGGTGAATGAATGTACGTTGAGTTTATTCATTACAAACATACACACAAAAGTACTGACCTTTTTTTAATTAGCGACAGAAAGAAAGAAGAAGGAAAGAATAAATAAAATGAAAATAAACAATATTTCAAAGATACAAGGGGTTGCAAATACTAAAGTTTGAGAATAGCTGTCTTAGCATACATGGTTGCTTAGCTCGGTTACAAGTTCGTTGTATTAAGTGCTTTGATTTAATCCATGCTTACAAATATACTCGCATTTTAGGCAAATTAATCAATTTAACAAATCCTTCTATTATTGGCAAGCGTAACGGTTCAAATAGTCATAGATAGATATATAGATACTCTTTATTGCACCAAAATAAAACATGTACAGGAAAAAGATGTTATACAGATATAAGTAGTAGTACAATGTAGGCGGTCTTATCGCCGGAAGCGATCTCTTCCAGACAACCTTCAGGTAGAGGATATTGCTGAAGAGAGGGGTAAAGTAGTGCAGAACTGATACAATTAAGATAAATAATATTTTAAATAAATTAATTTTACTTTTTAAGTCATTTTACTTTATTGCGGCGACGGAGAATAATACAAATCACTGGACCATTATTATTTATTAATTAATTATTCCAGCTGCGTTCTGGCATCGCTCTTCACGACAAACTTGCCATCCGTATTACCTCGACACTTGGCAGTCCACAACTGTGCGCTTCTGTCGCAATTTTCTGCATCGCACAAATCTGTGGAATGCTTTCGATTTCAACAACATAGTCAAACCATTGCCTGGTTTTAGACGTCTTAATTATAAGCCTGTTGTATTTTTTTGTGTAATAAATAAATAAAATAAATAAGTGTTCATTTCTTCGGAATTTGGCCAATAGGTATGTTGTCTGATATTTAGGAATCTATGTAAGTTCAAAGACTCGACATTTAAAGAACTCATAAAAATAAAGTAAATAAAATGTAATAAGGCATTAAGTATCACTTTCATTTGCTTGTGCAAATTGAAGAAAAGAAGATAATATTATTAATTCAGCTTCGAAGGAAAAGGGACCCTTCAAAATATTAATGATATGAAAAGTTAATTAATTCGAAGTATAACAAGCGAAACAAAATCGTCTCCGCATTTATTAAGGATCAGGCAGGCTACTTAATTATAAGATGGTATAAACAGATATCTTGATACATTTATTTTAAGACGACATCAATACTTAGTAAAACAGTAAAAGTGTGTCTGTGCTTTATATTTAAAAAAAAAAACAATAAAATCAACAACTCAAAACATGTTTGTCAGTTAATATACCTACGCTAATCTACGAAAGTACCAGTACGCGTTTGACTGGCTCGGTGGCACAATTGGTTGTGACCTCTGCCTTCTGAGCCAAGGGTCGTGAGTTCGATCCCCACACAGTACAAACATTTGTGTGCATAAACATGTCTGTTTGTATTGATTTTCGATGTATAATATGTATTTATTAAAAAAAAAATGTATCTAGCCCTGGCCCAGTGGCATGTCTTGGGTTATTTATCTTTATCATTAAAACAAGCAATCTTATTGAACTTGTGCTACACCTTTTTCAAATTCGAACACTTCTATATTATGTAAGTAGTATCTAGTTCAGAAGCTGTCACTGTTTAAATAGGCTGTTCTAAACTTAAACAGTGTTATAATGATTTTTGTTTAATTTTACACTTTTGAAATTGACTTTCCCGATGAACTTTGAAGGCCTTTCGCGCTCTTAATTGGCAAAACAATTTTGTTGTGATTTCTCTAATAGGTAAGTGTTATTTTAATAGTTCTTTCTGCCAACCATCAAATAACATGGAAATTCAACCATTGTCGTCTCCCCAGTTAAACTCTTATTTTACGGTAGATCGATCGAAGTGACATAATTATTTTAATTTATCAACAGTTTCACTTGGATAATTTTTGAATTTGACGTTAAGTTGTTAACAGTGGTTACGGTTCACAAATCCGACAGTTTACAATCTTACAAGATGGATTTTAATAAATAAATAAATAACCCAAGACATGCCACGCTGGGCCACACATAGCCACCTAGCCCCAAACTAAGCCGAAGCTTGTACTATGGGTACTAGACAACTGATAAACTTACTAAGATACTTTTTTTTTGTAAATAAATACATATTATACATAGAAAACACCCAGACCAATACAAACAGACATGTTCATGCACACAAATGTTTGTACTGTGCGGGGATCGAACCCACGACCCTTGGCTCAGAAGGCACTCACTACCAAATGAGCCATCGAGCCTGTCTAATCTATCGGTATTTACAATTTCATGACGACAGATATAGGTAGGATAAATGGTATACTAATTATCTTCGCGTCAGTACCAAAGGCAAAAATTAGTGACTACCCACATAGAAGGCATTTATATCTTTAACACAGTTACCCAAAATCCAATCAAAGTAGTTATTAACTCAGTTATCATGATCCACACCCTTGGGATATCACACCGACCGACGCAATTTTCTTTGTTATCAAGTCTTATGAAATCATTGTTGGAAGTTACATTTTGTGCGGGAGTAGGAAGATTCGTGATTCAATATTAGTTGGTTGTTATAAGCATGTAAGAAAGCGACCCATTGTCTTTTCGCTCCAAGCCACCCTCACCTGCCCGTGGTGCATCCTGCCGAATAACAACCGAAGCTCTGGCTAGCGACTGGTGGCGGCATAACCATCATAATTGAAGGCGTAGCTCAATACCACAGAATGATGATGGGTAGCTGCGTCAATGAAGCGAGAAGCTACGCCCTGCGATCGCCAACCCGCCCTCCCAGAGTCGTGGCGATTATGGGTTAGTCTTCCAGGTATTTGTCCGAAGTGGTGAACATCAGAGAGGCCTAGGTCCAGCAGTGGACTGCGATATGTTAATGATAAAATAAAACCTACTGCGGTCACCAACCTATCATCTGTCAAGCGTGGTGACTAAGGCAAAGTGGCCACATGACAATTAATAATATTAATAACAAATTTATTTATTTCTCATCACATGGTAGGTACGTTTTACAGGATGTTATAAAACTCTGACATAATTGTTTTGTAACATGTTGTGGGATGAAACTCATGCCTGACCTAGGCAATTGGCCCGCTGAGATGTCGTTTCAGGCCCCGCATAGAGAACCCAGGATTGTAAGAGGAAGGAGGAAGAATATAACAAAAGACTTTATAGCATTATCACTATCTTCCTCATCAAAGTACCTTGATAACCACAGTCTCATTATACACAATCTACCTGAACAATTTTATGTCCGTCATTTTTCACTGGCGAATTTATTTCAAAGTTAGTCCGTTCAACTTGTTTGCTTGGATTCTTTATGTTTTCTACTTAAATGAGAAACTTGAAGGAAGTGTTTATCAAAGAAGTTTTAAGTTTAACAGACCGTTTTAATGGGTGTTAGGTTTTTTTATTTGCGCTTATAAGTTCTAGTTAAGCAGACTCGAAATGTTTATGAATACAAATAGCACAAGATTTGCCACACTGGACAACGTCTAGTCGGTAATTAAGTGCTGCCCGTCTTCGAAAGTACCTCCACCCTATAGAATACTGCTGCCAAATGACCTTCGGGTCGTGTTTCTGCTGGTGAGTAGGGTCTCCGGAGCTCGTGGGGGGTTAGGGTTGGGCCGGCATGGCAGTGGCAACTGACAGTTAACTAACCAGTTGCTTGCCAGTTGTCACAGCGACTTGGGCTTCTCTTTCGCTTTCCATCAGGCGTAGGGAAGCCATTATGTCGAGCTATTATAAAAAAAAGTCGAGGTAATTGATAAATTACCTCGACTTTTTGTTAACTGATAAGTTGTTTAGTATCCATAGTACAAGCTTTGGCTAAGTTTAGGATTACATGACGCTGTTTGACATAGCGTGACATGGTTTTTAAAAGTACAGTCCTCTATTTATTCCTCACAAAAGGACCTTATAATCTCGCATCTACTATAGTATAGATGTTCAAGCAATTTATGAAGAAGCATTTCAGTCGGCATTTCCCTAGTTGAGCATTTAAACTGAGAGTCTGCGGTAACTGATAAGTCCCAGGATCAGACTGACTATTAAACTACAAAGTTTCAAATCACTACAATGAAACAAGTATCCTCACTTAGCAGACGCAGACTGCATTCGATCATGTTTGAAAATGTTATGTGTGTGTAAGTTTGTAGATAGATATATTATAATCTACACTCATTATTAGAAAGGAAAGATTTAACTGTTTTTTTTTTATAGTCGGAATAATCTTGAATTCCCGAAGCAAAGCGAGGGCGATTATATAAACAGGTTACACATCCAACCATCTACTTTGTGTTTTTGTGTGCGTGCTAATTTCAAAAATGGTTTCACAATTGGAAAGATATTTTCATACCTGAGTAACAAAGGCTATACATATTGCTATAATAAAAGATACGTCATCTATACTAATATTATAAAGCTGAAGGGTTTGTTTGTTTGAACGCGCTAATCTCGGGAACTACTGGTCCGAATTGAAAAATTCTTTTTGTGTTGAATAGACCATTTATCGAGGAAGGCTTTAGGCTGTATAACAAATATTCCACGCGGACGAAGTCGCTGGCACTGCTAGTCTTTACTAAAACGCCAATGTAATGTAACTAACGAAATGCTTATCTGAAATACCCGAAGCGAATCGACGGAAAACCACAGGAAAATGCTTGTGCATAAAACACAGGCCATATTCTTTAGTAGCAACATTCTACCAACATTTATTCAGCTACATTTACGTACTCCAAAATTGCACACATAAATCTCGTACTCCGAATCCAACCTTACAGCGAAAATTACAAAGACGGAAATTTCATCAGCCTTAAAATTACAATGTATACTCGAAATAAACACATAAATCAAAATCGGGGCTCTAAATATCCTGCCTCTATTACTTTGCCCACCATTAAAAAGCCTATATGGTAGAAATTAAGATTACAATCTGATAATCTGAAGCCCGAGAAACGTTGTAATAAAAACATTTTCCTTTATAGCGATATTAATTTTGGTAAAGAATATGGCTTATAAGGTTTAAGAGTTCCTTATTATGTTTAATATGTCGGATGTACTTTAATATGTAGGAAATTTGGGCCCTCTGACGTAGGTAATTGATAAAGAGTCTACTATAAAAGGTTCTGTAGAATAAGTGAAGTTAAGGCGACCAAAGGTTACCCTTACTCCAATTGAATACATGATATATGAGAATACAGGGATTTCCTGAAACACCTTTTGTTATGTTAAACGCAATGCAACATTATCATCATCAGCCTATTGCAGTCCACTGCTGGACATAGGCCTCTCCAGCTGCTCGCGACCTAGGGCTAACATAAGGAGGATATACCCATAATCGCCAAGCTGGGCAGGCGGGTTGGCGATCGCAGGGAGTAGCTTCTCGCTTCGGTGACGCTGCTGCCCGTCATCGGTCTGTGGTATGTAGCTACGCTTTCAATTGTGATGGTAATACCGCCACCAGTCGGTTGCCAGCGCCTCGTTTGTTATTCGGCAGGATGCACCACGGGCAGGTGAGGTTGGCTTGGAGCGGAAAGATGATAGGCCGCTCCCTTACATCCCACATCATCATCAGCCTCTCCATTTGTTCGCCACTTTGCTAAGTCCCGAGCTTTTGACAATCAGCACAGGCAACACTATAAGTTGTTCATTTTCCTTGGAAATAAACAATTTTTACTTTTCTTTTTAAAATCAAACAAAATCATGAAACAATTTAGCATGTGTTTGATACGGATCTCTAAAACAAAAGAGATTAAGAAAAGTTGACATCTGGATAGATACTTAAATGTTTTATAAGTGGGGTTGCATGGTACACTCGACACAGGGTTTTAATATTTAACTTTTTAATGGCTGTAGTGAAATGAGGTGATTCGGCAGAGAACCAAAGTCACCGACATAGCTCATCGGATTAGTAAGCTGAACTGGCAGTGGGCTGGCCACATCAGATGCAGAACCGATAACCGTTGGGGCAAACGAGTTCTGGAGTGGAGACCGCGTATCGGCAAACGTAATGTAGGATGCCCTCAGGCCAGGTGAGTGACGATTTGCGCAGGACGGCTGGCAAGTGCTGGATGTGAGAAGCCCAAAATCGACCTAAGTGGCGAACATTAGGAGAGGCCTATGTCCAGCAGTGGACTGACACGGGCTGATGATGTTGTATTTCTATCATGTGTATTAAGATTTTGCACTTAATAATATTGACTCTTTTGAAAAGAGAAACTCCACGTGTTTCTTGCCGGTATCTTCGCGGTAGAATACTGCTTTGCGAACCAGTAGTAGAATCACTTTTGACGATTTGTAAATATTTATTTTAGACTTGGGCACATAAAAGACATTTTCATTGAGAATATTTACTTTATTATACCGAAAGAAAGTATGCAAAGGGCATTTTCACAACACTATTTCTCAATAAGCTTAATTAAAATCGATTTTCACTGACACTAATTACTTTGTAATCAAAATTGAACTTTTTACTCTACAGGGTTGGGGTCTGAAAGGTGTTATTATAAAAAAAGTTGTGTCAAAAGGTGGGTCATGTCTGAATGAAATGATGTTTAATCAAGTGAGCATTAATATCTGAGTCAAGGATCTATAAATTACCTAAGGTCAAGAATATAAGAGTGTGATGAAACACAGTAGTCGACTGTGTGTGTGTGTGTTGACTGGTGTAAATTCATAGCGGAAGTTTTATGTATGTAGCTTGATGTTCACACAACCATAATTGTAATGAATGTTGATTCCAATTACCATAACACAAGTGCTTAAGCTCACTTTTGGATCGGGTCAATGTAAGTATGTGATGTTATATATCCATGTATCTCTAAAATCTGCGATTTAAATGGTCATGAAAAAGTGCCGGTATGTCGGAGCAAAATATAACAAGACTCTATGTACAGACGGCCACTGATCAACTTACACTTATTTGGTAAATGTCCCCGAAAATAATTTGTTTTGAAAATTTTACAGTACATAAACATCCTACTAAGTATTATAAATGCGAAAGTTTGTTTGGATAGATAGATGGATGGATGGATGGATGTTTGTTACTCTTTAACGCAAAAACTACTAAACAGATTTTAATGAAACTTCACAGTAATATAGCTTATACATTGAATTAACACATAGGCTATGTTTTATACGAATATTCACGCGGGTAGAGCCGCGAGCAGCAGCTAGTCCTTTATATTTCCGCAATCCGTGATCATCAATAATATAGTTCACATGGTTACAAATAAACAATTTATATCAAATGCGCACCCATGTTTCAAAGGTCCATAAAACATTATTACTTAAGTAATTAAAAGTGATGTTATATAAAACATTGTTGTAAATTAATACTAAAAATAAATATGAAATAAAATCGCATACGATATTAAATAGCATATCCAATTATCCACTATAGGAAAAACAATGAAGGCACTATAAATCTAAACATTTATAGAATCGTAACGTTTTGTCACAAAACAAATCAAACACAATTACGAGTATGTTCATCGAATTGGATTCCAAAGTACAAAATCTGGTTATTAAAAAATGAATTAATCTTGTAAATTCCATAATAACAAAACCTAATTACTCTTTCATCTTCTTGCTATTCTCTGCCCAAAAGTTGTCTAGAAGAGATCACTTCAAGTCATAAGACCATCTAAATTATGCAACATTGTATTCTTTCCTAGTTTTAAGTCATCTTTTATGATGTACTATGAATTGTTTCTCTCTATCTAGGTAGAATAAGTAATACTCGTATGTAGAAATCTTTGATCTCTCTGAAACTAGTGCCCTATATAAACCCCGTATCTAAAATCACGAAGTCTGGTCCGAATTGAAAAATTCTTTTTGTGTTGAATAGACTATTTATCGAGGAAGGCTTAAGGCTATATAACATCACGCTGCAACTATTAGGAGCGAAGAAATAATGGAAAATGTAAAAAAACGGGGAAAAATATCTATTCCACGCGGACGAAGTCGCGAGCACAGCTAGTTTTCTATAAAACAAACAAGCTGAATAGAAATAGCCAAACTCTTTTGAATACCTACTTATCTTAAGAATCATCTCTAGTAGTTAAGAGTGAACCAAAACAACATCTACTATGTAAACATAATTTAAACACAATACCTACTGTCAACTGAATCGTTACCGTAACCTATCAAGTCGGTGTTAAAAGTTAGCGCTAATTTTGCATTTGCGTAACGGTTACGTTTGCGTTAGGAAAGAAATAGTGACTTATTTGCGACATTATATCTGATGTGGACATTAAATGGAACGTT
>CM062102.1:6980335-7040611 GCA_031163375.1 Conogethes punctiferalis
TAAGCCTTTAAATTAGAAGTTCACAATGTGATAATCCGATATCCAAAGATGCTTCTCAACGCTTCTTTTAATATTCCACATTACAAGCAGTACAAAAGCCAGTACAATCACCCATTAAAAAACAGTTTTCCACACCCCACTAGTGCTATAAACCGGGCTAGTCAGAACCGGAGTAAAATAACTCTTAACTCATTTATCAAAGGCAGCGTTGCATTCACTTGGCCCATCCCAATGGTTCCACAATCTCCTAGTAAATCTTACTTGGCCCGCCGCAAATGCGGACCGTGGGCCTGTCTTCCCAGCAATTTGTAAGAATTAAACTGAAATCCCCCCCTAGCCTTTCGACCGCTTGTTCGGCCACAGTTTAGGTGTTTGCAGTGTACAAAACAAACATAAGGTGACTAAAATGGTGGTGTTTCTACAGAGCTACCACTTTCTCCTCTGGCTACGACTTATTATGTTGAGTAAGGTCCTTTTATTTTGGACTCAATACCGTGTTCAGATCTTTGACTTTGCTTATTTTTATTTCTTTTTTTTCTGTTGTTTTGTCGAGTGTTGTTGCGGAGTCAGAGAAATAAAATATTTCCTTATTTTTTTCTTTTTCTAAGCATTAGCTACTTAAGGTATTATTTTTTCCTAATGGCTTATATAACAGTGGCTTAGTTGAGTAGGTACGTAATAGATCCAGGGCATAATTCTTATATGGACCTCTAAACTAAGAGACTAGCTAAAGTAATAATATTAATATTGCATAGGTATAATTGTCTTTAAAGTTCCCAGACTGATGAGCATTTTCTGGTGACATACATTTTTTGTCGTTCTGTTTGATATCAATGCACATCTAAAATTCTACAACTTGGCACCCCTTTAAGGTCTCGGATGCCATTGCCGTTCATTCTATTAAAAAAACACGTATTTCTGTTATTTATTTAATCCTTACCTGTTGCACTGTAAAATATAATGTCTTAGAGGCCAACATAATGAAGCGTAGCCAGTCTTCAATTCACAGTACATTTATAGTTATATTTTCACGGGTTCGTGGAAGAAAAAGGAAGTCAATGTGTCAGGGACTAAGTAAAGGTAGTACTGAATATTGATACTGTGGTCAACCGGCGAGGTTCAAGAGTCACCAGCGTACTACTACAGGAAAAAGGGTACCCATTTTTGATTAATTTCCCCGAGATTTCGTATCATTTATTTTTAAGCTCATTTTGCTCAGAAGGTTCTACCAAATAAGAGCGTCGTGGAATAAGTTTTATTTTATTAAGGACAAACATAGAAAAGATTTAGGCGGTTTATCGCTATATGGAATCGTTACTAGGACCACTTTAGGTTCACCCTAGGGTGGGTAGGGGTGTCGTAGAAAAGGCTAAGGGATATCAGGGAACGGGGAGTAGTATTTACCTGTATACAAAATAAAACTTACTGCGGACACCAATCCCGTTTTCCAAGCGTGGTACCTATAACAGCCAATGACAAAATGTCATTAAAGTTGCAGCTTATGCAAAACAAATCAATCATTTTATCTCCATAATAACACTATGTACAAGATGTTGGAAGTGGTTATGTAAGCAAAATTATATTGGGTGTCCCAACCCAAACTAGGACAATTCCTGTATCTGTATGCAGATGACCTTAATTATGTTATGCTTTGGAAGGAATATTCCTTAAATTAGCTGTAGCTCGCGACATCGTCCGCGTGGAATAGTTATTTTTCCCCTTTTTTTTTTTTACATTTTCCATTATTTCTTCGCTCCTAATAGCTGCCGCGTGTGTATATAGCTTAAGCCTTCCCTCGTTAATGATCTATTCAACACAAAAATATTTTTTTAATTCGTGAACAGTAGTTCCTGAGATTGGCGCGTTCAAACAAAACCAAACTCGTCAGCTTTATAATATTAGTTTAGATAGGCGACTTTCTCCAAATCCACAAATTGTTGCTAACATTCAAAATTACCCGTAAATATATCTAGCAAAACAGCACATTAATAACAAGGCAAATTTAATTTCCCATCCCGTAAACCTAAAATGTGTCCCCAACCTTGTACCCCAATCCCGGCTATCCCGGCTATCCTGCGGGTAGGGTGACAAATTGCGGATCAGGAGGTCGCCCGCATTGCACAAGCCATTGGTTTTCAACTTAGTGTGAACATGAGGTACGTTTGGTTTCATAGCACATATGTGTTTTTTTAACAGACTAGAGAAAAAATTAAATAGGATGAGAGGTTTCGATCGACTTTCTTTCTATGTTTTTTGTAGATATTTATCATCGATAGGATAATCTTATCTCCGAGATTGAGAACCGATTTGGACAATTCTTTGTTATATTGTCTTGTTGTTCCCGTTTTCATACCATTAAAGTGGGTTGTTTTTGTAAAAAAAATTTTTGTTCAATTGTCACTATTTTTAAGCTATACTCTAGTTCCTGGGTACAGTATTGCATTTTAACCAGGGATCTTTTTAATCTTTTCTAGCAATAAATATAGCTTAGTGCTTTAGGGTGAATGATTGTACGTTGAGTGTAGTTCAATACAAACATACACACAAAAGTACTGACCTTTTTTAATTAGCGACAGAAAGAAAGAAGAAGGAAAGAATAAATAAATGGAAAATAAACAAGATTTCAAAGATACAAGGGGTTTGCAAATACTAAAGTGTGAGAATAGCTAGTCTTAGCATACATGGTTGCTTAGCTCGGTACAAGTTCGTTGTATTAAGTGCTTGGATTTAATCCCATGCTTACAAATATACTCCATTTTTAGGCAAATTAATCAATTACAATCCTTCTATTATTGGCAAGCGTAACGGTCAAATAGTCTAGAAAGATAAATAGATACTCTTTATTGCACCAAAATAAAACATGTTCAGGAAAAAGGATGTTATACAGATACAGTAGTAGTACAATGTAGGCGGTCTTATCGCCCGGAAGCGATCTCTTCCAGACAACCTCAGGTAGAGGATATTGCTGAAGAGAGGGGTAAGTAGTGCAGAACTGATACAATTAAGATAAATAATATTTTAAATAAATTAATTTACTTTTGAAGTCCATTTTACTTTATTGCGGCGGACGGAGAATAATACTAATCACTGGACCATTATTATTTTATTAATTAATTATTCCACAGCGTTCTGGCATCGCTCTTCACGACAAACTTGCCATCCGTATTACCTCGACACTTGGCAGTCCACCAACTGTGCGTCTTCTGTCGCAATATTCTGCATCGCACAAATCTGTGGAATGCTTTCGATTTCAACAACATAGTCAAACCATTGCTGGTTTTAGACGTCCTTAATTATAAGCCTGGTTGTAATTTTTTGTTGTTAATAAATAAATAAAATAAAAAAGTGTTCATTTCTTCCGGAATTGGCCATATGTATGTTGTCTGTATGTATGAATCTATTGTAAGTTCAAAAGACTCGACATTAAAGAACTCATAAAAATAAAGTAAATAAAATGTAATAAGGCATTAAGTATCACTTTCATTTGCTTGTGCAAATTGAAGAAAAGAAGATAATATTATTAATTCAGCTTCGAAGGAAAAGGGACCCTTCAAAATATTAATGATATGAAAAGTTAATTAATTCGAAGTATAACAAGCGAAACAAAATCGTCTCCGCATTTATTAAGGATCAGGCAGGCTACTTAATTATAAGATGGTATAAACAGATATCTTGATACATTTATTTTAAGACGACATCAATACTTAGTAAAACAGTAAAAGTGTGTCTGTGCTTTATATTTAAAAAAAAAAACAATAAAATCAACAACTCAAAACATGTTTGTCAGTTAATATACCTACGCTAATCTACGAAAGTACCAGTACGCGTTTGACTGGCTCGGTGGCACAATTGGTTGTGACCTCTGCCTTCTGAGCCAAGGGTCGTGAGTTCGATCCCCACACAGTACAAACATTTGTGTGCATAAACATGTCTGTTTGTATTGATTTTCGATGTATAATATGTATTTATTAAAAAAAAAATGTATCTAGCCCTGGCCCAGTGGCATGTCTTGGGTTATTTATCTTTATCATTAAAACAAGCAATCTTATTGAACTTGTGCTACACCTTTTTCAAATTCGAACACTTCTATATTATGTAAGTAGTATCTAGTTCAGAAGCTGTCACTGTTTAAATAGGCTGTTCTAAACTTAAACAGTGTTATAATGATTTTTGTTTAATTTTACACTTTTGAAATTGACTTTCCCGATGAACTTTGAAGGCCTTTCGCGCTCTTAATTGGCAAAACAATTTTGTTGTGATTTCTCTAATAGGTAAGTGTTATTTTAATAGTTCTTTCTGCCAACCATCAAATAACATGGAAATTCAACCATTGTCGTCTCCCCAGTTAAACTCTTATTTTACGGTAGATCGATCGAAGTGACATAATTATTTTAATTTATCAACAGTTTCACTTGGATAATTTTTGAATTTGACGTTAAGTTGTTAACAGTGGTTACGGTTCACAAATCCGACAGTTTACAATCTTACAAGATGGATTTTAATAAATAAATAAATAACCCAAGACATGCCACGCTGGGCCACACATAGCCACCTAGCCCCAAACTAAGCCGAAGCTTGTACTATGGGTACTAGACAACTGATAAACTTACTAAGATACTTTTTTTTTGTAAATAAATACATATTATACATAGAAAACACCCAGACCAATACAAACAGACATGTTCATGCACACAAATGTTTGTACTGTGCGGGGATCGAACCCACGACCCTTGGCTCAGAAGGCACTCACTACCAAATGAGCCATCGAGCCTGTCTAATCTATCGGTATTTACAATTTCATGACGACAGATATAGGTAGGATAAATGGTATACTAATTATCTTCGCGTCAGTACCAAAGGCAAAAATTAGTGACTACCCACATAGAAGGCATTTATATCTTTAACACAGTTACCCAAAATCCAATCAAAGTAGTTATTAACTCAGTTATCATGATCCACACCCTTGGGATATCACACCGACCGACGCAATTTTCTTTGTTATCAAGTCTTATGAAATCATTGTTGGAAGTTACATTTTGTGCGGGAGTAGGAAGATTCGTGATTCAATATTAGTTGGTTGTTATAAGCATGTAAGAAAGCGACCCATTGTCTTTTCGCTCCAAGCCACCCTCACCTGCCCGTGGTGCATCCTGCCGAATAACAACCGAAGCTCTGGCTAGCGACTGGTGGCGGCATAACCATCATAATTGAAGGCGTAGCTCAATACCACAGAATGATGATGGGTAGCTGCGTCAATGAAGCGAGAAGCTACGCCCTGCGATCGCCAACCCGCCCTCCCAGAGTCGTGGCGATTATGGGTTAGTCTTCCAGGTATTTGTCCGAAGTGGTGAACATCAGAGAGGCCTAGGTCCAGCAGTGGACTGCGATATGTTAATGATAAAATAAAACCTACTGCGGTCACCAACCTATCATCTGTCAAGCGTGGTGACTAAGGCAAAGTGGCCACATGACAATTAATAATATTAATAACAAATTTATTTATTTCTCATCACATGGTAGGTACGTTTTACAGGATGTTATAAAACTCTGACATAATTGTTTTGTAACATGTTGTGGGATGAAACTCATGCCTGACCTAGGCAATTGGCCCGCTGAGATGTCGTTTCAGGCCCCGCATAGAGAACCCAGGATTGTAAGAGGAAGGAGGAAGAATATAACAAAAGACTTTATAGCATTATCACTATCTTCCTCATCAAAGTACCTTGATAACCACAGTCTCATTATACACAATCTACCTGAACAATTTTATGTCCGTCATTTTTCACTGGCGAATTTATTTCAAAGTTAGTCCGTTCAACTTGTTTGCTTGGATTCTTTATGTTTTCTACTTAAATGAGAAACTTGAAGGAAGTGTTTATCAAAGAAGTTTTAAGTTTAACAGACCGTTTTAATGGGTGTTAGGTTTTTTTATTTGCGCTTATAAGTTCTAGTTAAGCAGACTCGAAATGTTTATGAATACAAATAGCACAAGATTTGCCACACTGGACAACGTCTAGTCGGTAATTAAGTGCTGCCCGTCTTCGAAAGTACCTCCACCCTATAGAATACTGCTGCCAAATGACCTTCGGGTCGTGTTTCTGCTGGTGAGTAGGGTCTCCGGAGCTCGTGGGGGGTTAGGGTTGGGCCGGCATGGCAGTGGCAACTGACAGTTAACTAACCAGTTGCTTGCCAGTTGTCACAGCGACTTGGGCTTCTCTTTCGCTTTCCATCAGGCGTAGGGAAGCCATTATGTCGAGCTATTATAAAAAAAAGTCGAGGTAATTGATAAATTACCTCGACTTTTTGTTAACTGATAAGTTGTTTAGTATCCATAGTACAAGCTTTGGCTAAGTTTAGGATTACATGACGCTGTTTGACATAGCGTGACATGGTTTTTAAAAGTACAGTCCTCTATTTATTCCTCACAAAAGGACCTTATAATCTCGCATCTACTATAGTATAGATGTTCAAGCAATTTATGAAGAAGCATTTCAGTCGGCATTTCCCTAGTTGAGCATTTAAACTGAGAGTCTGCGGTAACTGATAAGTCCCAGGATCAGACTGACTATTAAACTACAAAGTTTCAAATCACTACAATGAAACAAGTATCCTCACTTAGCAGACGCAGACTGCATTCGATCATGTTTGAAAATGTTATGTGTGTGTAAGTTTGTAGATAGATATATTATAATCTACACTCATTATTAGAAAGGAAAGATTTAACTGTTTTTTTTTTATAGTCGGAATAATCTTGAATTCCCGAAGCAAAGCGAGGGCGATTATATAAACAGGTTACACATCCAACCATCTACTTTGTGTTTTTGTGTGCGTGCTAATTTCAAAAATGGTTTCACAATTGGAAAGATATTTTCATACCTGAGTAACAAAGGCTATACATATTGCTATAATAAAAGATACGTCATCTATACTAATATTATAAAGCTGAAGGGTTTGTTTGTTTGAACGCGCTAATCTCGGGAACTACTGGTCCGAATTGAAAAATTCTTTTTGTGTTGAATAGACCATTTATCGAGGAAGGCTTTAGGCTGTATAACAAATATTCCACGCGGACGAAGTCGCTGGCACTGCTAGTCTTTACTAAAACGCCAATGTAATGTAACTAACGAAATGCTTATCTGAAATACCCGAAGCGAATCGACGGAAAACCACAGGAAAATGCTTGTGCATAAAACACAGGCCATATTCTTTAGTAGCAACATTCTACCAACATTTATTCAGCTACATTTACGTACTCCAAAATTGCACACATAAATCTCGTACTCCGAATCCAACCTTACAGCGAAAATTACAAAGACGGAAATTTCATCAGCCTTAAAATTACAATGTATACTCGAAATAAACACATAAATCAAAATCGGGGCTCTAAATATCCTGCCTCTATTACTTTGCCCACCATTAAAAAGCCTATTATGGTAGAAATTAAGATTACAATCTGATAATCTGAAGCCCGAGAAACGTTGTAATAAAAACATTTTCCTTTATAGCGATATTAATTTTGGTAAAGAATATGGCTTATAAGGTTTAAGAGTTCCTTATTATGTTTAATATGTCGGATGTACTTTAATATGTAGGAAATTTGGGCCCTCTGACGTAGGTAATTGATAAAGAGTCTACTATAAAAGGTTCTGTAGAATAAGTGAAGTTAAGGCGACCAAAGGTTACCCTTACTCCAATTGAATACATGATATATGAGAATACAGGGATTTCCTGAAACACCTTTTGTTATGTTAAACGCAATGCAACATTATCATCATCAGCCTATTGCAGTCCACTGCTGGACATAGGCCTCTCCAGCTGCTCGCGACCTAGGGCTAACATAAGGAGGATATACCCATAATCGCCAAGCTGGGCAGGCGGGTTGGCGATCGCAGGGAGTAGCTTCTCGCTTCGGTGACGCTGCTGCCCGTCATCGGTCTGTGGTATGTAGCTACGCTTTCAATTGTGATGGTAATACCGCCACCAGTCGGTTGCCAGCGCCTCGTTTGTTATTCGGCAGGATGCACCACGGGCAGGTGAGGTTGGCTTGGAGCGGAAAGATGATAGGCCGCTCCCTTACATCCCACATCATCATCAGCCTCTCCATTTGTTCGCCACTTTGCTAAGTCCCGAGCTTTTGACAATCAGCACAGGCAACACTATAAGTTGTTCATTTTCCTTGGAAATAAACAATTTTTACTTTTCTTTTTAAAATCAAACAAAATCATGAAACAATTTAGCATGTGTTTGATACGGATCTCTAAAACAAAAGAGATTAAGAAAAGTTGACATCTGGATAGATACTTAAATGTTTTATAAGTGGGGTTGCATGGTACACTCGACACAGGGTTTTAATATTTAACTTTTTAATGGCTGTAGTTCTGCGAGGGTAAAGGAAATATGAAGGAAAGTATTTTGTTCTTTTTTTTTCATAGAAACAGAATTCAGGGTGACTTCACTTCACCTGTTGGTGAGCGGTAGTGAGGTCCAAAAGTTAGGTCGCCAAGCATAATAGAACAAACCCATCGCGCCTGTCGCCCTCACCCTGAACGCCCACTAAGATGCCGTTTTACGCCCTGCTTACAGAATCCAATTGTAGGAAGAAGGAAACGCATGAGTTGGAAGAGCATTTCATAACTTAATGGCACGGGGCATGAACAAGTAACTAAACCTCTTGGTGTGCACTGCTATCATCCGGATATATATTTGTATAATTAAATAGCTTCTTGGGTCAAGCAATTTTGATTTCCATCTAGAGATTTGCCGTAATGAATAGTTCTCGGAAGCATTCACATTGCAACGTTGCAAAGATACGTTTGTTGCTTCAACATTCCTTTGCTCGTGCTCGCTTAAATATTTGGTTTATGAATATCGAAGTTGACTAAGGTACTTGAGCTTTTGCTCAAGATTGGTACTTAATTGCTGATTTGTACTTAAAACGAATGCTTCTAATGCTAATGCTAAACGTTCTTCTGGATAAAGGATTTCCTCAATAATATTTTTTTGAAAGAATTTAAGTTAATCACCTCGCTTGTCAGGTCAGGTGGGTTTTATATCCATTCCGTGGGTATAGTAGAAGACGACTAAGGTAAATTGTCAGGAAATGGGCAGCATTCTAATTGCGTTGATGATGAACATATAAACACAGTCAATTGTATTTCATAATCATTTTATCCGTAAATAGGGCTCGGCAGCGCCGCGGTCTTGTACGCTTAACAATGATCGCAACGTTGTGCACCCATTGACGCGGTCAATCCGATGATGGGTGACCAATTTGACACCGATTTCCTCCGTGCTTCGGAAGGCACGTTAAGCTGTTGGTCCCGGGTGCTATCTTTACCAACTCAGATAGCAGTCGTTACATCATATCAGAGATGATGATAACTCTGACGCCTAAACTGGGAATGGGTATAGCTTACCCTAAGTGTTGCGGAGGTCTGATGGCAGTCGCTCTGTGTAAAAGCTTAGCCCTCGCCAAATATCTAAGTTTGGAAAGCCGAACCTGAGACAATCGGGAAAAAGGCTAGGATGATGACGATTATCCGTAAATAGGGCCTAAATTCCATTAGTCCAATTCAAAGAGCATCCAAACTTCGAGGGAGAATTTCCTCAATTTCCTGAGATACTATTGAATTACTGGTGCCTTCTAAAACACCCTTAGGTACAGAGGTTCGTTTATCATAACAAGAATCTAAAGTAATGTAAAACGACTTTGGTCAAGTGAGAAAGGACAACGACAGTTTAATAGTTTAATACTAAAATGAAGTGGCCCTTACTATAAGTTTGCGAGGTTCTGAAAGTGGATAACTTGGCACCTGAGGAATTCCTCTTATCACTTGATAAGTTAAGTGAGAATATAGTGTTAAATCGTCTGTTAAAAGAAAAGACATATTGTAGTGCCATTGCACTACACAATAAGAGGGCCTGTCCTCGCTGGAGGAGGCCCGATACCTGACAAAAAGCCTGGAACTCATCTGCTTATAGTGGAGAACTGATTGCAGATATAAACACAAAAAAAAAATCGTCTGTGAAACAGTTTGGATTATTTTGATTTGGATGTTTATTTTCGTTCAGTGATAGTTTACGTTGCCTCTGAAACAGTGGTCGCGAATTCGATCCTCGCTCAGTAAATACATTTATTTTTATAGTAGGGCGATATAATGGTTTCCCTACGTCTGATGGAAAGCGAAAGAGAAGCAGAAGTCGCTGTGACAACGGGCGAGTAGCTGGTCAGTTACCAGACGGCCATACCGGTCCGGTCCTAACCCCCGGTTGCTGATGCAGCGCTCACCCCACAGGCTCCGGAGACCCGGAGAAACACAACCCTGAGGTTATTTGACTGCGGTATTCTATAGGTTTGCAGGCTGATAACAATGTTGAGTAGCTGTAAGCCATTCATGTACGTACAGTCATTTTGAAAAAAAAACCTAATTTCCAGACTCGCCTACCTCCCCTTAGTGAGTTCCCCTCGAGTACCGCTAGTTGCCGGAGACACAACTCAGCCCCGTTACGCGTACTTTATTGCCAAAGTTGGCCGCGCGTGAAGCCGCTCCTGCACGCTCTACATACATAGGCGACATTGTTGCGAACTGCGACCATAACATACGCCTGAATGCGATTTGTTACTTGTATCCTTGTTATGACAATATGACAATCCTGCTTATAAAAGGATGCGTAGCTGTAGGAAATATAAGTATTTGCATGTTTTTATCTCTTTGAAACAGTGGTATGGTGTTCCCTTCTTCTTGGGTCTCTTAAAAGGAGGGCAAAGTGCCACTGCGATTCCACTTAGCCGGCAGAGCGGAGACGAGCTGTGCTAAGATTTACCAAACATCACATGCCTTGAAATCGACATAATCTATCTCTCAACAGATCTCTCTCTCTCTCTCTCCCTCTCTTTTCCTCTCTCCTTCTCTCTCCTTATATCTTCCTCTCTCATTCTCTTTCCTCTCCCTCTCTCTTCCTCTTTTTCTCACTCTCTTTTTGCAGAGATATGGATTTCAAAGCATATGATTGGTGAATAGCTGGCCACGCTCGTCTCCGTAATAGAACTTTTGCATGCCGATAACAATGTTATCGGCATGTTAGTGGCCTATGTCCAGCAGTGGGCTGCAATAGGCTGATGACGATGATGAAGTAGGTTATGCCAGAAGCATCGCCCAGTTGACTGTTGGCTTGTTGTATTAAGCCGATTGAATAGAATACCGCAGCCAAATGACCTCCGGGTTGTGTTTCTACTAGTAAGCAAGTTTTCCTGAGCTCGTGGGAGGTTAGGGTTGGGTGGGCCGGCATGGCGGTAGAAACTGACAGGTAACTGACCAGTTTCATGGGATTTCACTCACTGATTCAAAGCCTGACATGACAATCTTACTTAAGTAAATCCGTTTGGCTGTTATGTAATCTTAAAAATACATCCATGATTTTCCGTCAAGGAAGGAAAGAAATAAAATGGCCCAGAATTCCAGATTTTAAATAATGTCGCTAATCTTTTGGGTGTTTATATTTGTATTTAAGTATTTATTTGTGTTACCTTCGTTGTTCTGATACCCATAACACAAGTGCTTAAGCTACTTACTTTGAGATCAAAGCAATGTATGTGATGTTGTCTGATAATGTATTTATTTATTATCTAATTCTACAATACTTATTTGCTCTTTCAATCAATCTAAATCGAATTGCTATTCAAATCATGTGTTTGCTCGACACTAAACAAGCATCAAATATTTATGATGTGAAGATATGACGAGCAATGTATGTGATGTTGTCTGATATTTATTTATTTATTTTCTGGCGTACAAGTGGAATCAGAATTCTGTCACGAATTTCCCTGATCGAAGCTAAATCCGTACAACCCGTTACTACGAAACAAAACCATTAAAAAGATATAGCACACCATTTTTTGTCTACTCATATCAGTCGGCAGGAATTTTTCAATTACTTTGCGCCCATGACTCTGCACAAAATGCGTTGGTCAGAGGCCCAAGTCATCTCGGACTGGGTCGCCACCCAAAAAGTTATCCGTTGTTATTAGGGTACGATGATGAGGAAGAATCAACCGAATCTGGGAAAAATGTTGGGAACTATGACGCGATATCGTTCGGCGATCAAAGGGTATGAAAAGTTTGTAGAAGTTCATGCCTTTTTAGGGTTCCGTAGCCAAAATGGCAAAAACGGGACCCTTATAGATTCGTCATGTCTGTCTGTCTGTCTGTCTGTCCGTCCGTATGTCGCAGCTGTCACAGTTTATTCCGAAACTATAAGAGCTACATTATTAAAATTTGGTACGTAGATGTATTCTGTTAACCGCATTAAGATTTTAAAGTAAAATCAGAAAAAAATCCAAAATTTTTGGGGTTCCCCATGGAACTGAAACTCAATTTTTTTTTCATCAAACCCATACGTGTGGGATATCTATGAATAGGTATTTAAAAATGATGTTGAGGTTTCTAACATCATTTTTTTCTCAGATGAATAGTTTGCGCGAGAGACTCTTCCAAAGTGGTAAAATGTGTCCCCCCCCCCGTAACTTCTAAAATATGGGCACTATAAAACTGAAAAAATATATGATGTGTATTACTATGTAAACTACTAACGAGATTAGTTTTAATGAAATCTAGACAGTAGTTTTTTTTTAAACGTCATAAATCAAATTACCTAATTTTTTCATTCAATCAGTGGTACGGAACCCTACGTGCGTGAGTCCGACTCGCACTTGGCCAGTTTTTCATATAGGCTCATTTAGCCTTCTAAGCAAAGGGAATTGGGTTAGATTCCCGTATAACGTTAATGTAATGTTTTATTTTCTCAATAGGTCTACTCAGACACAAGCATGAAGATATAGGGCGGTAATTTGCATTCATTTCCGTCACCTCGAACCAATTTTAAGGTTATTCCCTTAAAAATTTTGAAAACTGTCTGCTTTTTGTTTTGGGAACATCTCACACATTGATTGCTTAATCTATCCTCTACCTGAAGGTTGTCTGGAAGAGATCGCTTCTAGCGATAAGACCGCCTGAATTGTAGGTACTACTAGTTGTCTGTAATACCTTGTCTGTTAATGTTTGTATTTGGTGCAATAAAGAATATCTAATCTAATCTAATTGATCTGCTTTTTTGTCTCCAAGATCTGCGCTTGAAATAAAAGACAGTACACCCATTATATCTGCAGTACCAATAAATTGGTTATGAGATATCTGTCGACGACAGGCTGGTTAGAAACCATTTAATATCTTTTCTTTTGTTGTTGACGCGTTGCCATGGCAACGCGCTGCTGTTCTGCGGTTGTCTGCATCATTTTGGTGACGATTTGGTTTTGTGATTTATTATTTTATTGTTTTATTTATTTATTTATTTATTCTTTATTGCACAAGGAAAGTACAAATGGCGGACTTAATGCCGTGTGGCATTCTCTACCAGTCAACCATTGGGCGAGCCAGAGAAACTATATTATGGTGCGGTAATAGACATTAAAACAACTGCTAGAAATATGAGCACAAATATACAAGTCATACACATACATATATATATATATATATATAATATATTATACAATAATAAGTATTACGTACAAGATACATAGTTTAGTATAAGTATAAAATATAAAATAAATATAATATAATTACAATATATGTAGGTACATAACATAAATAAGATAAGTACATAATATGCAATAATGGATACTACATACATTAAATAATAGATATATAAATATATTATAACAATACAATCAGACGGAAACATCAATTACTAAAGGTCGTGAAACATCAATTACTAGTGTTAACAAATTTAGACATCGCTTAAGAAAAGATCACGGATCGACTTCTTAAATACGAATTTACTAGAGGAGGACTGAATATGTTTTGTTTGTGCTTTTTACCTTTCTTTCTTGTTTTAATATTATACTCTTTTATCTTAAACCAGCCCTTTTCATTCTACAGTCCACAATATGAACTGACCGTTATCACTTATACTAGAGTAATAAAGCCTTAGTTGACCAATCTGGTCAAGTTGGTCGATAATCGATAACCTTCCGGGCCGCCGTGCCGCCCGTCCGAGCCACCTGTCCGGGGAAGGACCTCCACCGTGACCTCCACCCTGTAGAATACGTGTTTCTGCCGCTGAGTAGGGATTCCGGGGCTTGTGGGGGGTTAGGGTTAGGCCGGCATGGCGATGGCAACTGACCAGTAACTTGCCCGTTGTCACAACGACTTGGGTTTCTCTTTCTCTTTCAATCAGGTGTAGGGAAGCCATTATGTCGAGCTACTATAAAAAAAAGAAGGGGTATGTTCAGCCGTGAAAAAAAACAAAACAAAACATCGACAAACAAAATCCATTTTTTCATCGTTTAAAACCGTAGTTAGTTTTGATAACCGTTTTATTTTTGGCGATAACAGTTTTGTTTCAAACGCATTCATGAATTTAAATGTCACGTTAAAAAACTGCACATGAATATAAAAATAAAAATCTAAACTAATTGGAATGGCGACAGGTTGAAATATGTGTAATAAATATTTAATTTTACATTTGAATGTTGGTTTGACTGATCAATACCTATGTAAAATTTAGTTGGAAAACGAAGGTTGTTTTGTAATTTTAAATTGTAAACTATGTAGATTTTTAAATGTGGTTTAAGGAGAACAGTGGGCAGTGGAATGGCTTTGACCCTCGCATTCCTGATGTACATCAACTTCATCAGCTTATCGCAGTCCACTGCTGGACATAGGCCTCTTCAGTTGTTCGCCACTTTTGAACCACTTTTTGATGTACGTTACAAACACTAGGAATTTACCACTTTATATGACAGGTGAGGGTGGCTTGGCGCGAAAAGATGGTTGGTCGCTCCCTTACATCCAACACTGATGTACATGAGCGGCGGTGAATGTTTAACATCAGATAGGCCGCTTGCTCGTCTGCCGCCAATATCTTGTGTAATTGTGAGATGTAGGGCATAGCGAATCTTAGCTCGAAATGAGCTGCCCGTCCGGGGAAGGACCTCCACCCTAAAGAAGCCAAATGACCTCCGGGGTCGTGTTTCTGCTGGTGAGTAGGGTCTCCGGAGCTCGTGGGGGGTTAGGGTTGGGCCGGCATGGCAGTGGCAACTGATAGGTAACTAACCAGCTTCTTGCCAGTTGTCACAGCGACTTGGGCTTCTCTTTCGCTTTCCATCAGGCGTAGAGAAGCCATTATGTCGAGCTATAATATAAAAAAAAGTAATGCCTCGGCCACACATTGGATTCAACTTTGCGTCTAATCACTGGTTACGTTGGTGCAAATACGTCCAAAAGGCAAAAAAAAAATATTTGCACCGACGTAACGTTTTGCGCCCAATGCACCAATGTATGTATCAGTACTTTGACACAATGAAGACATTGAGCGCCTTGGATTGCAACATCGATTCAACTTTGTGTCCAATCACTGTCTAATGGCCGTGTAAGGCATTCAATGTCTTCATTGTGTCAAAGTACCGATACACACATTGGTGCATTGGGCACAAAATGTTACGTTGGTGCAAATATCTCCAAAGTGTGGCCGCGGGATTACTCTTGTGAAGTTGACCAACCCCACACTTGTCAAGCCAGTTTGACTAAGTTTTGGCTAAGTTTATAAGCTTTTGATAATTACATAGGTTTTTGGGAGCATCCAGAACACTAAAATCCGACGCAATTTAGAAAAGTTAATTTTCAATATGTAACTTTCAACAGGATTTTGAGCACATTCAAAACCTTGGGGTAGCACTTTAAGGCTTAACCTTCTATCCATTGCACCTCTGAGGTGGTTAATCCTAATAATGAATGCATGATCTTGCTCATCCTGTTACACATTTACATAAAAAAGCAAACAAGAAAAAGCTAGGTACATACGTAGTACGAATATATGTAAACAAACGCAGACCTCAGATAAAACATCCATCTCATATAACAAAAAAAGCAGAAAATACAAAGCGCCCTGTTTTCGCAGCGGCAAAAAATCGCACGACACAATGTTTTATCAAGGGTAAGGACCAATTTGTCGCAATCAAGTCGCCGTCACTCCGGCAAGATAGTGGCTCAATATGGAACAGGTTTTGAGAACAGTGTGCCGCTAATATGCCGATCACTGAAATGTAACAAGGATAGAGCGACCTTGTTCGCGTTAGCCCGTGAAGTTTCATCATCATCATCAGCAAACGAGGCGCTGGCAACCGACTGGTGGCGGTATAACCATCACAATTGAAGGCGTAGCTAAATACCACAGACCGATGACGGGCAGCAGTGTCGTCGGAGCGAGAAGCTACGCCCTGCTATCGCCAACCCGCCTGCCCAATTTGAAGATTTTGAGTACATCCTCCAGACGTTTGCTCTAAGTGGCTTAGAATTAGAAAAGCCTATGTCCAGCCGTGGACTATAATAGGCTGATGATGATGATGATGATGAAATATTAATGAGGTTCTTCATTCAGTACTGTCTGTTTCATTTGTCGTCTCCCTGCTCAGAAGCCAAAGTGGCGAACAACTGGAGAGGTCTTTGTCCAGCAGTGGGCTGCGATAGGCTGATGACGAAACCGTAAAGGTTGTACTATCTTGATACATTTTAGTAATGCCGATACGTTGTACGCCTCCAAATAGAAGATAAACGACGCGATAGAAATATCTTCGCAGACTTTTCGCAGACAAATTGTTACAACTTGTGTGATAAATTTTCTACAACGAAAACTGTCTAGATAACTGCTTTAGCGGTAGACCGTGGAAATGGGATGACAACACCTTTGTGTTTCGGGAAAATAACACTTTTTATGTGATTACGAGTGTACGAAGTTTGACATATATCGTTTTATTTGACAGGGAATCATCATCATCATCAGCCTATTGCAGTCCACTGCTGGACATAGGCCTCTCCAGCTGCTCGCCACCTAGGGCAAACCTCTGGAGGATATACCCATAATCGCCACGCTGGGCAGGCGGGTTGGCGATCGCAGGGCGTAGCTTCTTGTTCCGGTGACGCTGCTGCCCGTCATCGGCCTTCTATCGTGATGGTTTTACCGCCACCAGTCGGTTTGCCAGAGCCTCGTTTGTTATTCGGCGGGATTCACCACAGGCAGGTGAGGATGGCTTGGAGCGAAAAGGTGATAGGCCGCTCCCTTACATCCCTGACAGGGAATACTAATGGTGAAATAAAGAATGACGTTCTTAATTAACGTCTCTGCGTTTTCCAGATTAAGGGACCATCCCATGTCATCCCGTGGGTGTCGTAGGAGAAGACTAAGGGAATATCAGGAAACGGGCAGCAGCGTTTACCTGGGATTGACAATGCAGAAGGCCTTTGTCCAGCTATGGACGTTGAAAGACTGATGATGATGATATTATTACAAACATTAGGCAGGTGAACCTTTATAGTTTCCATAAACACATTAGTATGAAAATAAAGGGCAGAATAATTTCATTAATTACTTCTAAATTCAAAAACCATTTTTAATGCACATTTATTTAAGAGCGCGCATACAGAATTCGACGTATTTGCGGCGAAACTGGTATTTTCGGGCGAGCTATTATCATAGAAAACGATTTTTTTAAATAAGAAACATAGTTTTTTATATAGATAAAGTCTTCAAGCAGTGCGTAGGCTAGATAAAATACAACATTTACTAGTATATTTTTGTTTATCAAAGATCTCCCGTAAGCCGATTCGCAAAAATGCGAGTCAGAGTTAATTTCGAAAGTCTTAATATCAATTGCATTACATACATATGTTTTAAATATATGTTTATACAATAGCTTATATGGTTTATTAGTGCACTAGATAAAAAAACTTTCAAAAATGTGTTATTAAATTGCCCAAAATAATTTTTCAAAATAAGCTCAATTCACACTTTTCAACAGTGTTTTTCTAGTAGAAAACACTGTTTCTTTTAGTTGAAATTTTGTGTAAATGTAAAAGAAGTCTTTCTTAAGTGCACCTAATTATTATTTTATTAATATTCTATGCCTCTTATTTTATACGATTTTTTTAAAAGTGACTATAAAGCCACGCGCGCGACGCTTGCCGATTCAGTCCAAATCGGGTCATCCCAGAGGGAGGACGTGCCGCTCGCTGCTCCGCTCACGCACACATACGCACAACCACTTTTATGAGCGTATACCTCTCTGCGCGAGTGCAACTCCACGAGTTTGATACTTTGTAATATTATTTTTGTATGGAAAATTTATTAAGTTAAAATAATATACATACTAAATTAATGAAATGATTTACCTAATGTTTAGTCATGAGTATCAAATACAAACATCAGGATTATTATAATTATTATTATCTACAACCACATTTGCTAAATATTTCAAAAAAAATAATATGATATTTGTTTATTAGTTCACTAATGAAGTTACAAAGTAAGGCTATTCCAATGATTATTATTATGCTTAACGAGCATAACATCAATGGTCAGAAACAACTTCCATGAAGAAACTGATAAGGAGATTCATTTGAGTTGGGAGCATTTAAGGAATCTACGTCACATGTTCACGACTATAAATAAAGGCATACAATGAAGCTGAAAGTCATAGAAATCCCATAGTCGAGTTATTATTAGTAAAATTATATGTGTAAAGATGGATGATAAAATGTTTGATGGTATGCACGAAATTGATATATTTAGATAAATCGATCTTCGAATCCAATTTTTAAATTGTCGCTTAATTGTTTAGTGTGAATAAGTGAATCTTTATGTCACAATAATAACAAGTATCTACGATTAAAATTAAATCGATCAAAGTGGTCAACAATGAGAGAGGCCAATGTCCAGCAGTGGCCTGTGAGAAACTGATAACGATATGAGATTACTACTTTCATTCAGATAGTATTAGAAAGAAGTAAAAATTATATTTTATAGTTTCAAAATGTAAAACCAAAATGCAATATGATAGTTGTGAAATGTATGGTCATTACGGTTACTAGGGGTGATTTTAGCGAAAAGGCTGGTAAGATACGGATATGTTACGGTAACTTATTTACATACATTACGTTAAAATTACCGGCTACGTATGCTGAATGGTAGTATGGCGACCAGCAGGGCGAGCATGTAACTTGCAGTATGCAAGTCGCAAGGTGCAACGTTGCCAATGAGGGCTACCGTTTTTGTAATCACCAGAGGGTGCCACTGTATAGTGAGGTCTTCGGGCATAGCTGTTAAGGTTTGTTTTATGCATGTGATGACTGTTTGTTCGTTATAAGAAGAAGGCCATAAGTTTCCAAAAGGCAAAACTGTTTGGTAACGGTTAATAAACAAACCAGTGAACTAGCTTTTCTTTCATACCGCTAATTTTTATACCTCATTTTCTCGGCTCCGCTTTTAAAGCGCAGATAATCACTGAGCCGTGTCTCATATTTTCGAAAATTAATGCCAGCTATGCCAAAATTGCACAAAATTATTGAATTTTCCGAAATAAACTCGTTTAACCCACAGAACCTATGTAATTTGACATTTCGAATACCTCACGCTACACTAGCACCTCTGGTGGCGAATTCACACGCGATATGGGCGCCCTCATTAGTGCAGCAGTTTGCCATAATAGGTATTGTTATTTCTTTTATTTGCTTCGTCGCCGTCATTGGAATTATGTTAAATTCGAAATACTATTAAGTAATTCAGTTTAATTTCCAAAATGTCGATTTTGGGGGAAAAGGTAAGAGCCAAAATTGTTCGGAAATTGACTCTCTAGAACTTTGTTTCTTTTCATTCATGCCGTAAAAAGTACAACATAGGAGATAATGATACAGTTTTGAATATGTCGCGGTTTGCGAGTTTTATTACCAAAATATCTATTTCAGGGGAAAAGGAAGGAACCAAAATTGTTTAAAAATTGATTTCCTACAAGTTTAGTCTTCTTAATTTAGACCGTAAAGTAGAAAATAAATGAGATAATGACAATATTTTTTACTTGCTGTTGTATTTAATTTTAATTTTCAAAATACCGATCCTAGACAATTTTTGAATATATACAAGAGGACTCACCATACCTACCTATTCAGATAGCTCGCCTTTGTAACCTGTCCATTGCATCTTAACTAATATTATAAAGCTGTAGAGTTTGTTTGTTTGTTTGAACGCGCTACGCGAACTACTGGTCCGAATTGAAAAATTATTTTTGTGTTGAATAGACCATTTATCCAGAAAGGCTATATAACATCACGCTGCAACTATTAGTAGCGAAGAAATAATGGAAAATGTAAAAAAAAACGGGGAAAAATAACTATTCCACGCGGACGAAGTCGCGAGCACAGCTAGTCTAAATATATAAAAGGAGAAACTGACTGACTGACATATCAACGCACAGCCTAAACGGCTAAACGTAGGCACTTGAAATTTGGAAGGGACGTAGCTTAGGTACCGTAGAGGTGCACTAAGAAAGGAATTCCCGAAATTCCCACGGGAACGGAAAAAAATAGTATTGGACCCGTGCGAAGCCGGGGCGGGTCGCTAGTCATTTATAAAATTGCGTAAAAGCAGTATTCTACGCAAGATTTGTGCCTTATACAAAAAACAGCGCTGGTCAGTCGTGATATATTCTTTCAGAATCAGGTTCAGGACACCTATTTAGAGAATGCTGCAGTAGTCAATGACTCCTTCCATGTAACCCTTAGGATTCGGGTCATGACGAATATTCATCCCGAGAATAAGTGATGGATTGGTCAAGCTGGATAGGAACCAGATTTTAGTTGTTGTAGGCCATTTGGGGTTTCTGCTACGAAACACAAGCACAACTTTCAGCACAAGCATCAGTAGGTATACATGATCTCTGTGATCAGTGCATAGAAGACTTAGGACCTTAATTCAAATTGACAAATTGTTTACAAACTAATCTTTTTTGAATGATGGCAACCAGCCTCTTTGTGAGATCCATTTCTGCCGAGTGAAAAGTAATTTTTACAAGTTAAAATATAAAACGGGTTAGAGTTATATCGTGGCAACCACGGAGACTGCTCTTTCCTTAAATAATAATACAAACACCTAAACACAGAACAAACACAAATGTTCAGCACACGAATGTTTGTTCTGGATGGGAATCAAACTCACGACCTTTGACTCATGATCAGAAGGCAAGGAAAACACAGTAGGGATTATTGATTTTTATCAAGCAACATTAATAATGTCAATCACTCACACAATACCTTTGGATAGGTAAATACCTGGTACATATAAAGATAGAAAGACAAAAATATTGTTATATTTTTCTTAAACCTTAATTAGTAAACACTTAAGAATAATGTACTCTAAAGTGTTTAAATCAATTTAATAAGTACGCACCTATACTACACTAATAAAATATTTAGCAATAAAAGAATGTTCAAATAATTTAGATGAATAATAAATTGTTAAGTATCAAAATATGTTCGTCCGCCGGAGTTAGCGTCCGACACGCCGCTCACCCACACAGACACAAATGATGTCTATGTGTGTTTCGGAATCGGCTCCCGCGTGCGTATCGAGTTGCTTAAAATTGTATGCGCGCTCTTAAACTTTATTGCACAAAATGGTACAAAAGGCGAACTTACAACTTATCCCTGGGTCATGCAGAGAGCAGATTTAATTAGACATTCAGATATGTATTAAATAGTTATGATTAAATAAATCAATTTTAATCAAAATTTTCAAGTGACAAACTCTCATTTTAAATTGGATTCAGCGTACTGAACTAATATGAAAGCGTCGTTCATATTAATAAAATGGCAAAGCTAATTAATAAAGACTGCACTTCAGAATCCAATTGCTTTTCTTACATTTAATTTTGTCTTAACGAGTTCTTGAAGACTTTTTATGCAATGCTCCCCGTCTACTTAATAAGCGAGGAGCGAATTGAAAGCTGTCGACGCAAAACAGGTTCACGTCGATTATTCTAAGATTTTGTGCACTAAAAATTATTTTTTAAAAAAAATTAAACCGACTTCAAAAAAAACACAAACGACCAAAACTAAAAAGCGATAAATAACGTAAGTAATTCTATCCTTAATACATAATTATTTAAATACTACAATTATCACTTATTTTTGAAGTCGGTGCCAGCCTCTAGGTACCTAACGTAGACTGTTGTTGTATGACGCGCGCGGCCGGCAAATCCCCACGACAATATAGATACATTTATTTGTTTGGCTGGCGTCCGTCCGTCATTTATACGTCCGTGGGCTTCACTCGGCAGGGCTTCCCGAAAACCAGCGCCGTGGTTTGCTTCGCGGGCCATGGTTCAATGCTGAGTGAGGCCCTTTTACATTGGCGTCATAACCCCGTCTCCGGTTTGTTTGATATCTCTGTGTGTTTGTAATTTTTATATGTCCAAATTTAAATGTCTGTGTCTAATTACTGTTGTTGTGTTGTGATGTCCAAGTGTAATATTAGTGATGGTTAACTCGAGTACCTAACTCGAGTCAACTCGAGTTGGGAGTAACTCGAATCCACTCGAGTTGAATTCTCTCTAACTCGAGTTCGAAACATGGAGCGAAGTTTGCCGATCATTTGAGTGAGACTATGTTCATTGCGTTCGTTTGATATTCATAACAAACAAGCAAGCAAGTTTAATTCATAGTAACTAAGTAAATATTATTTTTAATTAAAATTCGAGCCAAAAATTCTTAAATAAATGATTCTATTCCAAACAATAACTTTTTTTGTTTCTTTAGTTAGTAGGTATAACTTTAACTCTCCCAATACATTATAAATAAATAATATAAAAAACCGGCCAAGTGCGAGTCGGACTCGCGCACGTAGGGTTCCGTACCACTGATTGAATGAAAAAATTAGGTAATTTGATTTTTGACGTTTAAAAAAAAACTACTGTCTAGATTTCATTCAAACCAAATTTCGTTAGTAGTTTTTATAGTAATACACATCATATATTTTTTTCAGTTTTATTATGCCCATATTTTAGAAGTTACGGGGGGGGGGACACACATTTTACCACTTTGGAAGAGTCTCTCGCGCAAACTATTCAGTTTAGAAAAAAATGTTGTTAGAAACCTCAACATCATTTTCAAATACCTATCCATAGATACCCCACACGTATGGGTTTCATGAAAAAAAAATTTTTGAGTTTCAGTTTCATGTATGGGGAACCCCAAAAATTTTGGATTTTTTTCTGATTTTACTTTAAAATCTTATAGCGGTTAACAGAATACATCTACGTACCAAATTTTAATAACGTAGCTCTTATAGTTTCGGAATAAACTGGCTGTGACATACGGACGGACAGACAGACAGACAGACAGACAGACAGACAGACAGACAGACAGACAGACAGACAGACAGACAGACAGACAGACAGACAGACAGACATGACGAATCTATAAGGGTCCCGTTTTTGCCATTTTGGCTACGGAACCCTAAAAACAAGAATTGAAACAGATAAAAATATAATTTGTCTGTTCCAATTTTTTAAAGTATTTATGCCAAGCTGACTGAATAATTTAGAGAAAACTAAAAAAAAACATTTACTTGTCCATCCAGTTAACTCGAGTTACGTAACTCGAGTTCAACCCGAGTTACGTGGAGTTTAACTCGAGTTGACTCGAGTTTTGTTTTTTCCGAGTTGGCCCATCACTATGTAATATTATATTTTTATTCTTATTCTTAATGTGACAGCTGTCACTTGACAGCTGCGTTGGCTATTGGCCGCGAGCACGGCGGCAGCTGGGATTGGCTCAAGGCGTGTAATAGGGGCGCTTGCTTCGCCTTAATTGGACGCGATGAAGTTGGTGGCAGACGATTGGTTGTTAACGCTCGATAGTGGCGCGAACAAAGGCTATATTTTTAAGATAGAGATAGAACAATGGTTAAAAGCGTATGCTGAGACGTGGGCAGTGAAGCATGCTACACCATGCTGGGCAGGGCAGATTTTATAAAATATGGAACATCTGATACATAGGTATATAGATACACTGCTGCGCACATGCGACGTAGACAGACATGCTTATCTCTCTCCTATGTGTTTTTTTCGTTGGGAATGCCTTAACACTTTCATCAGTACCATAGGTAAGGGACATCGGGGTTATGTGGAGCTCACTCCTATTCCTATCCAGATCAGAATACCCATTAAACCCGATGACGGGCCACTACAAACGCTCTGTCTGTGGGGCAGGATGATTGGAAAGACGCAACTGCCCACAGCGCGGTAGTTCTGAAACTGAAGCTAGCTCGAAGGCATATGCCGTCGTCTTCCTTTGGGCCGCTAACCGAAGCGCAATACTAATCAGTCATTTTGTCATGATAGTTTTTCTAGCTAGATCCACAGATGGGGTACAGATTCTCGACATACATCTGTATGTACCCCACATTTTCTGGTCCTTCGAGCCGGATCCCTAAACAGCCCAACTTCCCACAGAGACATGTTATGGAAAAAATGTCGCACCCTCAATAGACACTAACCCCAAACCATTTCAGAGCAATAACTTTGATACCGACATAAAAAAAAATACTCGAACTAATTTCGTTTCTCGTTAACACATTAATCATTCTCGATATTAAAAATACCATCTACCCAATTCCTCCCCAATTCACCCTCATTTAGCTTTCCGTTTAAATCATTCGTGACATTTGACATTCGAGAATCATATTAAACGAGGCTGCATATTAATATCAAGGTCAGAAAGGTCGCCGTTTGTTCAATGAAATTGAAATTATGAGTGCGTACCTACCTTATGAACGAAGTGTACGTTAAATATTTTGATAATTTTATACATGGACTCTAGAATTCCGGAAACTTCATACCGCTTTGGAATCAAATTATGTTGTTTTTACTTGTAGATAAATATATAACCCAAGACTTGCCACGCTGGGCCACACATCACCATCTAACCTAAGCCAAAGCTTGTACTATGGGTACTAGAAAACTGATAAAATTACTCTATAGACGTTTTCTTTTGTGTAAATAAATACATATTATATGTAAATAATAAACAACCAGACCAATACGAACACACATGTTTTGTATTGTACGGGGATCGCACCCACAACTCTTGGCTCAAAAGGCAGAGGTCGGACATCTACTTAGGCCCTCCCCAATAACCAGGACCAGTCTTGAGCAGTCTGTTTTTTTATTCTTCTTCGTATGGGGGTGCCCCAAGGCTCAATATTAGGACCCTTACTTTTTTAATATATATTAATGACCTTCCATATTTTGTTGAAGGTTTATGCGAAACAGTGCTGTTTGCTGACGATACTTTTTTGATTTTTAAAGTTGACAGACACAAGGAGGTTTCCGTCGAAGTGAATAGTGCTCTTTCCCAAGTTCTGCTTTGGTTTGATACGAATAATCTTTTGTTAAATTCTAATAAAACCAAATGCGTTAAATTCACTATGCCAAATGTGAGGCAAAATAATACTAATATAGTTATAAATAATGAACAAATTGAATGTGTCAACTCGACCACTTTTCTGGGTGTAATGTTAGATTATAAATTACAGTGGGCTCCTCATATAACTGCCTTGGCTGGAAGACTCAGTTCGGCTGCATATGCTGTTAAAAAAATTAGGAACCTAACAGACATTGAAACAGCAAGACTTGTTTACTTTAGTTATTTCCATAGTATCATGGCGTATTTTTGTGTTGCAGAAGAGGGCCATTCGTTTCTTGTATGGACTTAACTCGTGTGCTTCACTTAGAGAATTATTTAAAGAAATTAATGTTTTGACTGTAGTATCACAATACATATTTGACTGTATTGTGCACGTACGAAAGAATATTCATCTTTACAAAAGAAACGCTGATTGCCATAAATTTAACACGAGAAACAAGAACAAACTTGCTGTTCCAAATCTCAGGCTGCATAAGACTGGCAATTCATTTGCTGGGCTAAGTGTAAAATTCTTTAACAAAGTACCACAGAATATTGTTGAATTACCAATACATAGGTTTAAGTCTCATATTAAGTCATGTCTTATGAAAAAAGGATATTATAAAATACAAGACTTCCTAGACGATAATATTACATGGACATAATGAGCTGCTCGCCTGCACTTAACAAATATTGTATTAATGTATGACATCAACAGTATGATGATTATGTATATTTTTGAAAAAAGCCAAAATTGATGAGTTTCTTGCGGCACTTCTTCTCATCAGGCCTCATCCTTATCACGTCGAAGTGCTAGTAGGGAAAAAAAAGTTTGACGTGCAAAAGAATTTACTTGTAAATCTATTTGCAGAAATAAATTATTTTATTTTTTATTATTTTATTTTATTTTATGCAAGAGGCGGCAGACGAGCTCAGCTGCAGACAGTAAACCAAACAATTCTCGCTACCTACTAAAGGAACCCCGCTATCTCAGTCAGGTCACCATTCAGTCCATCTCATAGAAGGGCTATCCCTTGTAGTACATCTTCCTCTCACGGTAGCCACTCGAGAACCTTCCGTACCTCTAATCGGTTCTGCGATCGATGTGGCCCGGATTATTTTTGCTCTCTGCCACTTTAATCCTTCGGCTCCACAGCACTGTCTATTTACAGTATCCTTGCTTCGTTTCTATTTCAAACTATTTATACCATGTTATTTATATCACATTTGCACCATAGCTCATAACAAGTCAGGCAGAACAACATCAATAACGCGAGTGGAGCTATATCTCAACGCCTGCAGGCTTGAGTAATTATTATTGCAGCGATTTATTTTAGTTGTTCCAGCCAGTGCGAGTATGTGTGTCAACTGATGAATTTTGGATCTGATTCATTGCTGGAAACTTGATTTGAATGGGATGGACTATATTTGCGCTTGGATGTTAATTGATGGTTGCTAGAAAGGACAATATAATTACACCTACTTTACGTGCGGGTCTCGCAGCCTTTGTGTTGCCAGTGGGCAGCAACTTGCAGGGCCACGTCCGTGCTTGCCCTGGCCAGCCGTATATGACAATTTGGCCCTCACTCTTAGGTTGTGGAGGGTAAATACCCCTACACCCGACTCCGGGGAGCAATAGTGTGCTTCTAGGTGTTTCTGGATTACTACCTCAAACGTTAATTACCGAAGTCTCGAGAATTCAATAGAAAATACCTTAACTTAAAATGGTTAAAAATAAAATATACCAATACAACCCTCTCCATTGACGTTTTATTCACAAGACAAACAGTACCATAGCCATGCAGTTTAAACATTCCGACGTGCCTCCGTACAATCGCTTACAACCGAATGACTTCCTACGCGCGTTACTCACATGACTGCACGTTATAAGAACACAATGAACAAGATAGCGCATGCATGTTTGCAACTCGCGAGTGCGGGCGCGAGTTCAAAGAGATGCATGCATTTGATTGGCTGATTGAGGTGAACGTCGTTTAAAGAGAACCTTTATCTATAAGATTGACTATCTTAGTTCAAGTCTGACTTATAAATAAATGGAGCTAGTAAAAGTTTTGTTCTGTAGCCCAAGCACGAACTTTTCGTCAATGCGTGACGTAAACGTTGTGTATTGGCGATACGTGATAAAATCATGGAAGTAATAAGTACTTACTTAGATACTTTTTGTTATAAACAAATACATATTATACTTATAAAACACTCAGACCAATACAAACAGACATGTTCATGCACACAAATGTTTGTACTGTACGGGGATAGAACCCACAACCCTTGGCTCAGAAGGCAGAGGTCACTAGCAAATGAACCATTGGCACATTTACATAGAAATAATGAGATACTTGCCATCAGGTGACCTTCAGACCTTCATCGACCGTCATAAAAAAAACGTTATCGCAAAAGTTTCAACGCGAACAGCCGCTAACAGTTTTATCGGGTGTAAGTCTACAATAGGCATCGTTGGCAAGCACAAACGGAAGGGGTGACTCGTGCCGCGCTACGGATACCGAGACAGGCACCCTTGTATGCTTAAGTTGCTGATAAGGCGCTAGTTAGCCGAATGCATGACTAAGCCTGGCTAACTGTAAGAGAAAGTGATTGACGACCGGGTTGATCATCTATCTTCTTCTTCTATCTTCTATACTTATAATAATTCTGTAGAGAGGTCAATTCTGTACATTGAATATATTTTCAAAATAACTATCAGAGGATGATTAGTGATTGATACTGATGCCAAAAAATGTAATCAGTAAAATTTTTGTCTGTCTGTCCGTCTGTCTTACTTCGAAACTTCGTCCTTATTTTCGTCATAGAAACAAAAACTACTAAACGGATTTTAACGAAACTTGGTACAATTATTCTTCATACTCCTGGGCAGGTTATTATAGTATACTTTTCGTCACGCTACTATCAATAGGAGCAAAGCAGTGAAGGAAAATGTTGGGAAAACGAGAGAATTTTTAATCTGTATGTTTGTACGCGCATCACGCAAAAACTACTGCGTGGAATTGAATGCGGTTTTCACCAATGTATTGTTGGAGGTCTACTTAAAATTTAGACACCATTTTATGGAAACCCGTTATTTTTGAAACCCAATTTCCACGCGTGGGACGCTGCTGTCACAGCTAGTATTATCAGTAGTGAAAGGTAACTTTGACAGTGTTTTGTTTAGTAGCTCTACATAATGGCTTCCCTACGCCTCTTTGTCTTGGGTTTAATCCCCGGATCGTACAAACAGTTCTGTAGTCCTCTGGGTGTTAGCTATGTATGGATACCAATTTGGCTGCACATTATAGACCATATACCATTGTAGCTTATGGTTAACTTACTTTGTAGATTTGGATTTACTTGTATTATAAAGGAACTTAACTAAATAGCACCATATAATTGTGTCTGATACATTATAATTGTTCGACCAGCAGTAGAACAGCAAAGGTAGACAAAAAAGAAAGGAAGAAGATTATATCTAAACTAATATTATAAAGAGGAAAGATTTGATTTTTTGTTTGTTTGTTTGTATGTTTGTTTGTTTGTTTGATACGAATAGGCTCCGAAACTACTGGACCGATTTGAATAATTCTTTCACCGTCGGATAGCTACAATATATGCGCTGAACATAGGATATATTATATTTTAAAAAAAGTTAGGGATCCGTGCTAAAACTCCAATAATGTAACCCAAATTTACCAAAAAGATTTTAATCTACAAAAAAAGAAAAGATCTTACGTACTGACGTCTCATGACAACGTTCCCATAGCAACCGTAACTGTTATGACATCTAAATAAATAAATTCTAATAATGAAATCGTACTTTCACGTAAAACTACTGAAAGGATTTTGATGAAACTTTACAGGAATGTTATTTATGCATCAGATTTACACACAGGCTATAGATTACAAGGGTATCATACATTTTAGAATGGCATGTATTTAACGCTGCGACTAATAAATCTGATTTCAGGTTTATAAAATAATTAAAGTGGATAGGAAATATAATAGGTTGGCTGCAACGGTGAAGTACATTATTATGTAAAAACTGGCAGCATTAAAAAGTAATTTTAAGCTTTAGTTTAATTTAAACTGGCATCGAGTTTTTCTTTTGGCAATTGAATTTATGGTTAAGCGGAAACTCGGAAGCAACTTAAAAGTACAAAATAGGCATTCATAAATTGTAAAGTAGAGGTATCTATTAAAATGATTTTAGGTAGTATTTAATTAAGATTGAGATCTAATTAACATAATATGTGGTGTGACAGAATTTACAATTTTGGCAAAATATGTTACATACTTTTTGAAATGACCATAGATACTGTCATTTCTTGAATTTGTCAAAGAAATTGTCATTTTGACATGACAGGTACTGACATCGAAGTAAATACGGAATTATTATCGGAAATTCACAACAAACAGTGATATAAATATTTGTGAACCGTCGGCTTACTTTCAGAATAAAATTCTTCGGAAAATTCTATGATCAAATTGCTATAGCTAAAAATACGACCAACTTGAAAAAACACCACCGGTGTTTCCTGCATCAATGGTGCTTGGAGCTTGGAGGTTCCTCATTTAGCAACAAATCGGAACAACATTTAGGAATAGTGCACAGTCGAAGAGATCTAGCATAATCCGTAAACAAGGCATCCTGAATCATAGTGTCATGAAGCTCTAAGAACCCAAAAAATATGAATGCAGAATGCATTCATATTTTTTGGGTTAGGAAGGGTTAGGAAGGCTCACATAATGAAAACTGCGATCTGTGCATGCATAATAAATATTTTTCTTTTCTAATCTGATGTTATAATTTATGTACACTGTAATACATTTTAGCCTAATAAAATAGTTTTAATTACGCATGGGGTAGGGGGTGTGAATTTTTGTTCAATGCACGATGTGAGGGATCGGCCTATTATCTTTTTGCTCCAAGTCAACCTCACCTGCCCGTGGTGCATCCTGCCGAATAACTAACAAAGCGCTGGCAGCCGACTCAGGGCGGTTTATCCATCACAGATGATGAGGCGTAGCTAAATATCACAGACCGATGACGGGCAGCAGCGTCATCGTAGCGTGAAGCTACGCCCTGCGATCGCCAACCCGCCTGCCCAGCGATTATGGAGATCTATGTCCAGTAGTGGACTATAATAAGCTGATGATGAACTACGCATGTCGGAAGAAAATAGCGCTATTAAAGTAGGTATTGCTTTTTGGTCGGCGTCATTATCGCTAAATTATTTTCAAGGTAATTTCATGTAGGTACTAAGATGAAAAATGCCCTAGGTTTTGAGTTTACGGCAAGTAACTGGTCAGTTACCTGTCAGTTGGCACTGCCATACTGCCCCAACCCAAACCCCCCAAACTCTACTCACCGGCAGAAACACGAACCGGAGGTCATTTGGCTGCGGTATTCTATAGGGTGGAGGTCCTTCCCCGGACGGGCAGCTCAATTCGAGCGAAGATTCGCTATGCCCAATCTCTCTTAAAGTCATTAGTGTTTAAAAGACGTCGCTAGATATATTATTCATCTGAACAAACAGTTAAGTGTTCCTGAACAAAGGGCCATCGCTTAAAACCCAACCAGAGGCCAACATGATGAACGTCTACATGACCCAAGGGTTAGCTCCGGTAGGATCAATGTAGTAAACGAACTATCGGTGTTCAGGGAGACATCGCTAGATATAGTATTCATCTGAACTTAGAGTTAAGTGAATCTTAGTTAAGACCAGGTGGTTCCTGGTCTAAAGGGTATGGCTTCAAATCCAACCAGAGGCCAACATGATGTACATCTACATGACCCAAGGGTTAACGGGTAGAGAATGCTCCTAGCATTGAATTTCGCCTTTTGTACCATTTTGTGTAATATAATCAAACGTATTGCGTTTACGTTAACTGCATCACGTATTGCGTTTGTTATGTATCAAACCATATTCAGATTTCTCAGCCTTCGAATATATCTTCATTTTGTTTCTAGCATCCATTAATTTTAGCGTTGTAAGCGTGTGTTCCTAAAATAGGTACCAACAATGTATGAAATGATAGCTGAATTAATTGATTTATCCGAAGCGAAGCGAGGACCGGGCTGCTAGTTTATATATAAATTTATAAGTATAATATCTGGATTTCAAAAACAATCTGAGCATGTTGAAATTTAAATGCCAGATTTTTTTTCTTAATCTAATGCTAAAACAATTAGTTTTTTAAATAAGTGATTGACCTATATTCACTAATTTCAAAGACCAAAGTAAAACTGAATTAACTTACCAAAATGTTGAATGTATCCTCGCCCTTTCAGTTTCATTATTAATATTCGTCTTTCACAAGATAATGTCTTCGAGTAATTACTGAAGGATGCTCCGAATGAATCTTTGTGTACTTTTGAATTAAGCGACCTTATCGAAAGGACAGCTTTTGATGCTAAGAAAACAGAATACATTTACACGATACGACTTATAATAGTTGTGTAACGGAAACTAAACCGGTTGCTGGCAATCAATTGGCAGCCCTAGAAGGTTGCGATCGGCAACCTGGGTTACAGAGAGGTAGAACATAGCGAATCATCGCTCGAATTGAGCCGCCCGTCCGGGGAAAGACCTCCACCCTATAGAATACCGCAGCCAAATGACTTACAGGTCGTGTTTCTGCCGGTGAGTAGGGTTTCCGGAGCTCCTGGGGGGTTAGGGTTGGGCCGGCATGGCAGTGGCAACTGACAGGTAACTAACCAGTTACTTGCCAGTTGTCACAGTGACTTGGGCTTCTCTTTCGCTTTCCATCAGGCGTAGGGAAGCCATTATGTCGAGCTACTATAAAAAAGACGTTTGTCCTAAGTGGCGAACAACTGGAGAGGCCTATGTCCAGCAGTGGACTGTAATAGGCTGATGGCGATGATGATGAAACTACCACCCTAGAATTCCTATTTAACCTCTCTAAAAGCGTTTGTTCTTTAATTAAAAATGATTGACGTATCTTTGAATATTCCCGGCCCATTTCAGTTCTTTGATGCCGTGATTCCGTAAGTCACGAAAGGAGCTTACTGTCAAAATTTCCTGTCATTAGGTCCGGTCACTTAGGCTTTCAGTGTCAAAGAGGGCACTAAGTCAATCAAGACATTAAGTTTAGTACTTTAGGTGTCATTTTAGAGTTAAGCTGGCATCCGGCGTGGGTGATAAATGCGAGGGATGCAAGACCAATGCCATTTATACAGTTTCAGGGTTTTTTTTTGTTTCATTAACCCCCGACGTAGAAAGAGGGGTGATATAAGTTTTACGTGTTTGTCTGCCTCCCTGTGTGTATGTGTGTTTGTCTGTGGTATCGAAGCCGAACGCGTGAAGCGATTTGAATTTGTTTGATATTGTATTCTAATGGTACGTATTCTTATGTTTGATCAAAATCGATTAAGCCGTTTATAAGATACTAGCTGTGCTCGCGACTTCGTCCGCGTGGAAAAGTTATTTTTTCCCCGTTTTTTTTTTACATTTTCCATTATTTCTTCGCTCCTAATAGTTGCAGCGTGATGTTATATAGCCTATGTTATAAAGCCTTCCTTGATAAATGGTCTATTCAACACAAAAAGGATTTTCCAATTCGGACCAGTAGTTCCTGAGATTAGCGCGTTCAAACAAACAAACAAACTCTTTAGCTTTATAATATTAGTTAAGATAGACAAAAAGATCGACTAAGAGACTAGAGAAAAAAAAAATACCTGCCTGGCTGGAGACCTTCGTACACTGGGCGAATACTCCGTAGTAGTGTAATAAGTGACATCGGTCGCGTTTTTAGGATCATATTTATGACTGGCTCGATGGCTCATTTGGTGACTCGCTCGATGGCTCATTTGGTAGTGACCTCTGCCTTCTGAGCCAAGGGTAGTGGGTTCGATTCCAGCACAGTACAAACACTTGTGTTCATAAACATGTCTGTTTGTGTTGGCCTGGGTGTTCACTATGTATAATATGTATTTATTTACAAAAAAAAGTATTTAATTAAGTTTGTCAGTTGTCTAGTACCCTTCGTACAAGCTTCGGCTTAGTTTGGGACTAGATGGCGATGTGTGGCCTAGCGTGGCATGTGTGGCCTAGCGTGGCATGTCTTGGGTTATTTATTTATAGCCAGAGCTACAAGTCGGCATGATTGTGGGTTACTTACCAATTGCCACAGTGACTTAGGCTTTTCATTCTAAAGCCATTCTGTGCCACTACAAAAAAATGGTATGCTATATTTAATTTAGATCACAAAAAAAAATCACTTATTTCCCCAAGAAATCTTTGGGAATACATTATTTTGTATTAATAACTTGTACACTGTTAGTGTAAATACATTTTTGAGGGTACCTGGTTTGAATGGAGCACTTTCCATGGAAAAATGACTTCTTTTGTCGTGGCCAACAATGCATGATTTATTGCGGACCAACTTTGTGTTGCCGTGACCTCAGACATGTATTATATAGGCCAGTATAGAGGATTAAGAAGTAACAGAACACGCGTAGCTTACAAATGGAAAATATTTCTAAGTGGCGGGATAATACGCACTGAAGACTGTTGGACGCGTGGTTTCTGGATATGCAATAGGACTAGCCCCATGTGTTTATGTACTCCTGGTACTATTCCCACATAAAAATCCTCAGACAATCGCAGGTGACTAAAGTGAACTAGAAAAGTCATTTTATTTGCAGTCGACTTGAATCCCCTGGCCAGGTGCCTTAAGTACGCCTCTGTCAAATTTTTGCGGGGGTCTAATCACCTAGGATGATTAGCTCAGGTGCCTAAGGTGGAACAATTCCTTATTCTGTGGGTATTGTAGATGAAGACGACTAAGGGAGTATCAGGAAACTGGCAGCAGCGTTTAACTGGGTACAAATAAAACACTACTGCGGTCACCATTCTAACTTTAAATAATAGTAATACAAATTAGTTTATTTCTCCCACAAACAAGAATGTACACAATAAGTCTTTATAAATATGCGCATTATAAAAAAAGACATAATTTTGTTTATGTACCTACGCTTATTTTTTTAATGCGGGAGACTGATGTCCAACCTAGGCATAAGCCTGTATTATGGATCACCAGGCTTCCACCCAAGTAGTGACAAAAGCAATACCATAATGGTGACCAAATACGCTGGATTAAGTAGCTTAAGGATACTAAATTACAACGAACAATAATAATTTTAGACTATTATACGAGTAATCTTACAATGAAAAGGCCGACCTGGCCAACATCGTAGTCATTTAGAAAAAAAAAGCCTGTTTACAATAAAGACAATAACGTAAGTCTTTTTTTTATAATAGCTCGATAGAATGTCCGCAGTGGACGTTTGTAGGCTGATGATGATGAATATTAAATCATAATCATCATCATCATCATCCTATCGCAGTTCACTGCTGGACATAGGCCTCTCCAGTTGTTCGCCACTTGGGCAAACATATTCTGGAAGATATACTCATAATCGATCGATGATGATGATGTCGATCACACCATCGGGACCGTTCACCCCATCATCATCATCATCATCATCAGCCTATTACAGTCCACTGCTGGACATAGGCCTCTCCAGTTGTTCGCCACTTAGAGAAAACATCTGGAGGATATACCCATAATCGCCACGCTGGGCAGGCGGGTTGGCTATCGCAGGGCGTAGCTTCTTGCTCCGGTGACGCTGCTGCCCGTCACCGGTCTTTAGTATTTAGCTACGCCTTCAATTGTGATGGTTATACCGCCACCAGTCGGTTGCCAGCGCCTCGTTTGTTATTCGGCAGGATGCACCACGGGCAGGTGAGGTTGGCTTTGAGCGCAAAGTTGATAGGCATCTTACATCCCGTTCACCCCCTCTGTCTTAAAAAAATCTCTGTTTATTTATATTTTGTACTACAGTGCAGACAATGACACCAACTAACCTACCTGTACAAGCTAGTCACTCTTTGCCCAATATCGCAAGTTCATCGGCTTTTGTAGGACCAATTTATGTGTCGGTTTTACTAGGTCTCCCTTCTGATTTTCAATTTTAAGTTGCCATTTCGGTCACGATTTAAGGCCAATTTGTGCTACTTATGTTTATTACTTCTTAGTAACTAATGGTTTATTACATTTTGGCAAAAATGGGCTTTGGAACCAAGACTGAATGACGTGATTAAAAAATATAAAAGTATAAAATAATGTCATATAAAACTATTATAAACACTTTCTTGTCGGTTTCTTCTCTCTAGAATGCAGCTTTCCAAATCGGTGGTAGTTTAACGACTTTTAAATGTTTTTAATAAATAAATAAAAAATAATAAATAACCCAAGACATGCCACGCTGGGCCACACAGCGCCACTTAGCCCCAAACTAAGCCGAAGCCTGTACTATGGGTACTAGACAACTGATAAACTTACTTAGATACATTTTTGTTTGTAAATAAATACATACTATACATAGAAAACACCCAGTCCAATACAAACAGACATGTTCATGAACACAAATGTTTGTACTGTGCGGGAATCGAACCCACGACTCTTGGCTCAGAGGGCAGAGGTCACTTCCAAATGAGCCACCGAGCCTGTTTATTGTTAACCTAGATTAGTGAGCAAAACATTTAATATTCACCGATTCAATAGAATCATTGACTTGACGACCGCAACACCACAACTAAATTATAATTAAGATAATTGGGATGCATGGGAGCGACCTATCACCTTTTCGCTCCAGGCCATCCTCACCTGCCCGTGGTGCATCCTGCCGAACAACAAACGAGGCTCTGGCAAACCGACTGGTGGCGGTAAAACCCTCACGATAGAAGGCGTAGCTAAGCAAATACCACAGGCCGATGACGGGCAGCAGCGTCACCGGAGCAAGAAGCTACGCCCTGCGGTCGCCAACCCGCCTGCCCAGCGTGGCGATTATGGGTATATCCTCCAGAAGTTTGCCCTAGGTGGCGAACAACCGGAGAGGCCTATGTCCAGCAGTGGACTGCGATAGGCTGATGATGATGATGATGATGAATGAATATTAAATTCCCCAGAGACGTGTACTCATAAAACTCGCCTTGACAAACAAGAACCTGCGAGGTATTTTCATGAACACACAAATTTACACGTTAATAGTGTTATTTTATTTACCAACATGTTATGAAAGGTTTGTTGAAACTGACACTTTGTGGAACTTCAAGTGGGGAATGTTTTTGTTCCTATATTTCAGTATAACCTTGTTTGAACTTTAGGAAAACAATATTTTGGGTAACTATGTTTTTGACATAAAGTATTCGCCTGTAAGTGTTTGATAGGTGGACCTACTAGCTTTTTTTTATAGTGGCTCTACATAATGGCTTCCCTACGCCTGATAAAAAGCGAAAGAGAAGCCAGAGTCGCTGTGACAAAGGGAAAGTAACTGGTCAGTTATCTGTCAGTTGCCACCGCCATGCCGGCCCAACCCTAACTCCCCACGAGCTCGGGAAACCCTACTCACCGGCAGAAATACGACGCATAGGTCATTTGATTGTATACCTGTACTTTATTTCTTGTGTTTCTTTGCGTCAAAATATGGCTTCTTTTATTCTTATTCTCGATACATACAATGATGCAATGTAATGGTTTAAAAAAAATGTTGGTGACTCATTAAGTAGGGAGGATGTGGCATGATAGTGCGTAATGAATTCCCCTCTAGAAAAAAAATGGGCCGGTGGCAACTGACAGGTAACTGACGATGTCCGATGTCACAGCGTTTTGGGCCTCTCTTCTGCTTACCACCAGGCGTAGGGAAGCCAATACGTTGATCTACTATAAAAAATAGTCTACACCTTATCTAACAAAACCTATAAATCGATGACGTCAAAAAAGCGGATGTCAACCGAACAATTGTCTTTTGAAAGCCCCTTAAAGTATTTCGGCGAACAGTCAATACCTTTCAGTCCCAAGACAATAAAAGGGTTTCCATTAAAACTCCACGGAACACTAGAAATACTAATTCCGGCCAATAAGAGCCACTCAAATTGACACAGCGCAACTTTTATTGTAGTCAAACAAGGAGTAGATCTTGACAAAGATAAATTAAAGTTCCGCAAAAGAACATTAGGCTTTGAAACGATCGAGTAATAGAGTTTTGTAGCTACTGCTGGTGTGACCACAGTAACGATTTTAGTTATTTTTTAAAGTAGCTCGACATAATGGCTTCCCTACGCCTGATGGAAAGCGAAAGAGAAGCCCAAGCACTGTGACAACGGGCAAGTAACTGGTCAGTTACCTGTCAGCTGCCACCGCCATGCCGGCCCAATCCCAACCCCCCACGAGCTCCGGAAACCCTACTCACCGGCAGGAACACGACCCGGAGGTCATTTGGCTGCGGTATTCTATAGGGTGGAGATCCTTACCCGGACGGGCAGCTCAATTCGAGCGGACATTCGCTATGCCCTACCTCTCTCTTTAGTAGAATAGTTAGAATATTAAAATCGTTGATCTGGAAAATTCTATGTTATTATAATCGCTTGAACTACATCACCTCACCGTTTTTATTTGAGAGAATCTTCGCTCGAAATGAGCCGCCCCTCCGGGGAACGACCTCCACCTTATAGAATACCGCAGCCAAATGACCTCTGGGTCGTGTTTCTGCCGGTGAGTAGGGTTTCCAGAGCTCGTGGGGGGTTGGGTTGGGCCGGCATGGCGGTGGCAACTGACTAGCTGCTTGCCCCTTGTCATAGCGACTTGAGATTCTCTATCGCTTTCCATCAGGCGTCAAGAAGCCATTGTATTGAGCTACTATAAAAAAAACTTCAGTTTGATTTTTTAAAATTATTTAAATAATTTTGTAGCAAATCAGGACATATCCTAATTTTTTTCTTACTAATGCTCACCGTAGCTCAACCAGGCCGTTAAGGATGAAGGAAATGATTAATAGGTTCACTAGTAGGCACCGAAGTTTTAAATAAGTGTCCCAGGTGAACTTCTTTCATAGCTACCTAACTACGTACCTAGTCATTTATCAAAGTTAACAGGTCATTTTCATTTTAAATCATTGTTGTCGGTAGGACAGACAGTACCTAAAATAATAATTATGAACGGTTGGAAATAACTAGCAATTACTTTTTTTATTTTAACACAGCACTCTGACACTATACTATGTTTACTATGTATAATATGTATTTATTTACAAAGAAATATATCTAAGTAAGTTTATCAGTAACTAGCTGTGCTCGCGACTTCGTCCGCGTGGAATAGATATTTTTTCCCCGTTTTTTTTTACATTTTCCATTATTTATTCGCTCCTAATAGCTGCAGCGTGATGTTATATAGCCTAAAGCCTTCCTTGATAAATGGTCTATTCAACACAAAAAGAATTTTCGTGTGATGAACACCTGTGTTTGTTCCGTGTCTGGGTGTTTATATTTAAGTATTTATTTGTGGTACCTTCGTTGTTCTGATACCCATAACACAAATGCTTAAGCTCCTTACTTTGGGATTGTAGCAATGTATGTGATGTTGTCTGATATTTAAAAAAAAATCTGTTTATTTATACCTCGTAAAGCGTGCCGTGATCGTAAAGGCAGACTCGAACATAGTCCCAGACTGTTGATGATCCAAATCCAATATTGTTGAAAAGGGCACAAAGTAAAAAGTTTCCTTAGCAAGTCACGAAGTTAATTTAGCTAAATAATATAACAACTAGTCGGTGCGTAGATAAATAGTAATGTAACAAAAATAAAACAAATTACTATCTTCCATAACCGTTCACGAGAAACAGCGATTTCATCACTGCAGTGTCTGCTTTTGCGTTATTGTTGTAGCGTTAGACCCAAATAATATAAATTTCGAAGGTTTTTACATTGAGCCTAGCATAATATCTAAGTAAATAAGGTAAAGTACACAGCACCAGTGGAGTGACAATTTGCGCAGGATGGCTGGCAAGTGCTGGATGCGAGAAGCCCAAAATCGAGCTAAGTGGCGAACATTAGGAGAGGCCTATGTTTTTTTTATAGTAGCTCGACAAAATGGCTTCCCTACGCCTGATGGAAAGCGAAAGAGAAGCCCACTGCAATGCCGGCCCAACGCTAACCCCCCACGAGCTCCGGAGACCCTACTCACCAGCAGAAACACGATCCGGAGGTCATTTGGCTGCGGTATTCTATAGGGTGGTGGTCCTTAACCGATTTACTCTTACATTGAAAATCTCAAGATTATATCTTTTAGGAAGCACGGAATCCGGTAAATAAATAACCCAAGACATGCCACGCTGGGCCACACAGCGCCACCTAGCCCCAAACTAAGCCGAAGCTTGTACTATGGGTACTAGACAACTGATAAACTTACTTAGATATATTTTTTTTTTGTAAATAAATACTGTTATACATAGAAAACACCCAGACCAATACAAACAGACATGTTCATGAACACAAATGTTTGTACTGTGCGGGAATCGAACCCACGACCCTTGGCTCAGAGGGCAGAGGTCACTACCAAATGAGCCACCGAGCCTTTTTTTTTTTTTTTTTTTTTATAGTGGCTCGACATAATGGCTTCCCTACGCCTGATGGAAAGCGAGAGAGAAGCCCAAGTCGCTGTGACAACGGGCAAGTAACTGTTTAGTTACCTGTCAGTTGCCACCGCCATGTCGGCCCAACCCCAACCCCCCACGAGCTCCGGAAACCCTACTCACCGACAGGAACATGACGCGGAGGTCATTTGGCTGCGGTATTCTATAGGGTGGAGGTCCTTCCCCGGACGGGCAGCTCAATTCGAGCGAAGATTCGCCATGCCCTACCTCTCTTGAAATATTATAATATTATATATTTATAGCCTGTCAAATAGTTCCATAGTTTAGCCGTTCGCACTATTAATGTAGAGGCAAAGCGCTAATACTTGTCTAGTTTTTAAATCAACTCTCTGGTGTGCAATATAAATTATCTATGTATCTACTACCTACCTCTACTCAACAGAGCTCTATAGTTTTAAAATGATTATAAAGTTTTTAATTATTTAAGTACACATAGGTCGTACTAATACGAGTACCCTTGCATTATATTCTGTCTAGACAAAACAGTTTTTCTTGTTTTCTCAAATTTAATGGCATACAAAGGTTGAATTGATTAAACTTGTTTGTGATTTCACTGCAGTTGTACATGTCTTTTGTGCCTTTTGATGATATTTTTTTACTTTTTGTTACAGGTCAAACTACTTGGTAAGTGAAACATATGAGTTACGATTGCATGTATTTTTAGCATAACATATCAATAATTACTTAATTTATAGTAAGTAGGTACAGGTTTCACATTTATACATTACGCCGATATACCTGCGCAGTATTTATGTTCGGTAATCGTCATTATGTCGTCAAAACAAAGTACCTATGCACGATTTTTTTTTATGAAATAGGGGGCAGATGACCAGACGGCTCACCTGATGGTAAATGACAACCGCTGCCCATGTACATCTGCATCATCAGGAGTTACAGCTGCGCTGCCGGCCTTTAAGAAAGAGGTACGCTCTTTTCTTGAAGATTTGAAGGTCGTATCGGTCCGGAAACACCGCCGGCGACAAAGCATTCCACAGTTTAGTCGTGCGGGGCAGGAAATTGCGAGAGAAGCGCACAGTTGTGGATTGCCAGGTGTCGAGATGGTACGGATGGCAAGCTTGTCGTGAAGAGCGGTGCCGGAAGGCAGCGGCTGGAATAGTTCCGAACAATCCTCGGAGCACTCCCCATGATATATGCGATAGAAGATGCAGAGTGATGCTACATCTCGACGCAGCGCCAAAATTAAGGCATAGTACATTAGTTTGTCATAAAAAAAAAGAAGTTAAAAAAAGGTTTCTAATATTTAAATTTCCTGTTAAAGCTGTAGATAACTGACGGTAAAAGCTTTTTTAATTGATACCAATTTACCTGGAATCCACTATCCGAGAGTACCTAAAATCAATGATACGCTTGGTACGTACACTTTTATATCTCGTACATAATTACGAAGTATTCAGATTGAACATTTTTCGTATCTTAATTATAGTCAGTTCAGTGTAGTCAGTTCTGCACTACATCCTTCTCTTCAGTATAATATAAGCGTTCCCTGAAAGTTGTCTCAAGGAGATAGTTTTCATCGATAAGGTCGCATACATGTTTGTACTATTTTTTTCGTATAAATGTTTTTTTTTTATAGTAGCTCGACATAATGGCGTCCCTACGTATGATGAAAAGCGAAAGAGAAGCCCAAGTCACTGTGACAACGGGCAAGTAACTGGTCAGTTACCTGTCAGTTGCTACCGCCATGCTGGCCCAACGCACAACCCCCCAAGAGCTCCGAAAACCCTACTCACCGGCAGGAACACGACCCGGAGGTCATTTGGCTGCGGTATTCTATAGGGTGGTCCTTCCCCGGACGGGCAGCTCAATTCGAGCGAAGATTCGCTATGCCCTACCTCTCTTATTTCTAATGTCTCGGGGAAATGGAGAACATCTACTTGTCTATTTTACTCACTCGGTTATAATTTTTCAGTAGGTACCTTTTGCAATAAAATTTAAATTAATTAACATTAACAACGTCTTCATGATTACACGTAAACAGTTTTAACCTAATGAACTCACGATGACCTTAAGTGCTATAGTTTGTCTTTAAACTTTAGAGACATGTATTAAATACATGTTGTAACTCCTTTAATAAGTAAAATCACTATAACCTTGAGTATACTTTGAAAGTGAAAACCTAGTGACCGCCGAGTGTCATAAAATATGTACCGGAGCTTTATGTATGTGTCACCGGAAAATAGCAAGAATCGTAAGTTGATCAATTTCCTAGGTAGTTGATTAACTTTCGGAATATAACAAACGGTAGTTGAAATGTATTATCTAACGCAATGGATTTCAGTTAGTTGATCAACTTACGGTAGCCTGGCAGTCATTTAATAATTTACGATTTTGACACAAGTAAAATCGTCCTCAAATGGGCCAATCGTTGCTCAATGTACTATTTAACGGTGCACTATTACCCGTAACTTAATACACTGTTCCCTGATTGGTTGCCGGATAACGCCACGCGAGCCATTGAACCAATCAACGTTCACCTCACCTTCGTCGGATGATTTTACGGCAAGACCTCGTAAAATGATCAATTTACTAAAATACATACGTTAAATAATACATTTTAACTGCCGTTTATTATTTTCCGGAAGTTAATCAACTACCTAGGAAATTGATCAACGTACGATTCTTGCTATTTTCCGGTGACATATGCAAATAGAGCTTTGTAAGGCTCGTTTAAGTGGTTAGAAGTGCAGTAGGTATGCTAGATCAAAGTAGGATTAAAGACAGTCTTAATAGGTTAAGGCAAGTATAGGTAAGTTACGGTTTTCTTCCCGACGTGTGCCGTTCGCGCTGGGCTGTGAAGCGCTACCGCGCTATGGGGAGTTTTGTCCAATCCCTCCGAATATCCCGACCCCCCTCATACAGAGTGCTAGTAGCTGACCATCGTTTGGTTTAGTGGGTATTCTCCGCCCCACAGAACTCGGACTCGGAGAAACGGAGCTCGTGGGGGGTTAGGGTTGGGCCGGCATGGCGGTGGCAACTGACAGGTAACTGACCAGTTACTTGCCCGTCGTCACAGCGACTTGGGCTTCTCTTTCGCTTTCCATCAGGTGTAGGGAAGCCATTATGTCGAGCCATTATAAAAAATAAAAAAAAAAGAACTCAGGTGTCCCGTATCCATGGCCTTGGTGTATGTAAATTACGATATAATATTACCGCGAAGCATTTTTAACTAACCTAAACAAACATATTAACCGATCAACTTCAAGTTTAGTATCAAACGCAAACACTGTAACGGGGAGACCATTAAACGAAAGTTGACATAAACGTACCATACTGACATAACCTTCGAATCGTCACGCGAGACCGACATTAAGCTCACCAATTGACGTTTGCTGTCACTTTTGACAGTGACAGCCTATTTTAAGACTTATGTGTAAAGAAATACGATTGTTTTGGCTTTCTGTGAAACTCTTTCGTTTGTTATAGGGTTTTGTTGTATAAGAGTGGGATTACGTAGTGTACTATGTGTGCTTTCAAGTTAATGAATTAAATCATTTTGTGCTTCGGAAACGTTTGATAGAATCGGAAATTTCCGTTGTGGTTAATTGGTTAATGATGGGTATTTGTTGTGTGAATTGATGTTCATCTGATGCGTATTGTATGTTTAAAGTGTCTGCTTAAAGGTGTGTATACATAGTAGCGCTGTTGCGAGTAGCTAAAAAGAAATGAATGGTTTAAAAACACAAAAAAACACCTTTTCTCGATCGTGTTCAAAATCCTTTACATGATATTTCTTACTAGTGCAAATATGATATATTACATCATGGAATACCATTGCCTATCTTCCGGCTTCATCATCAGACCTTAAAACTTAATCGTGGCCAAAGTTCATTACACGACATTTCTATCAAATCCAAACACATCTATGATACGATGTTCCATCATGAAGCACCAGGTCATAAATGTTCTGGCTCCATCGTCGAATTAGTTCGACAGTACCATATTATTGGTATTGTCATCAGAACTTCATATATAAAACTGATAAACCGAAGCTTGTACTATTAACTTACTTAGATATTTCCTTTTTTTATAGTGGCTCGACATAATGGCTTACCTACGCCTGATGGAAAGCGAAAGAGAAGCCCAAGTCGCTGTGACAACGGGCAAGTAACTGGTCAGTTACCTGTTAGTTGCCACCGCCATGCCGGCCCAACCCTAACCCCCCATGAGCTCCGGAAACCCAACTCACCGGCAGAAACACGACCCAGAGGTTATTTGACTGCGGTATTCTATAGGGTGGAGGTCCTTCCCCGGACGGGCGGCTCAATTCGAGCGAAGATTCGCTATGCCCTACCTCTCTTAACTCTTCCTTTATGTAAATAAATACATATTACACAGCAAACACCCAGAACAATAGAAACAGACATATTCATGCACACAAAGTTATGTGCTGTACGGGGATCGAACCCACGCCCCTTGATTCAGAAGGCTGAAGTCTCTATGAAGTCTCTACCAAATGAGCCATCGGGCCCATAGAAAAGTATGATGTAGTGACGTAGAGGGACTTGAATGTGCTTGCGGAGTCCACGGAGGAACGAACTTAAAGAGGTGAGTTTTTTTATTTTTTTTATTGCTTTTTGGTGGCAGACAAGCAAGCGGCCTGTTTGATGTTAAACAGTAACCGCTGCCCATGGACATCTGCAATGCCAGGGGCACAGCAATGCCGCTACCTACCGTGAGAAGAGAGCTCTCTTTAAACCTCGTTTGAAAAAGGACATGTAGCGATCAGGAAACACCGCGGCTCGGTCCAGAGTTTGCAAGTCCGTGGCAGAAATGAACGCTGAGAACGAACGAAGTTTTGCAATATTCTCCAGTTGTGCAGAAATCAACTGCGCAAAAAAGGTATTAAACATAACAGAAGCAATCTTTAACATAATATTGGTTTTTGCTACAATTACCGCAGTTCCACATACCCTATTTCAAAAACAACACACGATTATACATAAAACGCGGAAAAATGCGGATCTGTGTTTTTTCCTCATTACACGTCAAAACAGCGCTAGGATCGACTTGATTTTTTACGTAAAAACACGCCTTACGGGTGCGGAGCGACATTTCCAGGAGGGGAGATAACCTTTAGCCGTGACAACTTGAACGGTACGTAGGGGATAGTGCGGGAAAAAGCTAGAAATAGGTGAAAATATTTCCCGTTTTGACGGTACAGTGTGCAGCGAAGGCTGTAGGTACAGTGCACGGAGAAAGTTGAAAGTAAAAATATAAAGACTCCTGGTTGATTAGTTTTGTTCTTCTTTTTCTCTAGTCTATTGCACTTGATAGCACTTGCCTAAAATAGTTCTTTTTTAATATGATGCCTGATAGTAAGCAGTCAACACTACCCATGGACACCCGCAACTCAAAGTTCTGGGGTCGCTGCCGGCATTTTAAATGTAGGACAGAAATTTAGACAAAAGTAGTACGCTCGTTTCTTGAAGGCGCCCAAGTCGTAGCTGTTCGGAAAGACTGTCGCAGAAAGTTGATTCCACAAAACCGTTGCGTGAGGCAAGAAGTTCCTCATAAAGCGTACAGTGGAGGATCGCCAACCATCGAGAAGATGAGGATGGAATTGCAATCGGTTACTTGTGGTGCGGTGAAGAAAAAAGCTGCAGGCAGTAAACCAATCAATTCTTTGGAACATTCACCGTAATAGATGCAGTAGAGAAGACACATAGATAGTACTAGTACCTGGATGCCACCAGAACATATTGACGCGACAAGTACTAAAAATATATCCAGGTCCAAAAAAACGCGGCAGACCCCGACTCACATGGATGGCACCTTTTAATCAAAACTGTAAGAGGTAGGGCATAGCGAATCTTCGTTCGAATTGAGCCGCCCGTCCAGGGAAAGACCTCAACCCTATAGAATACTGCTGCCAAATATGATCTCCAGGTCGTGTTTCTGCCGGTGACTAGGGTTTCCGGAGCTCGTTGGGGGTTAGGGTTGGGCCGGAATGGCGTTGGCAACTGACAGTTAACTGAGCAGTTACTTGTCCGTTGTCACAGCGAATTAGGCTTCTCTTTTGCTTTTCATCAGGCGTAGGGAAGCCATTATGTCGAGCTACTATAAAAAAAAGTTAGTTACTTAACTTTAAGTTCTATAGAAAAAGCTTCAATTAGAGAAAACTTTTCCACTCAAATTGAAAATACTCTAAATTTAATCGCCACTAAATTCCCCCGTCTAACTAATATCAGGAGGGAATAACAAAAAAGCTTCCACCTTTCTTGTGTCGTAATAAAAAACACCATAGCGATTAAGTCATAAAAAACTTTCAGCGTTGCACTCGAAGCCCATTAAGCTATATCGCGAACAGTAGGCAACAAATAAATTAGTTTGAGAAGTAATAAAACAAATTGCCCACATTGCAATAATAACGGTCAAAATGCTTTGGCACAGTTATTTCTGTGGCAGTGAAGGTATTTATGGGGATGTAAGGGAGCGGCCTATCATCTATCAACAAACGAGGCGCTGGCAACCGACTGGTGGCGGTATAACCATCACAATTGAAGGCGTAGCTAAATACTAAAGACCGGTGACGGGCAGCAGCGTCACCGGAGCAAGAAGCTACGCCCTGCGATCGCCAACCCGCCCGCCCAGCGTGGCGATTATGGGTATATCCTCCAGATTTTGCTCTAAGTGGCGAACAACTGAAGAGGCCTATGTCCAGCAGTGGACTGTAATAGGCTGATGATGATGATGAAGGTATTTAAGACATTGGGCTGAATCACCGTTTCTTTTTTTTATGCAAGAGGCGGCAGACGAGCAAATGTGATGCCTGATGGTAAGCAGTCGACACCGTCTATGGACACCCGCAACTCATTTCAAGTTCTAGGGTCGCTGCCGGCCTTTTAAATAGGATTACGCTCGTTTCTTGAAGGCTCCAAAGTCGTAGCTGTTCAGAAAGACTGTCCAAACCACTGTGTTTTGCTCCAAACCTCCCTCAACTTGACAAACGACTGGTGGCGGTATAACCATCACGATTGAAGGCGTAGCTATATACCACGGACTGATAATGGGCAGCAGCGTCACTGGAGCGAGAAACTACGCCCTGCGATCGCCAACCCGCCTGCCCAGAGTGGCGATTATAAGCAAAGCCTTCACATATTTTCCCAAAATGAAGAACAACTGGAAATACCTATGTCCAGATATGAACTGTGATAGGCTGATGATGAATATAAAAAAAAAATGTATCATCACCGACATACTGACTTACTTACCTTGGTATTCAGTAATTTCGTAATAGAAAAACTTATGTTATAATATATTATGTATACCTGATTGCTTATAAAAAATATATAATGTTACTTTTCCTTTACTCAAGAAATCTGTGGCGGTAGTAGCAGCTTTTCCGGGAATCTTCTTTCTTTCAAACATATTGTGTACTCAGCCAAGAGGGTGAGGAAAATAGGGATCTGACTTTAATTATTAAGGTGTATCTTTTCTATACTTATTCCGTCTACAATTTTTAATGTGTTTTTGTGAGAAGTATTTTACTGTTTTTATTAATATTAAAATAAATAAAATAGAACTCAAAAGCGTAATTGAGTAGAATGCGCTCCTGCACTGCCAATAAGTGGTCACTCACGGTCCGGTTGCTGTTGATGTGATAATTGGCAACAGTACGGCCTTACGCAGCGCGGACCCGCAAACGATGTTTGGTGGATGGAACATCGATGTTTTGATGCTAGAGAAACTCTAAAATATATACGTTCATTTGTTACCTATCGATGAAGTTTTGTGCTAATGAAAAGGTACAACGTGCGGTGTTTACATTACCCTAAGAACGTTAATAAAACGTAACAAAAAAGAATATAACATAAGAATAATAAAATAACTTAACCAATTATGAATTACACTGAACTAGCACATACGTTAGGTAGCAGAGGCAGTGATGTCTAGACTAAAAAGAAGTTGCAAGTTCCGAAAAAAAAATTGGTTGGGCCAAGACTTTTTAAGGGGCGTAAAGAGGTAGCCAAGGATCCCCCCAATCACTGATTTCAATTTGGCACACGATGCACCAAACATGTATGGGATGTAAGGGAGCGACCTGTCACCTTTTCGCTCCAAGCCATCCTCACCTGCCCGTGGTGCATCCTGCCGAACAACAAACGAGGCATTAGCAAACCGACTGGTGGCGGTAAAACCATCACGATAGAAGGCTACGCAAAATACCACAGGCCGATGACGGGCAGCAGCGTCACCGAAGCAAGAAGCTACGCCCTGCGATCGCCAACCCGCCTGCCCAGCGTGGCGATTATAGGTATATCCTCCAGAATTTTGCCCTAGATGGCGAACAGCTGGAGAGGCCTATGTCCAGCAGTGGACTGCAATAGGCTGATGATGATGATGCACCAAACACCCTGTATATCTTCGATATATTCCTGACGTCCCATCCCTAGTCCGCGCTGCGGTAATGACAACCTTAATTATTGCACCTTATCTGTCATTATTACCGAGAGCGAACTACTCATTAACGGATACATACAATATTCATACTGCGGATTAACACTGATTAATCATTGTTTGCGTTTTTCGTTGTAACGGTGTAAATGTCCTACTTGTTCGCGCATTTTGTTTGACCACCTCATTTGTGATGCATGAGAATTTTTGGCCATGCATTTTGACATGTGCGGTACCTACCCGTCAGAGAAATGTCAAACGCATGGACGCTGGTAGGATGACATGGATATGGCAGGTATACTCCACGGCCCTCCTCAGACAGAGTTCTCGTAGCGAACCACTGTCACCTAACCTAGGTATCTTGACATGCTCAATGGCTCATTTGGTAGTGACCTCTGCCTTCTGAGCCAAGGGTCGTGGGTTCGGTTCCCGCACAGTACAAACATTTGTGTTCATGAACATGTCTGTTTGTATTTTGGTCTGGGTGTTTTCTATGTATAATTATGTATAGGTACAAAAAAAGAATCTAGGTAAGTTTATCAGTCGCTACCCATAGTACAATCTTCGGCTTAGTTCGGGGCTAGATGGCGATGAGTGGCCCAGCGTAGCATGTCTTGGGTTATACCTATTATTTATCTCATAACATGGTTTATGCTTTAAGGTATTTTCTACAAAAAATGTACATTGGGTAGACTGGTACGACGGTTCATTTGAATGACCTGTGAAAAAAAAAATCAAAAAAAAAAATCAAATCGGTTCGCAATTCCGGGAGATACGTGATAACAAAAATACAACAAAAAAAACCGTCGAATTTAGACCCTCATTTTTTATTCGGTTAAAAAATACTTGCATAAAACCGATGTCTGATTACTTGACCTAATCAATACACCTCAACCAAAACACTAATTAAGTGCGAGTGATAATTAGCGGGAGGCAAGCGGTGAAACAAAGCCGCTGTCATGAGCAGCGCAATGAGGTCCCGAAACGTGGGGCGAGGGAATAGGGACCGGGGATAATAACATTTTTGGTATATAATTTCCGTTTTTCCGAAAAAATAACACAAATCACGCACTTCATCCCGTGAGTGTTAGATAGATAGATCTATGTCTAGAGAATATGTAGGATATGTATTTCTTGGGTTAAATGCGCATCTTCGTCTGGTTTCCGCATTTACTATAAGACCATCTCATTTTATCACGTGGATGACGTATAAGACGACGAATCTATATACGAAAATCTATAGACGAAAATAATTTGGTAGCTTCGACGGTTTGTAAGTGTTTTTACCCGACTGCCAAAGAGGGAGGGTAATGTTGAGGGAGTGTATGTAAGTATGTATGTATGTCTGTTCCTTTATGACCTCCTGTAGCCTAAACGGCTTGATGGATTTTGATGTATGAGGTATCGTTAGATTTGTCTTGATTACGGGAGTGTCATAGGATACATTTTATCCTAAAAGTCCCACGGGATAAAGACATGCAGTGTGCAGTCGGGTATTTTGTTTTTTTAATAATAAGGTTATTCATAAAAACCTATACAAATAAAGATTATTTTGACTTTGACTTTGAATCTAAGTTGCCAAATCTTTTATCGTAACATGAGCAGTGATTGAGTAAAAAGTACCAGGAGCGCATAGATTCATAGGAAGTATATTATATAGGTTGCATTAATTTATATAATCTTGGCTAAAACGATAATTAAAAAACGTAATACGTTAAAAAAAACGTAGTAAACGGCTCATTTATAGAATTCCTCAACCTGTGAAGCAACAGCTATGAACAAGAAAAAATATAACCCACAGTTTCTATCGTAGTCGTAGCAAGTACTGATTGAATTAAATGTACTAGGAGCGCATAGATATATAAGAAGTGTATATAGGTTACATCAAATTATTACCTAATGTTGGTAGAAAAGACACTACAAAACGCAACACGGCTCATTTTTATAATCCTTCAACCTACCTACAACTATGAACAAGGAGAAATATAACCCACAGCCAAGTTTTACACTAGCTCGGCGTCCAGAAACTTCCATTTCCAGCAGAAAATGAATCACGGAGCGGAAACATTAAGCCGCCGGACAATGTACCGACCACTTTTTCTTAACTCAGTATTACAAAGGTCTGAGTTGAGGTTAAAAAGGCCTTTGAATTATTTGTTCCTGTTGTAATTATGCGGTTTGCATTATGAGGATGGCAATTTGTGTTGTTGAGTGTATTGTTTTTGTTTATTGAAGAGAGTATTGTCTTCAAAGTTTGTTTGAGTCGTCATCATCATCATCATTGCCATAATCAACACACTTGGCAAGCGGGTTGTAGATTCTTAGTAATAACCGAGTGACTTGATCCCTTGGCGCTGCGTCGAGATATAGCTTCACTCTGTATTTTCTATCGCATATACCACGGGGAGTGTTCCGAGGAAATATTAGGAATGATTCCAGCCGCTGCCTTCCAACATCGTTTTTCGCGTCAAACTTTCCATCCATACCATCTCGACACTTGGCAGTCCACAACAGTGCGCTTCTGTCGCAATTTTCTGCCGCGCACAACTAACCTATGTAATGTTTTGTCGCTGGCGGTACTTCCGGACCGATACGACCCCCAAATCTTTAAGAAAAGAGTATACCTCTTCCTTAAAAGCCGGCAGCGCAGCTGTAACTCCTGATGTTGCAGATGTACATGGGCGGCGGTTATCACTTACCATCAGGTGAACCGCTAGCTCGTCTGTCCCTATTCCATAAAAAAATACCAGTATTTGCTCTGCTCCGTCCAATTATAAATGTACAGGTATTGTTGACTTAACAAAACAACTAACTGAAAATCAACTACGCATCATCCCTGTAATCCTAAGGGATTTCCTCAACTAGCGTAGGGTTGCCATCAATCGTACGTAGATAGAACGAAGTAAGCGCTGCCACTGTTCAGGTAGTTAGCATTGAATGACTGGGTTAAACTTTTTTTTTTTATAGTAACTCGATATCGGCTTCACTACGCCTGATGGAAAGCGAAAGAGAAGCCCAAGTCGCTGTGAAATGGCAGTTTTATGTCTACTTTGATCAAATATCTGAAGGCTTTACCCATAATCATCCTTACCATCTCGACACTTGACAGTCCACAACTGTGCGCTTCTGTCACAATTTTTTGCTCCGCACAACTAAACTATGGAATGATTTTCGGATCGATAGGACCCCCAAATCTTCAAGAAAAGAGCATACCTCTTTCTTAAAGGCCGGCAGCGTAGCTGTAGCTGTCGTATGTTGCAGATGTACACACATGGGCGGCGGTTATCACTTACCTTGACGTAAACCGAGGGCTAGTCTGCCCCCAATTTCATGAAAAAAAATCGACACGTTGAGCAGGCAGGTAGGCGATCGCAGGCCATAGTTTCTAGCTACAATGACGCTGCTGCCCGGCATCGGCCTGTGGTATTTCGCTACGCCATCAATCGTGATGGTTAACCGCCACCAGTCTGTCTCCAAAGACTGGTTATTACCTTAATGACATCCCTAAACTCCTGTCACAGCATAACCCCATTTATTTTACACATAATCAAATCCAAACACAATCGTCCCCAAATCCCTATTGAATACCGCAATTCGTTTTAACAAATATTTTTCCAGATCCCTAAAAAGGGGCTTCAATCACACCGTCCATTGTCTCAAAGGTAAATTCAATCAATTAGGCTTAACAATTGATTGACGGAGCTCGAGTGTCTGTCGAGTGGGCTGTCTCGGACACTGCCTATCCCAATTTTCGAATGTTGTTTGTTCAACGTCTACTGGTCAAGCTAGCACGTTTGTTTTGGTAATTTTTGGGGCTTAAGGCTAGTCCTGCGATCGCCAACCCGCCTGCCCAGCGTGGCGATTATGGGTATATCTTCCAGATGTTTGCTCTAAGTGGCGAACAACTGGAGAGGCCTGTGTCCAGCAGTGGACTGTAATAGGCTGATAGGATGATGATGATGATGATGAAGGCTAGTCCAATGTCTGGGAAAAGAACAACTATTATACTCGTATTATTGTATAGTGTGTTAAGGATTGGACTTCCGATACTTTTACTTATTCCTTGAGAGATATACTTTTACGATGTTCAAGCAGAGAATGAACGACTTTTCGCTGAGTGAGCGTGCTCCATCGTAAACTGAGATATCGCTTACCATCAGATGAATTGCAGTCAAGCGCAAACCCGTTTATGGTTTTTATCGATCACATTCATTTTATAAATAAAAACCAACTCTCATCCCTCTAAAAGAAGCGATAGTTTTTTTTATAGAACAACTTGAATGGTGGCCTCCCGTCGCTTGATGAAAAGAGAAGCCCAAGTCGCTGCGGCAAGTTCTTAAGATGCTTTGATATTATGTAATCTGTGTTGGGGGCTGTTCGGCGGCGGTCAGCATAACGAGGGCAATAGGCATTAGCGTCCTGGAGGAAGTGAAGGACTCGTTTCCTATGAGAGGCTTCGGAAGGGACATAATAGGCTATTATATCTAAAATTGTAATTAGTCCGTCTTTTAGCTTATTCAAAAATTAAAGACAGGTATTTTTTTATTTGTAAATTAGACTAAAAATTAGAAAGTTACAGCCCGTTTAAATTTCGCGTGACGTCACTCGGTGAGGCATTTTACGGGAGCGAGTGACGTCAACAACCCCCTCTCCTAACTTTTGATGCCTTGTATCTTTGCTATTGTTTATTTGAATAAAAAATGGAAAAATACGTGTCTTTTATTTTTGAATAAACTAAAAGACGGACTAATTAGAATTTTTAGCCATAACAGCCTATTGTGTATTCGAGGTGAGGTAGAATAGTTACTTGTACAGTATTAGCATGTTAACTACATACAAAAAAGGGTCTAAATAAAACAAAAGACTTGGCACGTTAAATTCAAAATTTTTATGTATTTATTCTTAATAATTATATTTAAAACGACAGATAATTACATTTCTCTTATACATGACTTACTAATTATATATTTCACAATTTTATTTACATGCAACATTATTGTACTCGGTTGGTATACGACTTTTTATTTTATCATTTGTGACAAATGTCAGTTTTGAAAAAAATCTGTTGTTTGTAGCTACAAATAAAGTTTCAGTTATACCGGTACCTATAAAATACGATGTAAAAGTGATCACTTTTCAATCGCCGTATTAATAAATGTTTAAAATGTGCAAATAATTTATTAAAAAGTCATGATTCATTAAGTAATAACAAATATTATTACTATATCGATAAGTTAAAAAAAATGTAGATTACTGAAAACTTGCATCAAACATTTTGGAATAGGTTCATAGTACATACTCTTATCACCATATTAGACACCTATTTAAATAAATATATAATTTGTAACCGATGTTATAGGTCTACAGAAGTTAGAATAGTCGCATATAAAACTTTTCATGAAAATTTACAAATTTATTGAAATCTTTCATCTCAATCGGGTTTCAACATGCGGTAAATTTAAGGTCAATTTTTGTCTTATTGAAGAGGTATTTTTTTAAATATACGTAATAAAAACTGTGAATTTTTGTTGATATCGAGTCTTGGGAAGGTATGGGTTGAGAGCTGTTATGGTAGTTGGTTGGTTATATTGTGAATAGATGACGAAACACGGAGTAAAATTGACTATAAACTATTTTCTATTTAGGAATCCCTACATAAAACAATGGCTTTTTATTCGTCCAATTAAGTTTTCAGTGCTTATTCATATTCTCAGATCGCTTGAACTAAAAACCATGCAATTTTGCGTGTTCATTGCCAATTTTTTCCTGGCACATTTTTTCATACCATTCAATAATCTGAGAGAATTTATTTGTAGCTACAAACAAACCTTTAACCCCGGAGAATTTATACAGCAAAATTATGCAACATTGTATAATTATATTTATACACTATGTATATTGTACGTATAACTAGAAGAGAATATGAGGTTATCCAATTTCGCGGTTGTATGAGAGGAGTATTTTGAGGGATATGGCAGCCACGATAAGTTGTATGAGTTTGTGAGCCTGTTGTATGGAAGCTGACGAGTTGTTGCCGTGTTGCATGGCAGCCGGTGTTTCACCTGAGAAAGAAAGAAAAACATTATGCACACCATACCGTTGACTTAAAAAGTGAAATAGACTAGACTACTAGACAAGATAGATTTGTTTTTGACAATTTCCAGACGACCCAGGTATGTTAAATATGGTTAAGACTTAAAGACTTTGAGATGTATCATCTTTTCACTACAAGCCAACCTCCTGCCCTCCTGTTTTGCATCCTGCCGAATAACAAACGAAGCGCTGGCAACCGACTGTTAGCGGTATAATCACCACAATTGAAGGCGTAGCAAATACCTACCACAGATAGATGACGGGCAGTAGCGTCACCGGAGCGAGAATCTACGCCCTCCAATCGCCAATCCGCCTGCCCAGTGGCGATTATGGGTATAACCGGAGAGGCCTATGTCCAGCAGTAGACTGCAATAGGCTGATGATGATGATATTGATGAAGACTTTGACTGCCCAGAAGATAGAACTCAAAAGAAAACTATTGTTTGCTGGTTACCGGTGAGCGACACGGCACTCAACGTGTTAAAGGGGTTAACATCATCATCATTAGTACCCAAAGGTTGTCTGGAAGAAATCGCTTAAAGCGATAAGACCGCCTAACTTGTACGTCAATATATCTTGTATCTAGCACTTATCATTGCTCCCAGATCATCTGAAGTCATGCAATAGTTTCATTCATATATCTTACAGCTATCATAGTCCAGCGTTCAGCTAAATTACACAATTTATACAATCAATAATTGATTAGACTAAGCATAATTCTTCGTGGATCAATTGACTTAAGTGGACATACTACAAAGAAGATGTTAGTTATCGGATTAATGGAACCAACCAAAACAAATTTCCAGTGTAATCGGACAGAAGTTTCTACAATGATAAACCAGCTTAAAGTAAAATGTTCATTTGACGAATACGTTTAAGACATGAAACCCTATCTACTTGTTAAAGTTAATCAACTTCAAGGTTAAAGTTAATAAGGCAAGTATTTGAGCAAACATAAAATTCGTCGCAACACTCGCTTAACATCAAACCGAGTATTTGTAACGCTTTAATCCTCTGTATATTTTTGCCGTAACGATCTCTTACCTTGACATGCTCGTCGAAGCCGCTTTAATATTCATGTAATGTAATACTTATGGCAGTGTAATGAGAATTACGGAAACCTAGCAAAACTCAATTTGTTAAGGTGCCTTTTCATTTCGAAGAAACGTGCCATGTTTTTAGATCTACTTCAGATATACGTATGATACGGTTTCAGTGGCTCAAGGACTTTTTAGAAGTGAGATTTTAGCATTTTGGTGAAAAAGTAATTATCTTAATTTTGGGGGATATTTTTTTCACTAATTTCATACTTGTGGACTATACATAATATGGATATGTTTTCAAAAATGAAATTTCTAATTTAATCTTTTTCTGAACTGAAAAGTTTGCTAATAATTATGTTATTTAAACATCTGGTACGGAACCTTCACGGGCGAATTATACTCGCATTTTCCCTACTTTGCATTTTTTTGTAGACAGATTGAGTTATATCTTCCTAACACAATACAAAATGGACGTCATAAGCTTACACATCGATAAACAAGTCTTTACAATTAAATATTCATTACTAAGACTCATTCATTATCACTAATGACCGGTTGTAAGCAATCATTAAATTAAATGTCCACTTTAAATACAACTTAGTTATCCTAAAGATTTTAGATCATTAGTATTTAAAGTAGTATTAAAATTCAAAGGACGTTTGTGCACCCACAAATTTGTTTTTAGCGAAAACTTTTTAATCTTTCTGTTTGTGTAAGAAATTACATGCAACTTCAATAAAACACTTTGTAAATAAGATTTGCGAACGTTAGCAAACTTCGTGGCGTATGATAATAAATGAACAGACGATGTTTTAATTAGTTTGGTGAACGATGTGGGAAGAAACGATATTGTTTGTTGTCAGCGGTGATGGGACAGATATGAAGAAATTGGGATGATGACTAAAAAATAATTTAATGTCCATCAGATAGATTAATGAAAAATATTGGATACGTATTTTTTATTTTGCCTCTTGTTCAAAAACTTACGAAGATACATTGATTTTAAATGTCACATGACGTCACGTTAGAGTACAAAATATACTCTAACGTGACGTAGTTAGCCCCACTCCGTAACTTTAATGAGCTATATCTAAGTATTTTCTTGTTATTTCGACAAAACAAAAAATACGGGTCTTATATTTTTTTATTATCTAAGAGACGGACTAATTATTTTCTTCATTTTCATACCTTGTCATCATCCGTATTGTTTGGGTGATTTTAGGCCTTGGTAATATTAGATTAAAGACAACTACCTATCTCACTCGAATTGAGCTGCCCGTCCGGGGAAGGATCTCCACCCTATAGAATACCGCAGCCAAATGACCTCCGGGTCATTTTCCTGTCAGTGAGTAGGGTTTCCGGAGCTCGTGGGGGTTGGGTTTGGGCGGCATGGCGGTGGCAACTGACAGGTAACTGACTAGTTACTTGCCCGTTGTCACAGCGACTTGGGCTTCTCTTTCGCTTTCCATAGGCGTAGGCATTATGTCGAGCCTAGATATAAAAAACATCATCATTATTAGCCACTTAGGGCAGGCGGGTTGGCGATCGCAGGGCGTGCTTCTCGCTCCGGTGACGCTGCTGCCCGTCATCGGTCTATGGTATTTAGCTACGCCTTCTATTGTGATGGTCAAACCTTTACCAGTCGGTCAACTACCTTTAGTTCCACAAAATATTGACAGATTAAAATTTGTAGGGAGATTCTTGGCCTTGGTTTCACATTAACTTAAGGCAGAGAGGTAGGACATAGTGAACGTCCGCTAGAATGAGCAGCCCGTCCATAAGGACCTCCACCCTATAGAAACCCACAGTAAAATGACCTCTTGGTCTTGTTACTGACGATGAGTAGGGTTTCTGAAGCTCGTGGATAGTTAGGGTTGGGCCGGCATGGCGATGGCAACTGACAGGTAACTGACCAGTTACTTGCCCGTTGTCAAAGCATTTCCTGTTCCCTTTTAACCAAATTTGTTCTTCCCACTTACAAACGCGTTCTAAAGTTATAATCACCTTTTTAAATTTATATTCATTGCTACGAAAATATAAACAAAGCTTTGGTTACGAAATGAAACAAAAATAGCCCATTTACTAGCCTCCCAAAACACATTGGGCCCTTATATTTTATGAGAGTCATTTTAGTCGACCATAATATTAGCGAGGCGTGTCGTTATTTTTATTGATCCTACTAAAATATCCGGGCTAATCATTTGTAATGCTGTATTTCGAGTGGATTGTGTTTTGGCTATTATGATCATTATATTCGCGTGCTATTTTATTATTAGACCTCTCAGATTATAAGCCCTCAAAAGGAAGCTTAAGAATAGACATAAACATAAACATAAGAATACATATAAATAAATTATACATAATAACATCATATATCAACAGTGTTTCTTTTTACACTCACCGCACACACATTAATTGCTCTCTGCATGATTCAAAAGTTGACTGGTAGAGAATGCTCCTAGCATTAAGTTCGCCTTTGGTACCATTTTGTGCAATAAAGTGTTAAATAAATAAATCATACATAATATTATCTGAGAGATCTATCGGTCGGTGGCTCAATTGGTAGTGACCTCTGCCTTCTGAGCCAAGGGTCGTGGGTTCGATTCCCACACATTACAAACATTTGTGTGCATGAACATGTCTGTTTGTATTGGTCTGGGTGTTTTCTATGTATAATATGTATTTATTTACAAAAAAAAAAATTATCTAAGTAAGTTTATCAGTTGTTTAGTACCCATAGTACAAGCTTCGGCTTAGTTTGGGGCTAGATGGCGTTGTGTGGCCCAGCGTGGCATGTCTTGGGTTATTTATTTATTTATTTATTTATTTATTAACCCGCCAGTACTCGCGCTTCAATTTGGGACACCAACAGTCGCGTCCGGGTCGATAAGACCCAGATATAAAATGGATGATTTAAATCATAAGACATATGTTTTATGATAAAGTAATGTATTTGTTATTAATTTAACAATAAAACAAGTAATGTAATTTGACATTTTAATTTGTTTTACTTGTACAATCAACTTTATCTATACTACTAAAAATGTGCTAGAAAATAGTTACTTTTAACATTTCATTTTAGAAAACAGGTGAATTGTATTTATATTACCCTATACTTAGAACGAGCCGTAAATTAATTATTTACAGAACTAAAGTAGACAATTTACCTTTTTATTAAAGTCGCCTATTTCATTTCTTTAAATAGGTACCTCTTAGACATTAAATATTTCTAAGAACTTTGAAATTATATCCCTTTAACTTATTTTACCTACTTAATTAGTCTCAAGGAATATTAGTGGTAAGTAGCTTTTAATCAACTGAAGTGGAAATAGTTAAGTGTCTATGAAGTTTTGGTTATAACCTTACCTTAACCTTAGCCTATAAACGATCAGAAGGGCCGAAATTTGAACGTGAAACTAATAATTGTATTGTATTAATTAATGGTGTATTAAGTATTTAACGGGTTGCGGGTCGACTTTCACTATGTGTGCCGAGAAGTGGTGTCTCTCAAAACTCGTTAAAACTCCAAGACTCGTTTGCATCAACGACTCTCGGTTCTATGGCAGACATGACCAGCCCAATGCCACTTTACCCCATTGAGATTAGAAGAAGAACTGCTGGCATTGGTTAAATGAGGGAAGGACGGGAACCGGTCCCACACACCATGCCGCCCCCTCCCGGAGGCGGCATGAAGGTGCCTAATGCATTTCCCTCTTAAAAATTTTTTTTTTCTTTAAATAAAAAAGGAAAAGTACGTGTCCAATACATTTTTATAATCTTAAATACGGACTTAATATAATGTACTTATTTTGACCCTGGAAATATCCCTATTGTCATTTGGAGATTTGCCTTAGTCATCACGTTACCCAAGCGGGTTCGTTGGTGGCCGTAGTATGTTGCTACCCGTTTCCTGACATTTTCTAAGTCAATTTCTACGACACCCATGGGATAAAATAGTTTGGTCCTATGCTGAGTCTGGGAACTGCACGGACAAACTCATGTACATCATCATCATCATCAGCCTATTACAGTCCACTGCTGGACATAGGCCTCTCCAGTTGTTCGCCACTTAGAGCAAACATCTGGAGGATATACCCATAATCGCCACGCTGGGCAGGCGGGTTGGCGATCGCAGGGCGTAGCTTCTTGCTCCGGTGACGCTGCTGCCCGTCACCGGTCTTTAATATTTAGCTACGCCTTCAATTGTGATGGTTATACCGCCACCAGTCGGTTGCCAGCGCCTCGTTTGTTATTCGGCAGGATGCACCACGGGCAGGTGAGGTTGGCTTGGAGCGAAAAGATGATAGGCCGCTCCCTTACATCCGGATGTAAGGGTGATGATAGACAGATGATGTGGAATGAACTCATGTACATTGGTATACATTCCACTGCAGCCCTTCATTCACGAATCACCATTACACAGAACGAATAGTTATCGTTACGCCTGCGTGTCGAAAAATTTCAACGAAACATCAAAGCGAGCCAATAACAGAATCCTGTTCCCGATTCTGGTCGGTGCAGAAAAAGGAAAAAAGCATGCTATTGGGCATTCGTCTAGGTTCGAGTCCAGCCGCAGATTGGCAGGATCGATAGCCCCTGATGTGTTTTTTCTGGGAAACTGCGGCATTTTTTGAGTAGTAGAGTTTTAGTTTTTGATTGTTAGCTTTTGATGAAAACCGTTCGAATTAACCCGTGATTTTTCTTTCTATGTACTGTCATCCCTTTTAATTGTGACAAAAACTCTCCAATTAAAAATTGTAAGAACCGGTGCGAGAAGCTACGCCCTGCTATCGCCAATCCGCCTGTTCAGAGCGTAGCGATTAAGGAGAACAACTAGAGAGTCCAGCAGTGGACTGCAATAGGCTGATGATGATGATGAATGAGAACTTCTCAAATTTTAAGTTATTTTTTTTAC
>CM062102.1:7040711-7130949 GCA_031163375.1 Conogethes punctiferalis
TAATCACCCCCTGATAGTTATTTTGAAAATATATTTCATGTACAGAATTGACTTCTCTACAGATTTATTACAAGTATAGATTTCCTGGAATCCTAGAGATAATTTGCTAAGATTCAACCAATAGATCCAATTTTAAGGTAGCTAATATTGAGACCCGCAAAAATGTAATTATCACGTAGTAAAATATACTTCAATATCTGCTATTTATAACTGTTTCCCAACTTAAGCAAAAGCAAGCACTCAAGAAATTCTTTCAATGAAATTATTTCAATCTACTTCCAACAACATTAACAAGAATTTCATCGACTCAACTCGAAATTGCCGTTATTAAGGAAGCAATAACACTCCATATTTATGCTTAAACTCCAATGAACGGTTCAAAGCAAACAATTCTAGAGACAATTTCGTTTACCGCAAACTTGAGATTACCAAATTAAACATAACAATGACATAATCAGATGAGAGAGACCATAATAATTGCCGATTTCAGTCGGAAGATTACCAAAATTCCTGTTGACCCGATTTATTTCAATTTGGGAGGACAATTTTAGCAAACCCAATTTCGCCGTACCTGATATCAGGACATGCAAAGCTTTAAGCTTCTAAATTGGAAGTGATATCTTCAATATGATAATTCCGGAGGAATAAACTTGTTTATTCCGCAAACGAAAATGTAGACCAGTAATAAGATCTGACAACAGAACCCATTAAGGCACAGTTGTGTTTACAAAATATATCGAATTAGAACGTCGCGTCTTCTCTTCTCTTCAATCCTTAGGCTTCTCGCATCCAATCCATCCATCCATCCATTTCCCAGCCATCCTGCCCTGTACGGTAAACATCATCATCATCATCATCCTAGCCTTTTTCCCGATTGTCTCAGGGTCGGCTTCCTAAACTGAGAGATTTGGCGAGGGCTAAGCTTTTACACAGAGCGACTGCCATCAGACCTCCGCAACACTTAGGGTAAGCTATACCCCATTCCCAGTTTAGGCGTCAGAGTTATCATCATCTCTGATATGATGTAACGACTGCTATCTGAGTTGGTAAAGATAGCACCCGGGACCAACAGCTTAACGTGCCTTCCGAAGCACGGAGGAAATCGGTGTCAAATTTTGGTCACCCATCATCGGATTGACCGCGCCAATGGTTGCACAACATTTGCGATCATTGTTAAACGAACAAGACCGCGGCGCCACCGAGCTCCTCGGTAAACATCATCATTTGCACATTATTGTTAACTTTTTGTTCCGCAAAACACCGGTAGATGTCGCTATGCTCACTTACATCGCGGCATCATCACATTTCCGTAGATCCCTAAGTAGGAATGTTAATGTTTGTTATTTTGCACAGTCCGGTGATGATGACAACGCACTGGCCATAAACGTAGTCATTTAAAAAAAAATGTTGTTTTGTCTATCCGTACACAATAAACCTTTTCTAATATGCAAGGTTAGCTTTTTTTGAATAAGCAAACCAACCTAGCATTCTCTCGACTGGATGGTAAGCCTCTCCCAAAATGCGCCATTCCTTTCGATCAGTAAAGCTCCCTCATCTTGTTGATGCCGGCTGTCCTGCATAGGTCCATCAAGCAGAGGGACGTTCCACACTACACTTAGTCTTGCCTGTATGCGGTATCTACTGATACTTTTACATTTTCCACTCCATCGAATAATTCGACTTGTGTTTACACTGACCTAGTTCTGAACAAAATTTGTTAGATCAAATACGATTGTCTGTGTGTGTCGTCACAGCTTGCTATGCGGCGTAAATTGGGCTTTACATGATTACCATAGAACGAGCTTTGATGTATCAATAGCCAGGTTCATGCAAGTTAGTTTAAATTACGCCGGTGTGCGCAAACATACGAAATTTGGGATTTTAGCATAAACCCATTGGACAAATTACCTGTAATAATCCGTATCGTATTTCGTTTCGTGCGAACGCATTGTAACTTTATAGCTATTATTAGGGATGTAATGGAAGCTGAAATTAATAGTACTAATAGTTAGAACTAGAATTAATAGTTACTTGCCAGTTGTCACAGCGACTTGGGCTTCTCTTTCGCTTTTCATCAGGCGTAGGGAAGCCGTTATGTCAAGCTACTATAAAAAAAACACTGAAAAAAAAATACAAACAAAACCATAGCAATAAAATCTAAATATATATAACTCAAAGGTGACCGACTGACTGACATAGTGATCTATCATTCCACGCGGACGAAGTCGCGGGCACAGCTAGTAGATTATAAAACAGTTCTAAATAAAAAAAACTTTGTTCCTACAAAACCAATTACACTAAATAAACGTATATATAAAAAGGTTGTTCTGTCCGCAACACACAATACAGTTCAATTAAAAATAAGCACGTTAAAGTAGATTATCGTAATTAAGGCAGCTTTACAGTTTTGTTTTTTTAGCCTCAAGGGTCCTTAGAAAACGAACTATAAATAGATTTCTTTTTGATTAGTAACTGAATTCAAAAAGTCAATTTCATAAAAAATATTCTAAGCAATCATAATGTTAATACAAATTACAATAGCTATTTCTTCATTAAATTCTCCGAAACGTGCTCTAAAATCACCTAAACATAACAGGTTAACTGCCTGACTTTGAAGCCCTATTTAATATCAAACCAAATTTCAGTTACGAATATAGGTACTCGGCAAAATTATTCCAGTTTCGTTAACTACCTCTGATTCGGGAAAGCAAAATGAGATAACAAAGTGGCCCTAACATTTAGATAATATCTTTGGGTCTCCCTTTTTGCCCTTTCAAAAATACCTAAGCTGAGTTTTTTTTAATTTTCTAAACTTCTTTTTTAGGGATGTAAGGACGCGGCCTATCATCTTTTCGCTCCAAGCCAACCTCATCTGCCCGTGGTACATTCTTCCGCATAGCAAACGAGGCGCTGGCAACCGACTGGTGGCGGTATAACCATCACAATTAATTAAAGGCTTAGCTTAATACCACAGACTGATGACGGGCAGCAGCGTCATCGGTGCGAGAAGCTACGCCCTGCGATGGCCAACCCGCCTGCCCAGCGTGGCGTTTATGGGTATATCCTCCAGATGTTTGCCCTAAGTGGCGAACAACTGGAGAGGCCTATGTCCAGCAGTGGACTGCCAATAGGCTGATGATGATGATGATGAAACTTCTTTTTATATTTTAAACGTTCAGTATATTATGATGAAGAATACAAATCAGCGTCCTATATCGGCAAAAGTTTGTGTATGAATGACTAGAGCTACCTTACAAGCAACTTCCTGCGACAGTCTTTCCGAACAGCTACGACTTGGGAACCTTCAAGAAACGAGCGTATTCATATTTAAAAGGCCGGCAGCGACCCTAAACTCGGTTAGAACTGCGGGTGTCCATGGGCGGTGTCGACTGCTTACCATCAGGCATCACACAAGCTCGACTGCCGCCTCTCGCATAAAAAAAAAACTTAATAAATATATAAAATTATTAATTTGCGTACTTGTCTATTGCCGCTGCGACTTCAGCATTCTTCAGCAACTTCTCCCATACATTAAACGCGATTTCTTTTGCCATTTTTTGCTCGATACCAATAATGGTAACAAGTAGACACTTAAAATATTTACAAAATACTCGGTTAAATAAATAAATAACTCAAGACATGCCACACAGCGCCATCTAGCCCCAAACTAAGCCGAAGCTTGTACTATGGATACTAGACAACTGATAAACTTACTTAGATATATTTTTTTTTGTAAATTAATGCATATTATACATAGAAAACACCCAGACCAATACAAACAGACATGTTCATGCACACAAATGTTTGTAATGTGTGGGGATCGAACCCACGACCCTTGGCTCAGAAGGCAGAGGTCACTACCAATTGAGCCACCGAGCCAGTCAATCAGTTGTATTGTTTACTTTAATAATGAATAATAAAATTAAATTAAAAGAAAAATATATTGAAGGCTCTGATACAACAAAAGGGTTATTTTGCCGTTTTCTACTCGTATATTACTGCAAAAAGAAAAGGATGATGCATCGATATCAACTAAACATAGCAAAGCTCTGTATTTGCATTAAAACAAAATCAACTAGTACCTACTTATGTTCTACTCGTACTATTATATAGGCATCATCACCAGGAATCATTCATTCACAGTTCCAGATTTCAAAGGCTTTGTTTGTGAGTCGAGCCGTCAGTGTACGAGTGAGCCTTTTGTAAACTTGGACAAAGAGCGATTATAGAAACTTTGCTATCTGCGCCGTAACGCTTTAGATCTTGCGCCTGTCTAGCAATGTAGTATGCCTAGTATACCGCTGTGAGATATAAGGGGGTGACCCATCATCAATTTCGTTCCCTCACCTGCCCGTGGTACATTCTCCTGAATGCCAAACGAGGCCCTGGCGGTACAACCATCATGATTAACGGAGTAGCTAAATACCACAGGCTGATGACGAGAGAGGTAGGGCATAGCGAATCTTCGCTCGAATTGAGCCGCCCGTCCGGGGAAGGACCTCCACCCTATATAATACCGCAGTCATATGACCTCTGGGTGGCCAGTGAGTAGGGTTTCCGGAGCTCGTGGGGGTTAGGATTGGGCCGGCATGGCGGTGGCAACTGACAGGTAACTGACCAGTTACTTGCCCGTTGTCACAGCGACTTGGGCTTCTCTTTCGCTTTCCATTAGGGAAGCCATTATGTCGAGCCACTATAAAAAAAAACGGGCAGCAGCGTCATCGGAGCGAGGAGCTGCGCTCTGGCGTCGCCAACCCGCCTGCCCAGCGTGGCGATTATGGGTAAAGCCTTCAGATGTTTCACTATCTGCTCCGTAACGACGTATTTTCCGGAGCTTGTGGGGGGTTAGGGTTGGGCCGGCATGGCGGTGGCAACTGACAGGTAACTGACCAGTTACTTGCCCGTTGTCACAGCGACTTGGGCTTCTCTTTCGCTTTCCATCAGGTGTAGGAAGGCCATTATGTCGAGCCAATATAAAAAAAAAAAAGTAACGCTTTAGATCTTGTGCCTGTCTAGCTATGTTATACTTAGTGTACCGCTATGGGAAGTAAGGGGGCGACCAATCAACATTTCCCTCACCTGCCTGTGGTGCATACTACTGAATAACAAACGAGGCTCTGGCAACCGACTGGTGGCGGTATAACCATCACAATTGAAGGCGTGGCTAAATACCACAGACTTATGACAGGCAGCAGCGACCGGAACGAGAAGCTACGCCCTTCGATCGCCAACCCGCCTGCCCAGCGTGGCGCTTCTGGGTAAATCCTCCAGTTTGACTATAGTAGCGAACAACTGGAGACTCCTGCAGTCCACTTAGATAGGATGATGGTGATGATAGTAAACGCTAAGTCAAGTCAAGTAGTGCTAAGTCAAATTTGGGTAACAAATTAATGTATTTGTGGCTACTGTACTTAGGAATACTACTGTGCTTAATTGTATTAAATTGTTCTGTATCTGTCTTAAAGTACTTAGGTACAATAATTGCAGATCTAATGGAATTTCGTGATACATAAGGTAATCCTTACTAAAATTTATTATAGACAACTAATTCTTTGAATGTCAGACACGTTAACCTTAAATCTTGATACAGCTTTATTGGCTGATAAATTGTATTTTATAAACAGGCCAGCTGCAGGAACTGACAAGTGACTGGTTACATATCCGTTACCATAGCGACTTGGGCTCCACTTTTGCTATCTATCTGACTTTACAAAAACCACTATGCTCTGCCTGTATAAAATACTTTGGGGCATCTAAAATACCGACCGAATCTTGGTGCATACTACTTCCAACTGAAATAGCGAAAAGCGGTAAGATTGGTTACGTAATCAAAACCCCACCTTTGAATAGAATGTCTCTTGAATAAGCGGTCTGCAGGGATCTTTGATACAGGCATCTGACGTCACACATGTGACGTAATCTATTTATGTTAAATGGAAAGACCATTTGCTGATTAATCAAGATTTCTCAGGAAATATGACACCACATTACTTGAAACTTCGTTATGTTCAGGTTTTAAAATGACTGGCTCGGTGGCTCAATTGGTAGTGACCCCTGCCTGTGAGCCAAGGGTCGTGGGTTTGATTCCCACCCGGGACAAACATTCGTGTGATGAATACTTGTGTTTGTTCCGTGTTTCGGTGGTTATACTTTGTATTTAAGTATTTATTTGTGGTACCTTCGTTGTTCTGATACCTACCCATAACACAAGTGCTTAAGCTACTTACTTTGGGATTAGAGCAATGTATGTGATGTTGTCTGATATTTATTTTAAATTTAGTTTCCAAGCTTCGCAGTTCAGCCTCATTTCCAAAGACTTATAATATTTTGTTTTTCCATAGACAAAACAATGAATGCAGCCGACCCACATTTTGTTCGTTACACCATTTTTCTAGTTCGGAATATAAAAAAGAATCGCACGCCTAAACCGGGGTAGACCATTGTGTTGTAGGGATGTTGCCTTGGGCACCGGGGAAGTATTGTTGATCCACATACACGTATATTCCAGTTGCTACATAGCAATTCGCATACAGCTCGTTATCCAGGACATGGGCGTTAAAATAAGTAACGGACGTAAGGTTAAAACTGGGTAGATTTAAAATTTTACATGCTATCAAAAGTCGATTGAGTAGGCCGGAAAAACTTATCTTATCTGTATGTTTGAACGCGCATCACGCAAAAACTACTGCATGGAATTGAATGCGGTTTTCACTAATGTATTGGTTTATCAAAGACCTTTTTAGACCTTTAGGTCTAACTTAAAATTTAGGCATCATTTTATGGAACGTCGTCATTTTTGAAACCCGATATCCACGCGTGCGACGCCGCCGGCACAGCTATAGTACCTACCTAAAGTTTATCATTATTAGGTTCTTGCGTTGGCTTTTCATGCTATCGTTACTGTATTATATAATGTCTTCGGAGCTTTCTCCACTCTCAATTATTAAAATTGTTCCTGGAGGATTATGACGAGGCAAGTTTTAATGGGTTTATGGTTGTTATTAAAATGATAATTAATAAAGCTTAACTTAACATTTTCAGGGATTATAAGTTCAATTTTAAGTTACTTTTGTTGGTTAAGATGTGCCAACTTTGTAAGAAGCCTTGACCTGTCAGGACTTAAATTAATTTCTTCTACACGAAACAGGGAAGACTTCTAGGTACGCATTCATAAATAAGTATTCATGTGTGTATAATGGTAGGAAATACTTGGTATCATACAATCTACTTCTTCTTTTCATATAGTGCCCGTCCAAAACCTAGCTCCCTGAACAACGCTATCGGTCGCCTCATGTAAATTCCCAATAGGGATGATTCCAGGGTCAAAAAAATTACATTATATTTAGTCCGTAATTTAGATTATAAAAATATGTCGGACACGTATTTTTCCTTTTTTCATTTAAACAAAAATATAACTAAGATACAAGGCATCAAAATGTAAGAGTGGGAGTCTTTGACGTCACTCATTTGCGAAAAAGCTCCCAAAATCTGACGTCACGTGACGAATTGACGTGATTTTTTAAATGGAAATAGTTGAAGGGATGGAGAGTAAGATAGGCTACTTTTTGCCCCTTTCTAACCCCCCATTTCCCTAAAATAGGGGGTGGAAGAATATATGGAGCCGCGGGCAAAAGCTAGTAAAGAATTAAAACCTTAGATTGTATGGGGAGCGTTAATCTAATTATCCTTACCTTGACATGCCTCCCGTGAGCTGAGAAGAATCTGCTATCCGCACTGTATGTGACCAGCCCCACTGATAGTAACGAGTAGTCTTTTTTCCTGATCCATGTTACCTGATGGAGAATAAATAGGTTAGACTTTTGAATAGTAAGTAACATAATATAAAGTTCACGAAGTTAAAAGTTTATAACACTTATAACCCTAACTACGTTGGTATATAAGGGAGCAGCCCATCATCTCTTTGCTCCTCACCTCCCCGTAGTGCATCCTGCCGAATAAAGCTGGAAGCAGTGCTCGACCAAAGGTCAGCGCTGACCATCGGTCGAGCACTGTTTCCAGCCTAACAAACGAGGCGCTGGCAACCGCAAAACCGCAATCACAATTGAAGGCGTAGCTAAATACCACAGACCGATGACGGGCAGCAGCGTCACCGGAGCGAGAGGTTGCCACCGCCATGCCGGCCCAACCCCAACCCCCCACGAGCTCCGGAAACCCTACTCACCGGCAGAAACACGACACAGAGGTCATTTGGCTGCGGTATTCTATAGGGTGGAGGTCCTTCTCCGGACGGGCAGCTTAAGTAGAGAAGATTCTCTATGCCCTACCTCCCTTGGGTTTTTGGGTACCTATGTGTCCACGGGGATGTAAGGGAGCGGCCTATCATCTTTTCGCTCCAAGCCAACCTCACCTGCCCGTGGTGCATCCTGCCGAATAACAAACGAGGCGCTGGCAACCGACTGGTGGCGGTATAACCATCACAATTGAAGCCGTAGCTAAATACTAAAGACCGGTGACGGGCAGCAGCGTCACCGGAGCAAGAAGCTACGCCCTGCGATCGCCAACCCGCCTGCCCAGCGTGGCGATTATGGGTATATCCTCCAGATGTTTGCTCTAAGTGGCGAACAACTGGAGAGGCCTATGTCCAGCAGTGGACTGTAATAGACTGATGATGATGATGATGATGATGATGTGTCCACGTGACAACCTAACGTTTGTGAATACAGGTGTCAGGTGTTATAGCCCTTGTTTAAAGAAGACTTAAATCTCTTGGTGGGGTTTTGTATGAAGCACTTGTTTGCAAGCACAAGGCCCTTCTATCCGGGATAATTTCTATGCTAAAAATAAATCAAATCAAAAGGTGATATAAAATAAATCAAACAAGATGCCTGAAGATTCAAATAACGCCATAGCACTTGGTCCTGTGACCAACTCCTTCAAGTTTAACTTTGCTTAACTTACTTAAGTTTTAAACCCGATTTCAAAGTATAAGGTTTCTGTACAGCAATTATGGTAAAAAGGAGAGTGATTTTTATCTGAATTTTGCCGAAAATTTCGCAACTTCGCTGTTTTTGCTCCAAAGGTTTACTAGGAAAACAGACGTAGGTATAAATCCGAACAAGTTTCATAAAAACCTTTTGAACACTATTATGTACATATTTTAAGAGCTAAATATAAGTTGAATACCAATGCTTTAGAACTCTAAATAGTACCGTACCGTAGTGATGTAACTACATCACTAATTTCAAACTACAGAAAAGAAAAAATGGAAAAGCTAATAATACTTATTTAAAGAACAATAGATGACATTACACCATGATAAATGCGTATTTTTGAAAGTTGCTTATTTGTTTTCTGTTTTCTAAACTAATATTATAAAGAGGAAAGATTTGATTGTTTGTTTGTTTGTTTGTTTGTTTGTTTGATACGAATAGGCTCCGAAACTACTGGACCGATTTGAATAATTTTTTCACCGTCGGATAGCTACAGTATCTGCGCTGAACATAGGCTATATTATATTTTAACCTTTAACTACCGACGTGGGGCCTGTGAGGCCGAGGCGGCTAGAGATTTTGTTAGATTAACCCCTTCCTCTAGCAGGAAAGCCCCGTACTCTTCAGTACCTGCGAATTTAGTTGCGTCAACGCCGATGAGTGTGGTAGTAATGCCGGCAAACACGATTTCAGTAAGCTATTTAGATTTAAAACTCCAACGAGGCCTCATAGGCCCAACGTCGGTAGTTACGTGACTTTTTTGTTTACGCTAAGGTCAACAAAAAGTGATTTTTTACAGGAACCTGATTGATAAGTTAAAATATAAATGTACCGGAAATGTCGGGTGGTAAACACCGTTTAGCTACAAACAATTTTTATTTATTTATTTAAACTTTATTGCACAAAATGGTACAAAAGGCGAACTTAATGCTAGGAGCATTCTCTACCAGTTAACCTTTAGGTCATGCAGAGAGCAGATTTATGTGCGGTGAGTGTTCAAAGAGAAACACAATGGAAAATATAAAAATAAACTAATATAATAAATAAATACATTATACATAAAAAAAAATATATACTACATAAATATTATAATGTACCATAAATATTAAATAAATAAATATATACATATATACACAAGTATATTAACATAAATATAATTATACAAATATGTACTTGAAACAACATATACAATATATACTTGGCAAGCAATTAAATGGAATTTTAGAGATTCAACAATCCAAGAGACTACGATGTCATAGAAATATTTTGGATTCGAATCATGAAACTTTGATTGGAAGCTTAATTGTAAGAAAAAAACAAGAAAAATATGTGCATGTTGTCCACCTAAACTAAATAGAAAATCCTCATATTAGTAATCATGTAAAAAACATGTTTGTTTACAATTAGCTCAAAATAATCATGCTCTAATTTTATGTAACTTGGTACTTGGATATTTTTTTTATTTGAAACATTCCAAATGCAGTTTATAATTTTTATAGTTATTTCAACCCTAAGATTTAAGAAAAGGTAACTTTTTTAGTTTTTGAAAAGTGAAATAATTTAAAATAATTTTTTTTTCGTCTGGCATTCATTTTTAGTCAAACATAATGCATGGAAATTAAGGCATAAAAGTAATAACTTCAATAAATTTGATTATTATTTTTATCTTTTTATCATATCGTAACATACCAAATTTACAATAGAAACCATAGTTTGAAAAATAATGACACACGTTTACCACAATATTTAATGTTATATTAGCGGCCTCTCAGGCCCTACGTCGGTACTAGTGTGACGAAAAACTGACGTCGGTAGTTGAAGGTTAAAAAAAGTTAGGGATCCGTGCTAAAACTCCAATAATGTAACCCAAATTTACCAAAAAGATTTTAATCTACAAAAAAAGAAAAGATCTTACATACTGACGTCTCATGACAACGTTCCCATAGCAACCGAAACTGTTATGACATCTAAATAAATAAATTCTAATATGAAATCGTACTTTCACGTAAAAACTACTGAAAGGATTTTGATGAAACTTTACAGGAATGTTATTTATGCATCAGATTTACACACAGGCTATAGATTACAAGGGTATCATACATTTTTAAATTTACAATTTCGGCAAAATATGTTACATACTTTTTGGGGGGCTCCCCCACGAGCTCCGGACCCGAACCCTACTCACCGGCAGAAACACGAACCGGAGGTCATTTGGCTGCGGTATTCTATAGGGTGGAGGTCCTTCCCCGGACGGGCAGCTCAATTTGAGTGAAGATTCGCTATGCCCTACCTCTCTTAAAGTCATCAGTGTTTAAAAGACGTCGCTAGATATTATATTATTCATCTGAACTAACAGTTAAGTGAACCTTAGCTAAGAGCCACCTGTTCCTGAACAAAGGGCATGGCTTCAAATCCAACCAGAGGCCAACATGATGTACATCTACATGACCCAAGGGTTACCGGGTAGAGAATGCTCCTAGCATTGAATTTCGCCTTTTGTACCATTTTGTGCAATATAATCAAACGTATTGAGTTTACGTTAACTGCATCACGTATTGCGTCTGTTATTTGTGTCAAACCATGTTCAGATTTCTCAGCCTTCGAATCGAATATATCTTCATTTTGTTTCTAGCATCCATTAATTTGAGCATTGTAAGCGTGTGTATAGGTTATATTAGTTGATAGAAAATATGAGAGGTCCTTCCTAAAACACCAACAATGTATGAAATGTTTAGCTGAAATAATTGATTTATCCGAAGCGAAGCGAGGAGCGGGCTGCTAGTTAATCATAATTATGATTGAAAACAGAAAACAAAATTCTTAATAATTTTTTTCTTGATACAAAACATCATTCTTTCTAAAATATTACAAAAAAAAAATTAAATTACTAAAACGTTTTTCTGTTATTAAATTTCAAGCTTAAAAAATAGCTTTTTGTTAAAACGGGTATGAAATTGAAAATTAGATGTCATTTGTTATACAAATTACATTTAAGCTAGAAAATTTGGTACTAATAAATGACAAAGTTTTATGGGCCAGATGCAAGGGAGATGTTTTTATGACACAAATTTTCGTAATTATCGTATGAAAGTAAATTAAGAGCTTTCGGTCAAAAGTTTTGTAATGCCCCCAGAGTTTGTGGAGTTTCACATTTTATATCTTTCAATATAAGCTTTACATAGCGCTTATAAAAGAAAGGGACCTTGCTGGAAAATTTTACATTATTACTTCAAGATCTTTAATATTACTAGGAAACATAATTTCTACTTACGTACTGAAAATATTCGTTGATTTTCTTTAGAAGCGGTCTAGGGAATAGCCTAATTTCTAATTTCAGCTTTAATTTATTTTTAAGATTTATGTTATTAACTAAATACTTTAAGAATAACCTCTGTTAATATATAAATTGAGCCTTGAATTATTTATCAAATGATTACGTCAAACTTAGTGATATTTAATAATTCGACAACCAGTTTGCCTCTGAAATTGCGGTCGCAGGTTCGATTTCTGCACAATACAAACATTTGTGTGCATGAACATGTCTGTTTGTATCGGTCTACATAGCAATGTATAATAATGGATTCATTTAAAAAAATAACATCTCAGTTTTTTTTTTATTAAGAAGAGCTTTCAGGATGACCTCACTGCACCTGATGGTAAGCGGTCGTGAGGTCCAAAAGTTAGGTCGACAGGCTTGTGCCTATCAGAACAAACCCATTGCACCTGTTGCCCTTATCTTAGTACGTTTATCAATTGTCTATTACCCATTATACAAGCTTGGACTTAGTTTGGGACTAGATGGCGCTGAGTTGCCAGACGTGGCATGTCTTGAGTTATTATTTGTACTTCGCATAAGGAATTGTATTTTCAAAAACAATTTAATAAGATGCCCTGTGTGTACAATTCTAAATACTTCAAACTTTTCTTTTTTAATACCATTTGTTCTTAATTACGTACTAGCTAGATTATAAAATATTAAAACACTTACTGTATTCTCAGTGATATCACTAACTTCACAATGTAGTATAGCTGTAGTTCCTATTTGAGCTATAACTGTTGTACAATTTTCAGTCAAAAATATACCACTCTTTCCACTTTTACCACTTAACTTATTAACAGCAGACGCTGCTGAATCTCTGTACATTTTCTTAACTTTATTTAAAGACTTCGACATAGAAGTCTCATCTAGTACTTTAGCTACTTCCTCATCTGCTATTCTATGTTTTCCATGATGTTTTTCTCTAACTACAGATTCATGAACTTCATCAACAATGTTATCTATATTATGTACATCATCATTGTAATCATTATCTAATACTGATGCTTGTAGGCGTAAAGGTTTTGGTAGTTTTGGATATGTGGCGTGTGTACTCAGGATGTATTCAGTCGTGGTCTGGTACGGTTCGGTTGGTTCTTCTTCACTTTCAACTGTTGTGTATAATATTGTCGTCTGTGTTGTTGAAGTTGTTGTTCTTCTTCTGTGACCTGAAAAAGAAATCTCGTTTAATACAATGTATTATTACTGAATTTTAAACCACTGCATTTGACGCAATGTTTGAGGCTGAATGCGCTGTCGCGAATTGAAGAAATGTTGCTTTTTTTAAATTGTCATCATCTTTTCGCTCCAAGCCAACTTCACCTGCCCGTGTGCATCCTGGCAAATAACAAAGAAGGCGACCGACTGGTGGCGGTATAACCATCACAATTGAAGGCATAGCTACAACAGGCAGATGACGGGCAGCAGCGTCACCGGAGCAAGAAGCTACGCCCTGCTGCTGATGACGATGATCTTGGGTGTTCTGGGTGATGCCCTTAGTCATCGCCCGTTACTCAGAGTGCAAGAGAAACCCTTAGTTTAAGACGTTTTTGTGAGTTGTGTGGTGCATTTATTTCTTCTAAAAATATATGTACTCGTAATTTATTATTTGAATTGACTCGATCAAAGAAAGTTTTTTTTATTCATTTAAGGCTCGACTGAAAGTTTTCGGGACATTAGTGTAACTTTTTGGGCCTTTTGTATATTTAGATACTTGTAAGAAAGAAAGAAAAAACTTGTACACTAAACAAGAGATTTTGAACGTCACCACATGAATAATTTATTTTATTTAGTAAAGATTATCAGACGAGCGACCATACGACGAATTAGCATCGTCAATGGTGCAAGTTCCAAATACTCGTGTTTCATCTTACTTTCATAGTGCGAACTATGAAACTCTTCTGGACAGTACGCTCATAAAATAATAATCAAAAAAACAATTTATTTATCATCAGAATATACACTTTTAATAAATATGTACTTTAACGAATATATTTCAGTATGAACGTTAAAATATATAGTGAATTTTAACCTGGCGTATTCAGATTAATATTTTGTTTAATGCAACCACTTTCATAAATTTACGAAGCTTTTATGTGTGAAATTAAATATTAAAGTGAAATTACTTTGAGTCTTTTATAGACAATAGTCCCAATATTTATATCCTTTTAAATTACGTAATGTACATTAAAATAAGTTGTTTGTTTAAAGAATATTTTTATATAATTGTTTTAATTTATTTTGCAATATGTCCTCTGCTGGACAAAGGTATTCCCGGATCACAGTTATCATTTGCAGGCTTTGCCTTTTAGTCAACACGCTTAGCAGGCAGGTTGACGATTGCAGTAGGTTTAACTTGTAGCCAGGTAAACGCTGCTGCTGCTGCTGCTGCCTGTCTCCTAATTTTGCCTAAGTCGTCTTCTACTCGTACTTCTAGGGCATAGGGAAGAATCAGCTCCACTCGAGTTGAGCCGCTCGTCCGAGGAAGGACCTCCACCCTATAGAATACTGCAGTTAATTGACTTCCGAGTCGTGGTTATACCGGCGAGTAGGACTTCCGGAGCTCGTGTGTTGAGCGCTGCATCGTCAGTAGGGCTTAGGGTTAAGGGCAGGTAACGCCTGTGACTATCCTGGTGTTACGGTGGGCTGAAATGATTACTTAACATCAAGTAACCTTCGTAAGAAGGGATGTAAGGGAGCGGCATATCATCTCTTCGCTCCAAGCCAACCTCACCTGCCCGTGGTGCATCCTGCCGAATAGCAAACGAGGCGCTGGCAACCGACTGGTGGCGGTATAACCATCACAATTGACGGCGTACTGAAATACCACAGACCGATGACGGGCAGCAGCGTCATCGGAGCGAGAAACTGCGCTCTGCGATCGCCAACCCGCCTGCCCAGCGTGGCGATTATGGGTATATCCTCCAGATGTTTTGCCTTAAGTGGCGAACAACTGGAGAGTCCTATGTCCAGCAGTGGACTGCAATAGGCTGATGATGATGAATGTTTCGTTTAATGCAACCACTTTCATAAATTTAATAACCTTTTATGTGTGAAATTAAATATTAAAATGAAATTACTTTGAATCTTTTATAGGCAATGGTCCCAATGTTTTATATCCTTATTCATCATTCTAAATTTCGTTGTGTATTACTACTATTCTAAACTACTATTCTATCCGGAGCTCGAGCTGCGGAGGGTTACCGGCAACGCACTTGTGACTCTCTTGGTGTTACTTAGTGTGTCTATGGGCTGAAATTCATGAACTTCATCAAGAAGGTACAAATGGGCCTATAGTCACCTTCTGTCATAAAAAAAAGCTCACCTTTCTTATGATGCCTCGTAAAGTTTCCGAACACGCTCCCTAACCTCTGCTGGTTCCTAGACGTGCATAGGTCCAACGATTTCAAATCGTCAGCGTTCTGAGCTACCAATATGGAAGACCGTTTCGACTCCATAGCACCAGTATTTACTAGTAACTCTGCTTCAAGTAATAGAACGACAGTGGCGTAGAGTAGTTTCAGTTCTTTACAGCAAAACATTGTTTTGGCACTGTCAAACGTCACATTTGGTGCAAGATCTCATTTTCACTTAAATTTATAGTCATTGTGCATTGAACACTTTGCTATCTTCTTGAGAACGCTGGCTTGACTGCCGCTCGGTGACACAGCATTCTGTAAAGAAAGAAACGATTATTTAATATTTTTGGTTAGGTTCACCGTAAGATCTATGGTTCAGCGTAAGAGCCAACGAACGGTAAAGTTATAACTTCAAGGTAACATATGAGATTTCGTTGACATCCAAAAATACTTCATGAGTCTTCACACACTGACTTCAAGTGATTTATTTTGAGGTACATTTTACACTCTCAACTACTACACCTATCAACACTAGTCAGCTAGACTACACTGGCTTGGCCACGTTGAGGAAAAATTGACTGGCTCGGTGGCTCAATTGATAGTGACCCCTGCTTTCTGAGCCAAGGGTCGTGCGTTCGATTCCCACCCGGGACAAACATTCGTGTGATGAACACTTTTGTTTGTTCCGTGTCTGTGTGTAACATTGTTAAGGTTACCGCAAGTGAAGAGATTTTAAAAGGGGACCTTTTGATAAAATGTGAAATAACACATTGCACAATTGCACACTCCGTTGCGTAACCACTGACGTCCTCGCGAGGACACACCACGCTTTTCCATTCTAATCATCCATCACCACGCGACTCCGGAAACACAGACGTGATCCGGCGCCGGACTGCATTTCAGTTACGCCGTTTGCCGTACAGCGTAGTGTTGCCAATAGTTTATCGATAGACGTCAAGTCAATAATTTTAAGAGAGGTAGGGCATAGCGAATCTTCGCTCGAATTGAGCCGCCCGTCCGGGGAAGAACCTCCACCCTATAGAATACCGCAGCCAAATGACTTCTGGGTCGTGTTTCTGCCGGTGAGTAGGCTTTCCGGAGCTCATGGGGGGGTTAACGTTGAGCCGGAATGGCGGTGGCAACTGACAGTTAACTGACCAGTTACTTGCCAGTTGTCACAGCGGCTTGGGCTTCTCTTTCGCTTTTCATCAGACGTAGGGAAGCCATTATGTCGAGCCACTATAAAAAAAAGTGTCGATAGATTTTCGAAGGTAGATAGCTCGGAACCAATGATCTAAGATCCTGCTATACAACGACCTTCACTGAGACGTTTGTGGATGAAACTTATTTTATATGTAATTAAATATGTCTTTAAAAATATACGTAATGTATGGGTTGCCGATCAAATTTTATTGGAATGGGGTAGGAACCCTGGATGGGCGGCTCAATTCAAGCAAAGAATCGCTTTGCCTACCTGTCTTCTTTATTCCCCGTGATCAATCGATTTTTGCGGTAGTCTTATCGATAAGGTCTCTTCGTCGAAAGATAACTATCGATCCTCAAAATACCGATAGTTCGGCAACGCTATTACCGGGGTACCCCTTGCATATTCATTCGGGGGTAGATTGCTGAGTGCTTTGATTCGGACCGTCCAGCGTAGCTATACGAAGCTGATAAAAACGGGTACAGCGTATGACGCCTGTTATGTCATCGTCCGATATTTTTAACAAGAGGAATTATAGCACTTAGGGCAAACATCTGGCGGATATGTGTACCTATATCCCAGCGTGGCGAGTATGGGTATACTCGCGGTATACTCGCCACGCTGAGCAGGCGGGTTGGCGATAGCAGGACGTAGCTTCTCGCTCAGGTGACGCTGCTGCTCGTCATTGGTCTGTGGTATTCAGATACGTCTTGAATTGTGATGGTTATACCGCCACCAGTCGGTTGCCAGCGCCTCGTTTGTTATTCGGCAGGGTGCACCACGGGCAGGTGAGGTTGGCTTAGAGCGAAAAGTTGATAGGCTGCTCCCTTACATTTTAAAGGCATGTAAACTTGTAAGTTGTTCCAACAGTAGACAAAGAACTATACTCGTAGTAGAAAAGACTCAAGTTGAAACTGTGGATAAAAAAAAACAGTCCCGGCGTACTTCCAAGAACTATAATGTAATATTTAAACTTACGTCAATTTAACCTAGAGACAGTTTGAACTTTCCACGTAATTGTCGTGTACAGACGTAGATGTGTTGTTCTATTTCAGTGTGAATCGATAGGACGGCTTGTGAAAAATTCAGTACAAATTCTGTGGGGAAATTGTCCAATAAATGTTTTTCAAGTCGACAGTTTGTACGTAACAAAGTTTACAAAACAATTATTTGGTGTGTGTAAAGTTGTCACTTGGTTAATATTTTATTTCCTTACGGTAAACAATTTATGTGCGTAACTTTAAAGCCTCGGCTAGCTAAAGATAGGGCTATACTCGGCGTTTCTCTGGAATCGGATCTGAAATGGGGTAATCTGACAGAGAAAGTCATTGACATAGCTCATCGAACCAGCAAGCTTAAGTCATCATCAGCCTATTGCAGTCCACTGCTGGACATAGGCCTCTCCAGTTGTTGGCCACTTAGGGCGAACAGCTGGAAGATATACCCATAATCGCCACGCGGGCAGGCGGGTTGACGAACGCAGGGCGTTGTTGCTCCTTGCTCAGGTGACGCTGCTGCCCATCATCTGCTCTGATATTTAACCACGCCTTCTATCGTGATGGTTATACCGCCACCAGTAGGTTTGCCAGAGCCTCGTTTGTTTTTCGGCAGGATGCACCACGGGCAGGAGAACTTTTAAGTCTAAACTATAAATTTTAAATCAGAATTATCGATTGACAGAAGAATCGATTGGAAACTTCCTCTCGCTTGATGAAAATCGAAAGAGAATACCAAGTCCTTCCGGCAAAGGCAGTAGTAACTAAATAAGGATTCAATGGTAAGCTTTCGACGACACATCAGACTTTACTAAACAACTTTACTCGTACATTAATCAATCTTTCCCCTTTTCACGATAAAATCTAACAAAATTATTAATGTAGGTACCGTAATTTATAAATATTGCCGTCTAGAATTTTAATAACTGTCACCGGTATTGTAGCCTGAAAAATGCCTGTCATCGCTCTTTCGCACCTTAATAAATCCTCTTGATATACTCTTAGTTTGTATTTAATAACCTGTCAAGATATTTCAGACGAAGCAAATTCTGTTGTTCATTAAAAATGTAATTTGTTACTTTATAAGTATTACTTCAGGTGGTGTAAGATTAGGAGCTTAAAGTCTTAATTATGAAAAGATAACGTTATTGGAGATGTTTCATTTTATGATTAAATTTTAAATAGACATTTTAATAATATTATTATAACAGCTTCAATTTCATCACTATTACAAACAACTCACACAGTGCCTCGGATGAAACTTTTACATCCAAAACAAACTACAGTTCAATCTACACCAGCTAGAAACTCCGGATTTTCAAGGCTTCCCACAAAATAGGCCGAGAACTATCTTCAACAGAGCATGTATTTTTTAGTACCTTCCGTCGGCGAAGCTCAAGGTACACCTTTTGTTACTTTATAAATCATAAAGCTAGTCTGCAATAATTTTACGTATGCTAAAATTATTCGGGCCAAGAGTACAACTGTGCTTGTACCACGCACGGAATGGTACTCAAATATGTTCATCCGTGTTTCCCTCCATCTCACTACTGTTTATGAATAAAAGATTACGATGTTCCGTTTGGGCGGACAATTTTTTTTCTTCTACAAAGACATCGTGTATTTCATTGTTGATACCGATCTGTGATATTGTAAGGATGTAAACGTTTGCGATTTCGACAAATGACGTTCGCGCATTTTATTTCGATCGTTCGGATTCTTGTTTTGAAATCGGGACTATTTGTTTCATTATTGCAACAAATATAAGCAGAGATGCTTTACTTTTATCTATAAATAGTACTTTATAATGTTACTAGCTTTTGCCCGTGGCCTCGCTCGCGTTAAATTTGGGGTGAATGCTCCATACAAACTTCCACCCCCAATTTTAGGGAAGTGGGGGGTTAGGAAGGGGCAAAAAGTATCCTATGTTACCCTCCATATCTTCAACTAGGTATCTCCTCTTAAAAAATCACGTTAAATCGTCGCTCCGTTTTGTCGTGAAAGAAAGACAAACATACAGACAGACAGACACACTTTCTCATTTATAATATTATAGTATGGATATTATTATTTTTAAATTAGCTCGACATAATGGCTTCCTTACGCCTAATGGAAAGTCAAAGATCAGCCCTAATCGCTGTGACAACGGGCAAGTAATTTAGTTATTGATAAAAATAACGTTACAATTCATGTTTCGTTACCTTATTTTGAACATCATCATCATCATCAGCCTATTACAGTCCACTGCTGGACATTGGCCTCTTCAGTTGTTCGCCACCTAGGGCAGACTTCTGGACGATATACCCATAATCGCCACGCTGGGCAGGCGGGTTGGCGATCGCAGGGCGTAGCTTCTTGCACCGGTGACGTATTTTGAACACCCAGCCTATAATGTCTTTTCTCAGGATCTAGACTACTACTCCTAAATTATTATTTTTTTGTAAACACCGTCTGCCTGTGGTATTTAGCTACGTCTTCAATCGTGATGGTTATACCGCCACCACTCACCAGCTGGTCGCCAGAACCTCGTTTGTTATTCAGCAGGATGCACCACGGGTAGGTGATGGTGACTTAGAGCCAAAAGATGATAGGTCCCTCCATAATATTCCCCAGGAATAAATAAATAAATAAGTAGGTCAAGACATGCCACGCCACACAGCGCCGTCTAGCCCCAAACTAAGCAGAAGCTTGTACTATGGGTACTAGACAACTGATAAGCTTACTTAAATACTTTTTTATACAAGGATATAGAATAAGGATCCTAATTCTACCAATGCCAATGCCATACCGACACGCAAAAAGCTTTCTCGTTATTCATTCATTTCTTAAGAAACGTAAAAGTGTTCTCAGCCGTAAACAAGAATTTTCCTCGAAACCTTTTGTATTCGTAATAAGAAAACAATGGCTTAAGATTACGCAATTCCATACCGCAATGGTGAAATGTTGTAGTTTTAATGAAACACTTGGGATCTCTCGCTTCATAAAGACAGGCGTAGCATAAATTATGACGCCATGTCACACACGCCGCATAAGTTAATTACACTTAAGTTTCATAACAAACTAATTACAAGTTGTCACAATCTCATTATTAATATAACTAAGATGCGTCAGTCTGTTTTAGTTTAATTCTAAACGAGACGCGAACTAATTTTGGGTTTGATATAATTTCGAACGTCTGATTTGCAATGACTAATTGGTTTAGTGGTAGCCGTCGCCGTCTGAAGGCCAAGAGATTCTAGGTTCCATACCCAGGCCGAGCAAAAATGATACTTTATATGAAAAATAGTTAGGAAATATTTACAGTGGGTGGCCAAATTATTAGGGACAGTGCGATGATTTCAATTTTTTTAGAATAAACGTATTTTTAAAATTAAATTACCCTTTTTTATTGGAGTTATTTTGTTTAATATTGCTACTGATATAATGGCTATTATCTTTGTGTAGTGGCAGCACAGGTTACTTACGTAATTTATTAGTTGTGTGGCATTTCTTGTGGAGTAGACATTGTTCGTTGAAAATGTGCAAATTTTAAGGATTGTGTGTCGGATTATCTGCCTTAGATTTTCATTAGTTTCAAATGAATTTTGTATCTTAAATAATCAAAAGGTAAGTGATAGACGTATAAAAAATATCTTTGCCATGTTTTAACTCATAATTTATACATTATTCACACTACAATACGATATATCAAGATTTTTTAAAATTTTTGGAATATGTAAGGCTTCAGACATTTCTCCAAGAAAATGAAGAGAGATACTAACCCTGATACTGCACTCTGCACATTCACAAAGAGAGATAGCGTCTATTCCAGACATTTCAAAGTCTGTAGTCAATCGAGTAAAAATAAAAATTTACCGTGAACAACCTCTTGAGGCAGATCGCGCTGGCAAAGGTGGCAGAAAAAAGATCACCACACTTCGTACCCATCGAAAATTCAGGGACATTTACCTTAAAAATCATAAAAAGAGTGTTGCCTATTTGATTACACTAATTAATGAGGACGGTATTAGGATTTCCGAAAGAACAATGCGGAGATGCCTCGCCGAACAGAAGCTGATGGGCCGGCGGCCAGTCAAAAAGCAACGGCTAACCCACCGTATGAAGAAATACGACTTGAATGGGCTCGGCGACATCCAAATATGACTGTTTAAGATTGGAGTCGAGTTATTATAACTTATTTTAGTAGTTTAATTGAACAATAACCTTTTTAAGTTATTAGTTTTATTGATTCACAAGTGTGCTTTTTTGATGAATCGACGTTCCAGATTTTGGTCGACAAAGTTCGTTTGTTAGACGTCGTCCTGGTAAAAAAAATATCCAGACTGCTAGTGGAGAGGGTTAAACACCCAGTAAGCATTACAACTATGGTCTGTAATATCAGCCAAAGGCATGGAGCGGCTGTATATTGTAGAAGGGACGATGAAACAGGACCAGTGCAAGAGAGTACCATAAACCCGGTTACTGCCGTAGATCAATGAATGGTTCCCTGATGATGAAAACTATATTTTTATGCATGACTGCACCATATCATAAAGCAAGAACTGTTTATGTGTTTTTGTCTGATAAAAAAATTACGATTTTGCCTAAAATGGGAATTCGCCACACATTAACCCTATAGAAAACATTTGGGAACTCACGAAACGGGCGATTGCAAAAAAAAGTGAAACCATCAAGCAACCACTCATTGATGCGTTCATAAAATAGTGGCACCTATCACCAAACATCAGTAAAATGTATTAAGAGTATGCCTCTCCGCATAAAAGCTCTTTTTGTAGAAAATACTGACATCGCAAAATATTGAACTTTAGTTTTCTCTCTTTTCTATCCCTCATTTAATAAATAATTCCAAATGATTTGTAATATTTTTTGTTCTTAATATAACCCTAATAGAATACAGATAAAAATAAAAATTGTATAAGAGACCTACAACTAATCATTTGTTACAGAAATTCAATGAAAGTGGTAAATTTTAAAATTTTTGCACTGTCCCTAATAATATGGCCACCCATGGTATTTGAATTTGCTTTGATATTTTGCTAATATATATTACATGATCAAACATGAACCCTTTGAAAGTATATTTTTTTCCAAGGTCACACAAAGCAAATAATATCAAAAAACAAAATTTTATTTTCACTAATGCGCTTTTGATCTACAAAGCTTTAAGCCCCAAAAAAATACTACAAAAGCCCTTTTAACCCTAAAAACCTTACGCTGTGCGTGACACCACGCAAACCCAGCGAAATTTGATTGGAAATATCAATTTATTACGGTCGGCTCTTTGCAAGATCGAAACACCACAACTATATCTAGTTGGGGCTAAAACAAGCTGCCGAAACACGGAGTGGCAATATCAATTTCCACAATAAATCGACAACACAGCCACTGGAAGGGTTAAAATTGTCAGAATTTCGTTGCCGACAACAAATTCTAATCTTGTGGAGAGTAGAGTTGGAACAATAAAAGCGGGTGTTTCGGGAAATATGCAGACTTGCAAAACCTTTGCAGAGCGTAATTCGAAAGGCGTTCTGAAGATTTTGGCATTTTTTTGGGGAAGATTTTCTTTATTTTTTATTCTACAAAGAATCTTGGTCTCATTAGCTAACCCTTCTTTCTTAATGTTAACAATTTATTCATCAAATGCTAGTATCCTATGGTCATTGTCACAGGAGCCTATTTTAGTAGATTTTTATGAACTTGTACATAAATATTATAGTTAAGTTCCGGTTTAATTTATTTGTACTGAAACGCTGCTGCCGTTTTCCTAATATTCTCATAATCGTTTTCTAAGACCCGGGATGAGATGGGGTGGTCCTATTCTAAATCCGGAAACGACTCGGACGATATACATATATAATCAAAAGCACATCGCAATCATATGTCTCTCCAGTTGTTGGTCATTTTAGACAAACATCCAGATGACGTGTAGGAGAGCGACGAAACATCTTTTCGCTCAAAGCCTGTTTTTCAATCTGTTGCAATTCAAAGAGCAATTTTAGTAATATTTAATTATTTATCAATAGTAAGGAATAGAATGTAAATTTACCTGCATGTGGTGCATCCTGCTGAATTACAAACGAGCTCTCAGCCGACTGGTGGCGGTATAACCATCACGATTGAAGGCGTAGATAAATAACAGGCCGATGAAGGGCAGAAGCGTCACGATATGATTATTATGTTAAAAAAAAGCGTCGTCGACCTAGCAAAGTATAAAAAAAACAAAATCAATCGCGCATAACATCCAACGGTCGACGTTACGAGTCGCCCAGAAAATTTGCTGACAAAAAACGCGGTCTCCAAAGCCTTTCCAAATCCAATTTTTATATTCATCGATGCAAAAATCCACCGTTCCGTCCCGTCCGCAAACTTGGGTACCTGCCCACCCGTCTATGGATTCTGCACGATGAAATCGTCACAAGATGAGTTTGAATTTTACTGTGTTTATTTTAAAACGTCCGGGTCTCAAAAGGTAATTGCTCTGAGAATAGATAGGGATTGGATACTGCAGTTTAAAACGGAGATCGGTACGTCTCATATTGAACGCAAGTACCGTATCATTGATATCTGCATTGCAGAACGAGCGTACGTACGGATAGATTTCAGCTTGACTAGAAAATGGAGTTTTCTAGAAAAGTGTGCTTGAAATCTTTTGTCAGATATTATTTGCAGGTTTTTTTTTGTTTAACGACCAGTTTGGTGTGGTAGTAAACACTTCCTGTGTGCTTTTTTATTTATTTATTCACATTATGTACGGCTATATTGTACCATAGCTCTCTTTTATACCTTTTCACAAAACAAGAGAGGTAGGTCATAGCGAATCTATGCTCGTATTGAGCTGCCCGTCCCGGGGAAGGACCTCCACCCTATAGAATGCCGCAGCCAAATGAGCTCCGGGTCGTGTTTCTGCTGGTGAGTAGGGTCTCCGGAGCTCCTGGGGGGTTAGGGTTGGGCGGGCATGGCAGTGGCAACTGACAGGTTACTAACAAGTTACTTTCCAGTTGTCACAGCGACTTGGGCTTCTCTTTGGCTTTCCATCAGGCGTAGAGAAGACATTATGTCGAGCTACTATAAAAAAAAATACAAACTTGTGCAATTAAGCATATCTATTTATCTATGTATCATCATCTATGGAATATCATCTATCATCTATGGAATCATCAAGTAAACAAAGAACTTTCAAATACACATTTAACGTCACTTTCGTATCTAAACAGGACTGTACGTACACTTAGTTAAATAATGTATCTTCATGAAAAATGACCCGACATTATCTTATCACACGCGATTATAGTGACTAAAACGTACTCTAGTATAATTTGTCATACGACAGACAGACATATTATTTTGTGAAACCATTTGGAGACGTAATATGGTTTTAGAATAGTATCGGTACCACACACGCATAATATCATATCGTCCTATAGGACGACCTTCACTGAATTGGATATTAGATTCATCTTCTTTTCAAGTCAAATTTAAAGAGAGGTAGAATCTTTGCTTGAATTGAGCCGCCCGACCGTGAAATGACCTCCACCCTATAGAATACCACAGCCAAATGACCTGCGGGTCGTGTTTCTGCTGGTGAATAGAATTTCCGGAGCTCATGGGGTGTTATGGTTAGATCGGCATGACGGTTGCAAACCAATTGCTTGCCCGTTGTCACAGCGACTTGAGCTTCGCTTTCGCTTTCCATCAGGCGTAGGGAAGCTGTTATGTAGAGTTACTATAAAAAAAATGTACGCTACTTCTAATAAAACCAGTCCAAAACCCAGTCGCCAGCGACTTGTATGCCTTGCCGCTATCGTTCGCCTTGCAAAGATCATCTACCGAGGATCGTGATTGGATACTAAATGATAAGTATATTTTATATTAAGCTAGCGACCCGCCCCGGCTTCGTATGGGTGCAATAGTATACGAGTATGCCTTCGCCTTGAATCGCATCAGGATCCGTTGCGTAGTTTTTAACATATAAACATAATATATAGGGACAGAAACAAAAGCGACTTTCTTTTATACTATTTCGTGATTGAATTATGGTCATAGACAGCAGCATATCCCGTGGGTGTCAAAACAGACGACAAAGGAATATTAAGAAACGGGCAGCCTTATTTACCTGGGCACAAACAAAACCTATTGCGGGCACCGACCAGTCTGTCAAGCTTGGTGGCTAGGTAAATGAAATGACGATAGTTATTGACCTATGTCCAGCAGTGGATACTTACAGGCTGATGATGATTATGATGATTAACATTTGTTCCGGGTGGGGATCAAACTCCTTTGTTCAAGAACGCTATTGCCAAATGAGCACCGGCGCAGTTCAGTCATAAAGTTTTATTAATCAAAAGCCCAATAGAAGTTGTTCAAGAAAAAGTTTAATAGAAAACCCCTGTTGCTACTAGTATTTGTGAAAACAATTTTATTTCAAGGAGCTTGGAATTGCAGCTATATAAAATCTAGCGAAACTCTTATGAGAACAAGTAGGTAATGCTCAATATCAATATGGGTATCGCTTCAAAGCAGTCCAGTTTAGAACACGTATTATAAAATTTTATGATCAAATTCACTCGAACACTGCGATTCAAATTTTTAATGGCGTTGTTTTCAAACCGTACGACCGTGTACTGGCAAAATGAACCACAAATCTTTTGTATACGAGTCTGCTCGTGTGATTTTTAATTAAGATTGGAAATTAAAACTGATACATAATATCATTAAAGTAATATAGGTATAGTCAACTGTAGCTGTCATTTGTCAACGTCACCTGTCATCTGTCTACGTCTATGGTTGATGTCTTGCTTCTCCAATGATAGTGCTAGGCGCGCACTGGTGACTTTTGTCACTGTCATAGATATCTCTCTTCTTCTCGTTTTAAAAGTGCGAAAGAGAGAAACGACTGTCACGGTGACAAAAAATCACCACGCAGTGGAGACTTCTCCACGCAGTTGTTCGATTTGCGATCGCAGAGCGTAGCTCCTCGCTCCGGTGACGCTGCTGCCCGTCATCGGCCTGTTACATTTTGGTAAGCCTTCAATCGCAACATAATGGTTATACAGCCACCAGTCGGTGGCTAGAGCCTCGTTTGTTATTCGGCAGGATCCACTACGGAAAGGTGAGGATAACTTGGAGTGACAAAATTATAGGTCGCTCCTTTACACCCCTTAAAGTATATTATTAGTACATAACATACTTAAGTAAATCATACAAGAGGAACATTTTTATTATGCGATCAGTTAGAGGGAGTTAGAAAGGAAACAGCTTCACAGATATTACAACGCTTCGTTGCTCATAAAAACAGAAAACAAACGATGTTCAAGAAATACGATACTGTAAAGTTTGCTAAAAAGAACTGCAAATATGAAAGCATAACAGTGTCTCTGTTCAGAGGAAACGTCGTCACAGTGTATGAATATTCCAGTATATTAATACTCTCCTGACCTTTCGGTCAGAGTAGTCAATAGGTATGTTTCTTGTTTTGATGGGAAAATAAAATTATATTATATTAAGTCCGTATTTTAGATTATAAAAATATACTGGACACGTATATTTCCTTTTTTCATTTAAAACACAAAGTAACAAAGATACAGGGCATCAAAATGTAAGAGTTCTTTGACGTCACTCAGTGGCGAAAATACTCCCACTCTTTTTCGTCACGCGTAATTTTAACGGGCTTTATCTTTGTGATTTTTGGTCTAATTTACAAATGAAGAAATACGTGTCTTTTATTTTTGAACAATATAAAAGACTAACTAATTACATTTTTGACGGCAACAAGCCTATTCCTTGAAGACTAACCCGTAGGCTAGTTTTAGTACGTATCTCTACCTACTGCATATTTCATCATCATCATCTTGCAAACGTCCAGTGCTGTCCATTGGCCTCGACCAATAGCATTTGAAATTAAAAGTATTATTTTAGTAAGTTTAAAAATTGTCTAGTACCCATAGTACCTACCTACAAGCTGCGACTTAGTTTGGTACGACCCAGCGTGACATATCTTGAGTTATATATTATTACCGATTAGAAAGTGTGAGCTAATAACAAATTTGCCACAGAAGATGTTATAAGTTTTCGTGATGCTTACCATCAAGTATACTTTCTATAGTAACTTCCTATATAGTTAACAACGATTCCCATTTATCACCTAAAACCAGTACCATTAAAAATACCTATCAAGTGCAGTTTTCACTATAGCAAATACCGATTTATCACCTACACCTTTATACCGGTATAATATCGGTAGTCTTAAAACTGTGGCAGTATCTTTGCTTTTATATTTATACTGTGCCATAAGTCTACGCTTCAAAACGAGCGGTCATGATCATCTACGTAGAAAGTGCATTCTGTGCACTGTGACATGTAGCTTATGCAATTTTGAACTTTGTTGCATCAACATAAGAGTCGTCGTATAAATGTTTTATGTCGGCACGTTCTTGAAAATGGGATGAATTTTAGTAAGCTCCTTTAGAACAACGTATGAAATCGGGTAGTATTCGTCATGTATACTATAGTAGGTATACCTACCTACATCTACACTTCTAAACTAATATTATAAAGAGGAAAGATTTTATATTATAAAGAGGAAAGATTTCAATTTTTGTGTGTGTTTGTCTACACTAATATTATAAAGAGGAAAACTTTGTTTGTTTGGTTGTAATGAATAGGCTCAAAAACTACTGGACCGTTTTTAAAAATTCTTTCACCATTCGAAAGCTACATTATCCACGAGTAACATAGGCACAATTTTATTTTGGAAAAAAAAACTTTACGCGGGCGAAGTCGCGGGCGGAAAGCTAGTAATTAATAAATTCAAAAACCGACTTCGAAAAAAACACAAACGACCAAAACTAAAAAGCGATAAATAACGTAAGTAATTCCATCCTTAATACATAATTATTTAAATATTACAATTATCACTTATTTTTGAAGTCGGTGCCAGCCTCTCGGTACCTAACGTAGACTGTTGTTTTATGACGCGCGCGGCCGGCAAACACGACAATATATTTATTTGTTTGGCACCGACTTCAAAAATAAGTGATAATTGTAATATTTAAATAATTATGTATTAAGGATGGAATTACTTACGTTATTTATCGCTTTTTAGTTTTGGTCGTTTGTGTTTTTTTCGAAGTCGGTTTAATTTTTTTTTAAAAATAATTTTATTTCTCTATTTTTAGTTGCGTTAATGTGCTGTGACCTTGAATAAAGGCTAATTGATGTCCTTAAGAGTTTTACTTAGGAATGAAAAATTTTGCTTTAAGTCAAGTGAAGACTTTGCGATCTAGAATCAAGCAAATCACTTGTCCAAATCACCTGCCCTATTAGCCCTGCATAAGTACATACTACTACCTAGTTTAATATCGACCAATGTCAGTACTGTCCCCTAACTCCTAACCGTTAAGGAGTTCTGTGGCTTCATCATCAGCACCAGATGTTGACGCCCGGAAGCATATACCTGAGTAAAATATAATTACGTAACAAAAACACCATATGAGCATACAATTTTCGGTTGTTGTCCTCAATTTATCCAGGATCCCATCATCAGATCCTGACTTGGTGAAAATGGGACCACATCGGAAGTGTCCTCTGTCGAACTGTCGAAAAATTTTTGAAATCCATCCATAATTGACGGAAATATCGGTGAACAAACATAAAAAAAAAAAAAAAAAAAATATTATACATACAGACGAATTGAGAACCTCCTCCTTTTTCGAAGTCGGTTAAAAACTATTGTACCGATTTCAAAAATTGTTTCACCATTTATAAGGTACATTCATCCTGAGTACACCAAATTATTGACTACCTACTATAGTGAGAAAAAAACTCTCCATAAATTAAATAAAGAATGAGGGCTTTCTGAAAAAAGATATCCACTAGATCACGTCATATGCAACGTAATTGGTTCATTTTAATATGGCGCTGACTAAATACCACAGGCCGATGACGGGCAGCAGCGTCATCGGAGCGAGAAGCTACGTTCTGCGATCGCCAACCCGCCGGGCAGGCGCCCAGCGTGGCGATTATGGGCATATCCTCCAGATGTTTGCCTTGAGTGGCGAGCAACTGGAGAGGCCTATGTCCAGCAGTGGGGTGCAATGGGCTGGTGATGAATATGGCACTGACATTTACTTAGACCAATCACATTAGCTAGACCGCAGGCTACTACTTTTATTGAAGTGTAAAAATTCATAGGTACAGTGGGTTGATTCCGGGTATATGATCGTAAAGGCCCTTCTTATTATTGTTTACAAAAAAAGTATCTAAGCAAGTTTATTATGTTGTCTAGTACCCATAGTATAAGCTTCGGTTTAGTTTGGGAATAGTTATTCATTTACATCCAAAAAAGTATCTAAGCAAGTTTATTAGTTGTCTAGTACCCATAGTATAAGTTTCGGCTTAGTTTGGGTCTAGTTATTCATGTTACCCTTTTTAGATTTTACTCCACTCCTCAACTTAAAATGCACAGGTCATTACTTAAATTCTAAGGGCAACACATTTACATTTTAAACTAGCCAGCTAGTTGTCGTAATTAGATTCTTTAGGTAGGTGACGTGACGCGAATTCGCACTAAACTAAAACTAGTTATCTCTAAAACTAGAGATACGGTTGCTCATTAGACGAGGTGCATGAGATTTGCCAGTTTATTTAACCCAAGACATGACATGGGCCACACATACATCGCCACCTAGCCCCAAACTAAGCCGAAGCTTGTAATATGGGTGCTAGACAACTGACAAACTTACTTAGATACTTTTTTTTGTTAATAAATACATATTATACATAAGAAACACCCAGACCAATACAAACAGACACGTTAATGAACACAAATGTTTGTACTGTGCGGGACTCGAACCCACGACCCTTGGCTCAGAAGGCAGGGGTCACTACCAAATGAGCCATCGAGCTGTCGTTTACTAGCTGTGCCGGCGGCGTCCCACGCATGGATATCGGGATTCAAAAATACCGGACTTCCATAAAATGGTCTAAATTTTACGTTAGACCTCTAGCAATACATTGGTGAAAACCGCATTCAATTCCATGCAGTAGTTTTCACGTGATGCGCGTTCAAACATACAGATAAAAATTTCTCGCGTTTTCCCAACCCTTCCCTTCACTGCTCTGCTCCTATTTGATCGTAGCGTTATGAAACTACAACCTGCCCAGGAGTATAAATAATAATATACCACGTTTAGTTAAAATCCGTTGAGTAGTTTTTGTTTTTACCACGAACATACAGACAGACCAACATTTTACTGATTGCATTTTTGGTATCTGTATCGATCACTTATCACCCCCTGATAGTTATTTTGAAAATATATTTCACGTGTAGAATTGACCTTTCTACAGATAAGTATAGATAGATAGAAGATATAGAAGCTTAATCTTTATTGGATGATGAAACTACAACCTTTTCAATTTTATTTACCAGACAAAACCTACTCACTTACTATTTTGAGAAACAAGCCCCAAATCGGATTGTGGGCTCACACTGAATTATGAATACGGTACACTTGTAATCTTATTAGCCTCGGACTTACGGCGTTAAGCTCAGTCTTGCGGGCTAATTCAGCCAATGAACATACCACCTTTAAGTAATAGATACTTTTATCTTTACTCTAATAAATAAAAGTATGCGATCGCTAACCTGCCGGCCCAGCTTGGCGGTTATGGGTATATCCTCCAGATGTTTGTCCTAAGTGGCGAGCAACTTGAGAGGCGTATATAGAGCAGTGGACTGCAATGAGCTGCTGCCAGAGCTGGCTCGTACCTCGCTAAGCGCATTTCGCTAGCAATTCAGCGAGGCAACGCAGCCAGCGTCCTGGGGTCACTGCCACAGGGTCCCGTTTTAGATGATATTTAATGTTTGTACATTATATACTATTTAATATTTATGTATTTATATTTATTATTTAGCCTCAATTCCGGTTTAGTTGGTAGCTCACCTCACCCCCCTTTATATTTCAACTATCCTCTACCCTAAGGTTGTCTGGAAGAGATCGCTTATAGCGATAAGGCCGCCTAAATTGTGCAACAAGTGTCTGTTATACCTAGATTTAAGTTAATTGTATGGTGTGCAATAAAGAATATCTATCTATCTTTCTATTATAGTTAAGTTTAGGTTTAGCTATTAGGTATTTATTGTAATTTAATAATTTAAATAATTTTAGCCAACCTCACCTGCCCGTGGTGCATCCTGCCGAATGGGATGTAAGGGAGCGGCCTATCATCTTTTCGCTCCAAGCCAACCTCACCTGCCCGTGGTGCATCCTGCCGAATAACAAACGAGGCGCTGGCAACCGACTGGTGGCGGTATAACCATCACAATTGAAGGCGTAGCTAAATACTAAAGACCGGTGACGGGCAGCAGCGTCACCGGAGCAAGAAGCTACGCCCTGCGATCGCCAACCCGCCTGCCCAGCGTGGCGATTATGGGTATATCCTCCAGATGTTTGCTCTAAGTGGCGAACAACTGGAGAGGCCTATGTCCAGCAGTGGACTGTAATAGGCTGATGATGATGATGATGATGATGATTAGGTATTTATTTATTTTTTATATATTATATGTAAATTATTTAGCAGTTTCAACTATAAATAAAGTTATTGTGTAAAATAAAATCAACAATGCAACCACAAATTTCGATAATAATGAAACGATGTTACAACAACTATTGGATAAGTGAACATGTTTCCGATCGCTATCAGTAATATTTATTGCCGTAATTACTTTTGTTAGTAGGCAGGTAAGCGTGATATGTGTAAATGAAATATTATGTCACAGCATTTAATTACATATTATTCCTACTGATATCCAAACAACACAATGTTTTGGATATAAGCAACATTTTTTTATTGATTTTTCTTCGGCGTTCTTCAGTCTTGTTCACAGAGTAGGGTTATTACCAGGGTCAAAATATTTACTATAATTATATTGAGTTCATATTTTAAATTAAGAGATTTAAAAAATATTGGACAAGTATTTTTTCTTTTTTTGAGTAATCAAAAAATTACAAAGATACAAGGAGTTGGTGTCTTTGACGTCAAGTAACTTTGGCGGGCAATATCTTTGTTATTTCTGATCTAATTTAGGAATTAAAAAATACGTGTCTTTTATTTTTATACAATCTAATAGACGGACTGACTTACATTTTTACGACAACTAGCCTATATCTAGATAAACGCAGTATCTGTTTTTCTTCCATTCATTTCTCTTTGGTCAGCAGCTGTAATCGTCCACTGCTCCACTGCCATTTCCCGCATATCATTCTTCACAATCTATCCATCTTTGTTTGAGCATTTTGCTGGATCCTGAGTCATCTTGCGTCAAACGTCGCACTATCTTGCCTGGGCGCATCCTACACTACGTTTGCCGAGAAGAAGTAAGTATCCTTTCTGGAGTAGACTCGTTAACCCTAACGGTTATCGGATAAGCGGCTGATGTGGCCAGCGCAGGCAACTTATTCATCATCATCATCAGCCTATTGCAGTCCACTGCTGGACATAGGCCTCTCCAGTTGTTCGCCACTTAGAGCAAACATCTGGAGGATATTTTTTTTTTTTGTTTTTTTATAGTGGCTCGACATAATGGCTTCCCTACGCCTGATGGAAAGCGAAAGAGAAGCCCATGTCGCTGTGACAACTGGCAAGTAACTGGTCAGTTACCTGTCAGTTGCCACCGCCATGCCGGCCAAACCCCAACCCCCCACGAGCTCCGGAAACCCTACTCACCGGCAGAAACACGACTCAGAGGTCATTTGACTGCGGTATTCTATAGGGTGGAGGTCCTTCCCCGGACGGGCGGCTCAATTCGAGCGAAGATTCGCTATGCCCTACCTTTCTTAGAATAATATACTCATAATCGCCACGCTGGGCAGGCGGGTTGGCGATCGCAGGGCGTAGCTTCTCGCTCCGGTGACGCTCCTGCCCATCGGTCTGTGGTATTTAGCTACGCCTAGCAATTGTGTTGGTTATACCGCCACCAGCCGGTTGCCAGCGCCTCGTTTGTTATTCGGCAGGATGCACCACGTGCAGGTGAGGTTGGCTTGGAGCGAAAAGATGATGGGTCGCTCCCTCTGGACGGACTACTTATTACAAAACAATAATAACTTCATTACTGTTCCATTGTTGGATGAAAGTACAACAAAATTAAATGTGTTTTGATAGAGGTATCGTTACAAACATGATAAATGCAAATTGATATAATGAGGTAGGAAATCGATATTCGTTTAAAGTTGAAGCTGATTTGTGATTCTAAGAACTTGTGAACAGGATAATGAAAGAAAAAGTAATGGCAAAGTGATGGCAATGTAATGGCAATTTCGAGAACACGGAAATATAAATAGGTAAATGTGTTTTATGTTAAATTTTGTTTAAATATCAAGCCCTGATGTAAATAATTACAATATAATGAGTTTGGTTTGGATATTGCTATCTACGAGTATATCTATACTTATTACTAGCTGTGCCGGCAGCTTCGCGCGCGTGGATATCGGTTTTCAAAAATGACGGACTTCCATAAATTGGTACCTGTATTTTAAGTTATACTTCTAGTAATACATTTGTGAAAACCGCATTAAATTCCGTGCAGTAGTTTACACGTGATGCGCGATCAAACATACAGATAAAAAATCTCCCGTTTTCCCAACACCGCTCTGCCCCTATTGATTGTAGCGTGATGAAAAGTATACTATAACCTGCCCAGGAGTATGAAGAATAATTTTACCAAGCTTCGTTAAAATCCGTTCAGTAGTTTTTGTTTCTATAACGAACATACAAACAGACAGACAAAAATTTTACTGATTGCATTTTCGGCATCAGTATCGATCACTAATCACCTCCTGATAGTTATTTTGAAAATATATTTCATGTACAGAATTGACTTCTCTACAGATTTATGTTAAGTATACGAATAGATAGATGAACTGTTACTATTAATCAAAGACAACATAAGACAATCAATAAACATCTCAATTATGAATATTAATCGTACTGACATAAGTCAGTGGGAATCTAATTTCGAAATTTAATTACGAATTCTGCTATTGTAGCGTTAAATGAGGTTTTCAAACAATGGCTCAGAGATTCCGAAACCCAATTTGGAATATTAATGGTGCAACCCCTTCCTTACAATTGTATTAAATACTATACTATTTGTTAGTCGCATTTAGTTAGTATAGTATGAAGAAGGTGGAACATCTGTGGTGTAAATGGTTATGACTTTCATGCGGGATGCGGTACACCCTATTACGAACCAATGAATTTGCGTACTTAAAATTAAATACATATGTACGTTTATTCGAAGGTCGTACGATGAAGAAGATCATCGTGACGATAACCATTCTCAAGTTTCTGTGGTATTTAGCTACGCCTTCTATCGCGATGGTTTTACCGCCACCAACCGATTGCCAGAGACTCGTCTGTTATTCAGCAGGATACACCACGGGCAGGTGAGGGTGGCTTGGAGCGAAAAAGCGATAGGTTGCTCCCTTACATTACATCCCGATCCTGCTCGTCCGTTGATAAAAAGCTGGATGAATTTACTTAAAATTTGTTACAAACTTACGTGATATTCTAAGGTAAGATATTAAACAATAATTGTTAAACTTGAAATTAGGCTAAATAGGGTTAGTATCAAAGGTACGAAGGACCCGACCCTTTATTGCTGGGCCCTTAAATCAGAGCATCTCAAATTACATACATTCGTAAGGTACCTACAGAAATTGTGGTCTGTTTCAAATGCTTATGTTGGAGAGAAATTCTCAGACTAAGCTGAATTTCAATAGATATGACAAATAGTACATAATTTATTGTAGCTAGTTAAATGATTTGCTATTTTGCGTCCTGTCTCAAAGTAGTTAAATGCTCAAATGAAAATTCTGAAGTAAAATAAATAAACGAAACGGTAAATGCCTATTACGAGTAGGTTTACCTAGTTTTAATTCAATTGAATGGTAATAATAATAATAATAATAAAATCTTTATTTGCGAGAATATGGTTACATTTGGTCTTATGGTAATCATAGTCAATCCAGCATATTCTATCGAGAACTCGATGTACAAATATTTGTGAAGTTATTTTCAGGATAATTGTTATTCAATATTTCTATTCAATTCAATCCATTTAATTAGTTAACATGAAATATATTTACTGCCGAAAATTTATAATGTCTATAAGTCAATTAATCAAATTACCAGATGTCAATGTTAATAGTTAAAAATGATAATGTCACAATGTCCAACACTTGACGATTTAAACTGTCAATAAATTACAAAATGTCAATAATAATAGTTTAAAGATTAATAATAATGTCACTATGTCTAACTTTGGTCATTTAAAAAATCATTGACTGAATAAAACATTTTATCTAGTAGGAATTCGTGCATTTTTTTTTTGATGGTGAAAAGAGTCTCTCGCGCAAACTATTCAGTTTAGAAAAAAAAATATGTTAGGAACCTCAATATCATTTTCAAATACCTATCCATAGATATCCCACACGTATAGGTTAAGTGAAAAAAAAATTTTGAGGTTCAGTTCTATGTATGGGGAACCCCAAAAATTTTGAATTTTTTTCTGATTTTATTTTAAAATCATAATGCGGTTAACAGAATGCATCTACGGCACCAAATTTCAATAATGTAGCTCTTATAGTTATTCGGAATAAACTGGCTGTGACATACGGACGAACGGACAGACAGACAGACATGACGAATCTATAAGGGTCCCGTTTTTGCCATTTTGGCTACGGAACCCTAAAAACATTCTTTGTTTTCAAACTAAACTATTCGTATCACCAAACACCAAACTTATCAAGCTCATTATAATATTCCAAAAAGATCATATAACACAATCCAAACTATTGCAAATAACGCTGGGAAGATACAACGTCTAGGCTCATTTAAATTTTTATGAAAACCGTCAACTGCGCGCCATGTCTGAATAATTCTTACTTTAACAAGAAATATAAATGAGAAAATTCAAATGGCCAATATTGTTTCGTATTTCTTACGTTTTAATCTAGGAAAGAAACTACTACCGACTATTAGCATTCTTGAAGAAAACTAGATTTTTTGTTGCTTCGTCCGCGTGAATTTTGTATTAAGTAGACAAGTACCTATTATTTAGAGGTCAATTCTGTACAATAAATATATTTCGAAAATAACTATAAGGGGATGATTAGTGATCGATACTGATGCCAAAAATGCAATCAGTAAAATTTTGGTCTGTCTGTCTGTCCGTCTGTCTGTCTGTATGTTCGTTATAGAAACGCAAACTACTCAACGGATTTTAACGAAACTTGGTACAATTATTTTTTTTACTCCTGGGCAGGTTATAGTATACTTTCATCACACTACGATCAATAGGAGCAGAGCAGTGAAGGGAAATGTTGGGAAAACGGGAGAAACTTTTATCTGTATGTTTTGACGCGCATCACGCAAAAACTACTACATGGGATTGAATGCGGTTTACATCAATGAATTGCTAGAGGTCTAACTTAAAATTTAGGCACCATTATATGGAAGTAAGTTTTTTAAAACCCGATACCCACGCGTGGGACGCCGCTGGCACAGCTATTGCATTAATCTTTCTTGTTAGAAACAGAAAATACGAAGATTTTTCCTTCATACCTTGCCATCGCTCCTAGTAACTAATGTTCTTTAATTAATATCATTGATAAGTTCACACACATCCATAGATACAGAGTTGTCTGAAGTGTTACGACGACGCTTTTAGTCGCTTGTAATTTTCTGTAATTACACCTACGACATTAATTGCCACGTAATTTCGTATGAAGATTATTTATTCACCGTATCAGGTATTACTAATTTTGTTTTTAATTTTGTCCCTCACAAAATGTACGTTATTATTAGATGACTATTCGTTTTGATACTGGATTTAGTGGTTGCAAGCAATGAACACATATATCAGAATAAGTTCAAAAACCGGGTCGCCGTAAAAAAGCCACTAATATGTTTTTTTATTGCATAAAAAGTACAACATACCTTTTTTTTATAGTGGCTCGACATAATGGCTTCCCTACGCCTGATGGAAAGCGAAAGAGAAGCCCAAGTCGCTCTGACAACGGGCAAGTAACTGGTCAGTTACCTGTCAGTTGCCACCGCCATGCCGGCCCAACCCTAACCCCCCACGAGCTCTGGGAACCCTACTCACCGGCAGAAACACGACCCGGAGGTCATTTGGCTGCGGTATTCTATTATTTATTTATATTGTACAAGTTAGGCGGTCTTTTTGAACGATTTCTTACAGACTACCTTAGGGTAGATAATAAAGAAGGAAAGGGTGAGGTTAGTTTGGTCACAGATTATTAAATAGTTACTACGTAAGTTTGGTTACGTTTTGTCTCACGTTTAAATTTGCTAATCTTATCTCTGGTATTCCACGAGAGCATATTTTAACCAGTTTTATTTCTTCAACCTTCATTGGTGACGCAATGTTTCTGCATTGCGTCAAAAATTTAAAGTTTCGGAGTTTTAGACTTTTGATTTCACACCGCTTGTAGTGGCAGTCGGGCAGAGTAAATTCCTAAAATCTTTAAGCTAGAGGGACTCCGGAAGACTTTATTAGGTGGAAGAGATGAAACATTTCAAATATCAACTGAAATTATGCTCTAACGATACGTCAAGATGGAAATTTATGATTTATTTATTTATGAAGGTAAAATATTAATAATAAATACATGAATTATATAACATAGGTACATCATTTAATTATATTTGTCGCAGTCATCTGGTTGAATCTCCTATTCAATTCAATGGCTAGGGCGTTCATTGAATGACGATATTCAATTAAATGCCTAAAGGTCAACTCGCCAAGTTGTTTAATCTAACGTTCAACGTCTTGACTGAACGTCATTTATGAGTCGTTGAATGGGATATAGCTGACTGTATAATGCTTGTTTAGGGTGTTATATGATCTCTGTGTGTATGGTCATCATCATCATCATCATCAGCCTATTGCAGTCCACTGCTGGACATAGGCCTCTCCAGTTGTTCGCCGCCTAGGGCAAACTTCTGGAGGATATACCCATAATCGCCACGCTGGGCAGGCGGGTTGGCGATCGCAGGTCGCAGCTTCTCGCTCCGATGACGCTGCTGCCCGTCATCAGCCTGTGGTACTTAGCCACGCCTTCCATCGTGATGGTTTTACCGCCACCATTCGGTTTGCCAGAGCCTCGTTTGTTGTTCGGGCAGGATGCACCACGGGCAGGTGAGGATGGCTTGGAGCGAAATGGTGATAGGTCGCTCCCTTACATCCCCCAGTTTGTATGGTGATGCTGTGTTACTGAAAAAATGCAAAACGATCCGTTACAGGTGAAATTAAAACCTGCATATCAGCAAAAATTCAGCCACGCATTTAGGAGTTTAAACAATCGCCGAACAAAAGTTGAAATTCGACGCCCCGCTTGTGTAAATTGTTAAAAAAAATCGAAAAGTCACTGATCCGCCCTCCGAGCCACGATTCAATACACGTTTTTGCGAATGAACGGTCGTTTTTACTTTTTTCATTACCGAGTTGTAAATTTATTTTATCATTTTTTTTTCTATAGTTCACCCTACCTGGGTTGATTGCAGTGGATCGGTGCGTGGAAAACGATTGATTGTATAATGCATGGAAAAATTCATAGCGTTGCGAATTCAGAAACGTTTTTACTTTTATATTCGCGGTTCAGTTGTATGGCTTATCATTTCGGGGTACACAGATGTTAAGTATCTTAAATTTCAATTATTTTGGTACAAATTCTCTGTGAACATATGCTTATGGTTATTGGGAGCGATGCTAAATCTAGATTTATGCGGGCGTCATAATCAAATGTTCGTAATTTTTGTTGACAAAATTACATAATTATTATGGACGTCAACATTTCCAGGGGCTGTTAGGAGGAACAGGGCTACGCCCATGTGTATTTTGCTACACCCTCAATTATGGTTAGGTATGCCGTCACCAGTCGGTTGCCAGACTCGTCTGTTGTCTAGATCCAGCATTCGACAATCTGTGGTTGTTTAAATAACGATACACCGAGCTATGTACAACCCATACCATGTTTCCTAACAAAACGAGGCCCCACAAAGCGTTATCTGCGTAGGATCCAAACTTTTTAAGTGTTCGATCCATTTCATTAGAATTCATATCGTACAAAGGCGTCTATGAATTGGAATCTTCGGTCGGTGCCGACTCGATTACAAAGTTCGACGCGTTCGAAGTTTCGGAAACAATGAGTTTTACAAAGGGAATATTTTAGCCGTAATAATTCTTTTCACTTTTATTTTGGATTTTTTTGTACGTGACACTGGTTTTTTGTAAAGGTGTTTTTTAGAAATTAAAAATTTTATGCGCTTACCTATCGAGGTGCTGAAAGTGAAGACTTTTTGAACGAAGACAATTTGCCGAGCCATTCTCATCAATTTATGGCACATAAAAAGGTAAAGTCAACTGAAAATCGATATATTATGTGTCTTAAATTCGATTACCATATCGATTCATGAGTTCTTACGGAGTTTTTCTGTAAATAAATGCACCTTTGTTTGCGCACACACTTTAATATGTAGTACATATTCTGTGTAGGTACTGTCTGAATGACAACACAATATTTAACCTTATTTTATTTTAACCTATTTTAGAAACTCGTTAAAAAAGAAATCAGGCTTGTATTGAGAAAAATAAAAAGACTTAACCTCACTTAGATGTCTGCGTCCTCTGATTAGCAATAAAAAATATCGTCTACGAAGTTTAGCAGACATCCCTTGATGTATAATGAAACAGGGAAAATTCATAAAACTTTTGAGACTATCAACTTATTAAATGAAAGGAACATGAATGAAATATCTCAACGTTATATATATTTTTTTACATTAGCTAATTAAGTCCAATCGGATCCGAAATGAGGTGATCCGGCAGAGAACCAAAGTTACCGACATAGCTCACCGGATCAGTAAGCTGAAGTGGCAGTGGGCTGGCCACATCAGCCGCAGAACCGATAACCGTTGGGGTAAACGAGTTCTGGAGTGGAGACCGCGTCTCGGCAAACGTAGTGTAGGACGCCCTCAGGCCAGGTGGAGTGACGATTTACGCCGGACGGGTGGCAAGTGCTGGATGCGACAGGCCCGGGACCGATCGAAGTGGCGAGCATTGGGAGAGGCCTATGTCCAGCAGTGGACTGATGTGGGCTGATGATGATGTATTAAGTAATAAGACCGACAAGATTATGTATTAATGTCAAGCGTAACATCAACTCATAAAAGGTAAACTCCCGAACAATAATAAGAGAGGTAGTAGGGCAATAATATAACGGGAATGTAAGGGAGCGGCCTATCATCTTTTCGGTCCAAGCCAACCTCACCTGCCCGTGATGCATCCTGCCGAATAGCAAACGAGACGCTGGCAGCTGACTGGTGGCGGTATAACCCGCCTGCCCAGCGTGGCGATTATGGGTATTATGGGTATATACCGTGGCGATTATGAGGATATCCTCCAGATGTTTGCCCTAAATGGCGAACAACTGAAGAGGCCTATGTCCAGCAGTGGACTTCAATAGGCTGATGATGATGATGTTGGGCAATAATAAGGACCTCCACTCTATAGAATACCGCAGCCAAATGACCTCCGGGTCGTGTTTCTGTCGGTGAGTAGGGTCTCCGGAGCTCGTGGGGTGAGTGCTACATTGGCAGTCCTATCGCTGAACGTACATTATAATGCACGGGGGTGCAAGCATTTTTGCATCTCCGTTACGCGGGGAACAGACGGGGAATGTGCTCATGCCGCCCTCAACAACGGGAGGGAACAGCACTATCAATTACGTACAGGGAACAGCACTACCAATCCCCGTCAGGCGCTTTTAGGTCGATGTCACGGGGCTTGGGATATCTTGGTCTGCCGCAACACCGTTACCTCAGCTCGCCTATGCAGGACCTACAAGTCAGCCCCCCACTTGGGAGAGCGACGGACCGAGGATGCGCTTAGGAGTCGAGGGTCCAAGGAAACAAACTCCAGGACACCATCAAATTGGCCATGAGAACTAACACATATCATCAAATATACATATTTTTTTTATTACTGTGGGTGGCAGACGAGCAAGAGGCCCATCTTATGTAAACGGTTACCGCCGCTGCAATGCCAGAGGCACAGTTCTCTTTAACGTTTGAAGGAGCGTAGCGTTCGAGAAACACCGCGGCTGGGAGCTCATTCCAGAATTTTCATTAAAGCGGAAGAAATCTCAAAATCAGCCTAAAAATCAACATTCCTCACTTCAAATGTAATGCAAAACGCCATGTTACGCCTTCTCAAGCCCACTGCTCGACAAGTCTTCCCGACTAAACAATCCATCCGAACGTTCCTTCAAACAGTTTTCTCGTCCACGAAAGGAATTCTTTGTCCAACTGCACCCCGATGGGTAATTCAAAGTCGAATGGCATTTGTACGGCCGTCAAACTTGAGGAAACTGCCTTTTAGAGACCCGGGCTTGTTAATTCTGTTTAGATGTATACGAGTAGAAGACAATGTACAGTGGCGAGTAAAGTAATCGGTTAGAATGAGTAAAATGGTTAGAAAGAATAAAAATAAGAAAAAATATTTGATTAGAACATAAAAACAATAAATATTAAATGAATAAATAAATGAAAACACGTCAAGTTACAAAACATTTGTCATGCCTAACACAATAACTGTCGCATAGAAGATATTTATGTAACATAACAGAATGACAACTAAATTAAAAAAAAAGTTTATCAGTTGTCTAATATCCATAGTACGAGCTTCGGCTTAGTTTGAGAGTAGATAAAGTATAGCATGTACAAAAAACAAAATCAATATAAACTCTGTGAAACTTATGATATCTAGAGTTCCCGCGCATTACGAGTATTCTTATTACTTGTATATGGTTGCTGGTTGACAAAACACGTCTGTAGAAAAAAAATCTTTCTTGTGTACCAAAATACTCATCGAACCACTGCAAACATTTTGAATATTATTTTGACCGACTTCAAAAAAAGAAGGAGATTCTCAGTTCGATTTTTTTATACCTAACATTGATCACAATTGAACCTGCAATATTTTGCCCAACTTTTCCCTTACACTAGATTAGCAAACAAAAAAGCTTGGAACGAATAATTATTTTGCTACCCAGTGTATTTTTTTATCACACTAGCGTAAGTAATGGATATTTGATTTCGCCCCGAGCTCTAAGTTGGCAACTAGACAAATACTAACTTTTAACTACCGCAGTTGAAACTTTAATACCAATCAGTGCTTAATTGAGTGACTTAGCAATTAAGTTAGTAGAAATATAAATATCTTCAATGTTTACACGAAAACGGAAGAGAAAACGTACAACTCTCATAATTGTGTACGTAGTAATTTATCTTTATAACAACCGACATTTGTTACAAGTTGTTGAAAATGAACTTTTAATAGTTGTTCTTTAAGTAGTTCAAAATGAACTTACTTTTAATAGGCGGAAAAACTTTGCAAAATAGAGAGCCAAGTCTAGCGTTTTGTTTCTTAGTTTATTATATAACAGTGTTATGTAAGTTGGCAAAATGTGCCATTTCGTTTTTACTTTAGTCACACTTGTATTGGTCATGGTAAGTGTTTGGTTATGCACTTGTGTATTCTTCGAAGACCTAGGTTCGATTCCCTTCCCTCCCCTTACACATAAAAATACAAATATTTCCTCTACATAATAATAAATAAATAAATAACCCAAGACATGCCACGCTGGGCCACACATCGCCATCTAGCCTCAAACTAAGCCAAAGCTTGTACCATGGGTACTAGACAACTGATAAACATATGTACTTAGCTTACTTTTTTTTTGTAAATAAATACATTATTATCATCATTAGCCTATTATAGTCCACTGATGGACAAAGGCCTCTCCAGTTGTTCGCCACTTAGGGCAAACGTCTATCTAGTCTTTTAAATATGAATACGCTCGTTTTTTGAAGATTCCCAAATCGTAGCTGTTAAGAGCGCCGCAGGAAGTTGGTTCCACAAAACCGATGCGCGAGGCAAGAAGTTTCTCATAAAGCGTACAGTCGAGGATGGCCAACCATTGAGATGATGGGGATGGAATTGCAATCGGTTACGTGTGGTGCGGTGAAGAAACTCAGCTGCAGGCAGTAAGCAAAACTATTCTTCAGAACATTCCCCATGATAGATGCGGTAGAGAACGCACATGGATGCAACGTCTCTTCGCAATGCAAGTGAGTCGAGTCGACTAGACAGGGTCAAGTCATCGACAAGATCTTACACGTATCGTGACATCTTAACTAATATTATAAAGCTGAAGAGTTTGTTTGTTTGTTTGAACGCGCTAATCTCAGGAACTACTGGCCCGAATTGAAAAAATCTTTTTGTGTTGAATGGACCATTTATCGAGGAAGGCTTTAGGCTATATAACATCACGCTGCAGTTATTAGGAGCGAAGAAATAATGGAAAATGTAAAAAACACGGGGAAAAAATAACTATTCCACGCGGACGAAGTCGCGAGCACAGCTAGTTTCTCATAAAGCGTACAGTGGAGGATCGCCAACCATTGAGATGATGAGGATGGAATTGCAATCGGTTACGTGTGGTGCGGTGAATAAACTCAGCTGCAGGCAGTAAAACTATTCTTCAGAACATTCCCCATGATAGATGCGGTAGAGAACGCACATGGATGTAACGTCTCTTCGCAAGTGAGTCGAGTCGACTAGACAGGGCCAAGTCATCGACAAGATCTTACACGTATCGTGACATTAATATATAAAAAACTTTGTAACCACTTTTCGCTTTAATTTCAAGACCCGTCCCAATCTTAATAACGGGATCGGAACACATAAAAGGTATTTTTCCAGCCGACTGCGAAATTAAACGAATCTTCGTCTATGGCCAATCCCAGTGCCATCAATCTCCCGGACAGCCGGCCTACCTTCCGGGATAAACCTTTTTCCGTCTTTGTAGCGTCATGTTTCAAGGGATTGGACGGTTCATATTAAAAATGTAACCACTTTTTCTAGTTAGTGCCTGATTCTTTTTGGATTTCTTTTGAGTATTTTACATTTTGAATTTGCGATCGATCCTCGTTTGGCTTCGGGTATTCCAGAGTTTCGAAAAGAGGTAGGGCATAGAGAATCTTCGCTCGAATTGAGCCGCCTTCGCTCGTATATAGAATACCGCAGCCAAACGACCTCCGTATGTTTCTGCCGGTGAGTAAGGTTTCCGGAGCTCGTGGGGTATTAGGGTTGGGCCGGCATGGCGGTGGCAACTAACAGGTAACTGACCAGTTACTTTCCCGTTGTCACAGTGACTTGGGCTTCTCGTTATATCTGTAACACATTTTCCTCCTGTACATGTTTTATTCTGGTACAATAAAGAGAATCTATCTCTCTCGATGTTATTTTTTTTTATAAATATCGCACAACATCACATACATTGCTCCGATCCCAAAGTAAGTAGCCTGTGCACTTGTGATATGGGCATCAGAACAACGATGATACCACAAATATATACTTAAATGCAAATATAAACACCCAGACACGGAACAAATACAAATGTTCATCACACGAATGTTTGTCCCGAGTGGGATATCACACCCACGACTCTTGGTTCAGAAGGCAGGGGTCACTACCAATTGAGCCACCGAGCCATCTCCATTCATCTATCATGTTTTGTCTCAGCAGCCACTTAAAATGAAATTTATACAAAGACGTTCACCAAGGGGCTCCCTAATAAATCCATCAGGCATGTAAATTTATAGCTTCGTTGGCAAAACTAGGCGTGAGTCGACGTTAGCGCCTAGCTGACGAGGGCAACTGGCAGAGTGACGGGAAGAATTGCCTTTGTCGGGAAATATAAGCTTTATAATGTACTTCGTGTTGTGTAGACGAGAAAACGTTGCTTGTATAACTTTATTCTGTCAAATGGTATGAAGGTATCAAGACGTGTAGTCGTAGGGCTAATGCCGCAGCCACAGCGGCAACACATTTCAACCATTTATGCATGCCGTGGCAGCCTCTAATTAAGGCGTCACTTTAGCACTAATAATGGAACTATTGTTAATACCATGTTACTGAGTGATTGTTTTGTTGGCTGTCCTTAACACTTCATTAGTCGCGCCCCTATTTGAAACGTTAATAGTCGCGCGCTCTACATATGTAGAACATTTTTAATACAAGGTTTTCAAAGGAAATTATAATAAATTATAAAATGTTTTCTGGCACTAATATGAAAAACTTTATTATAAAACTAAAACAAACAAAACATGACTAATTTTAACATGTTAGAAACCAAAAATCAGACTTCTTGTACGTAACTAAAAAAAACACAAAATTTTTACTTATGATATTGAAAGACTCATTATTTTTATTAGCTCATGTCTTCCATCTCCAATTCTTCATTTTTAGCGTAGTCTGGACATAGGAGAACCTGATGATCAGGGTAAATCCATTTGTTACATGTGCAACAATGCTTCCTGGTTGACTTGTTGCGCGCTTTGCCACAGAAGGAACATTTTCCAACGCGACCGGTGTTGGGGGGTTGTGCAGGACCCGGGTTCAACTCAGATGGATTATTCAGACCCAAAATAATTTTTCCTATTAGTTTTAATAATTTTGGAATGTTTTCCATGGATATTCTGCGCTTTATGCATGGAGCCACAAGTTCAAAACCAACTTCATACAAATAATTTTTTGTGACCTTTTAATGCAACCTTTGTTTATTGTATGCACAACATATCCGTTTATTGCACTTATATTCATCATATCAAAGAATACAGTGAGCGGCCAACGTCTGAAATATAGGTTTCTGAGTAAACTTAGGGGTACATCATCTTCAGATTCTATATCGGATGGTTGAGTGTCTTGTTTGATATTTTCAAAGTCAGACTTGTTGCTACTTTCTTCCTTTTCTATGTCCGTGTTATGTGGGGAGTCTTCTCAGCAGTCTTTGAAGACCAAGAACACATCTTCAGATTCACTCTCTACAATATCTCGATCGTCAGTGTCTTCTTCTTTGAGCCATCTTGAAATTCTCTCTTTTTCACTCCGTGAAGCCATTATTCTTGAAAAAATCATCACTCTAGTTAGTATTAACCTTCTTATAAATTGTATGTATCATAAAAACGTAAATAAAAGGTAATAAATATACTTACAACAAATAAACATCGACCGCAACTCACGAAAAAACTATCACGCGAGTAGTCGCGCGTTCTACAGTTGTAGAAATTCACTTTTGGCGCTACATTTCTCCAGCATGCGGATGCATCGGTTGCCGCAAGGACACTAAGTATGTTCATTGTCACATAATAGAAGAATAATAGGACTGTGTGCGTGATTGACCTTGAGTAACCGATAATATTCAACGAAATGCACAAGCGTTCTACTATTGTAGAACGCGCGCCTAATGAAGTGTTAAATAAATAAATAAAATAAAATCACAACTTATCACATCACAACCTGAACTATAAGAGCCCCCGCAAACTACAGACTTTCTATCGGCCGATAGTTGGGTCGGGCTCATAAATCAGTATGAAGATGTATGCAAGTCCGCATACTACGACGAATTGTTAACGGCTGATCTTCATACTGATAGTGAGCCCGACCAAACTATCGGCCGATAGAAAGTCTGTGGTTTGCGGGGGCTCTAAGACTACCGTCGAACATAGATTTCCCTCGACGTCTGTCCTCGGTCAATGCTGCTAATCGAATGCCGGCTTGCTTCGTCCATCCCCCCAGCACAGCTTTCATTAGCACAGGTAAGACAAGTACATCTAAACCTTAACACTAATAGAAGAAATATGTGTATTTTTGTGTGTATGTTGATTTCAAAAATTCTTACATCATTGGAAAGTTATGTTCACTCTGAGTAACATAATGCTATATTAATTGCTGGAAAACATAAGGGATCTTTACTTTAATAATATAAACTAAAGAAATTTTTATCTGAAATACCCGAAGCTAAGAGAGAGGAAAAGCTTAGCCCTCGCCAAATCTCTCAGTTTGGGAAGCCGACCCTGAGACAATCAAGAAAAAGGCTAGGATGATGATGATGACCCGAAGCTAAGAGAGGGCCGGTCGCTATTAAGGAATAAAGATATTTTATATTCTCTTTTTATAAACATGCGTTCATTCGCCAAAATTTACTAATAGCAAAGCAAGCAATATGTAGCAAAAGTACACCTTTGTTGACAAAAGAGGTACATGGAAATAACACTTCAAAATGAAAGGAATGAGCTCGCTAAATTATTATACGTCAGCACAAAACCAACGACTGGTTCGAGCAACCCTATCTGTGCAAAATAGAAGTTTATATAAGCTTTATTTAAAGTCTTAATTGCCATGTAACTTGAACGTTGGCAGCTCATAGCAGCAGGCTAATTAAAAGGAAATTGAACAATTTATTCAAGGTAAGGAGCATGCAAAAAATCCACTACCTTCACATTGCATATTTTAGCATCTTTCTTAAGACAGACGTTGTAGCAAAGTCTATGTAAAGTCTCACAGCCGAGTTCCATAACCGATGTAACCAAATTATTTAATAAGTGTAGTTTTCTCTTTTGTCTTGTTTTTTTTTCTCTTTATATCATTATATAGACTAGTATAGCATCATACATTTAATTAGCCAATAGTTATTCCAACTATGCTGTGTACACCAACCTTGGAGTACAGTCTAGATCAGTTAGATTGTTAGAAAATATTAATATTGTTATGTTTTGATTGTATTCTGTGTGTGTACCTTTTATAAATAAATATGTACGTAACGAATATACTCAAGAACTACTGTGCCGATTTCGAAAATTCTTTCACCATTGAAAAACTACATTCACCCTGTGTAACATGTATATTTATTTATTACTAGACAAGATTAAGAATTCTTTCTAAAACGCCAATAATGTATCCCAATGAAATGTTTAACTGTTTAAGAGAGGTAGGGCATAGCGAATCTTCGCTCGAATTGAGCTGCCCGTCTGGGGAGGGACCTCCACCCTATAGAATACCGCAGCCAAATGACCTCCGGGTCGTGTTACTGCTGGTGAGTAGGGTTTACGGAGCTCGTTAGGTCGGCATGGCGGTGGCAACTGACAGATAACTGACCAGTTACTTGCCTGTTGTCACAGCGACTCGGGCTTCTTTTTCGCTTTCCATCTAGCGTACGGAAGCCATTATGTCGAGCTACTATAAAAAAATCGAAGCAAAGCAATGAAATGGTGGCTTACTAGTATAGTACAATCATCATCATCAGCCCGTGTCAGTCCACAGCTGGACATTAGGCCTCTCCTAATGTTCGTCACCTAGATCGATTTTGGGCCTCTCGCATCCAGTATTAACAAAAACAACTTCTAAGGGGCTGCGCAGACGACAGACTTTTTGTGCAATAGAGTCTGCGTCTGAGACATTTAAAAAGAGCATCTAGGTCCCTACAGCTCTGCCGACAGAATGATCGAAGATGTGCGTTGAGTCTGTGAAATAACCGCGACAGATTTTTGCGCGTCGTGTGCGTTACTGCATATACTCGTAATTGCATCACAGACTAAAAAGTGCGTCACGGATAGTCTGTCGTCTGTGCTGCCCCTATTACGTATTTTATTTTATCGCCCAATTAGTCAAATGACAATCAACACTATTTTTGTTTAATAAGCGTGTGTAAAGGTTTTTAATATTACATGGACTAGAGTGTCACAAATAGACTTGGATATAATCGTAATGTATTTTTCTACCACCCACCTAGCTATTATCTCTTTGCCTATCTAATAATTTGATTGTGTCTCAGTAATTATTCCCTTTTATCTAGTTTGTGAACTACATTTGCCACCATAATTAGACAATTTAGTTGGTCTTATCGCTAGTAAGCGATCTCTTCCAGATAACCTTCAGGTACAAGAAGTGTATTATTCTGAAGAGACGGGCAAACTGTACATGAAAAAATATAAAACGGTTAAATAAAAAACAAAACTTCAAATATATCTTACCATCGAAACACATTAAATTAAGAATCTTTCCCTGCGGCAAAATAACTATGTATTAAAAAATATCAAACCAAAAACCCTCTTTCGTTTTAACGCACCAACTTCATCCACGTAACTAATTAACCCCGAACATAATACTAATATTAACAACAACAATACTTAAGTCTAACTTTCACATTCCATTCTAATTAACACACGAGATTGAGACACAGAATTCAACAACTAAACACATTATATCATATGTCCTCAAACTGGGGCGACGTCCTCTGGGGTCACAGCGTTAATAAATAAAATCTAAATGAGAGCACATATCACACTAAAATAAATGATTCACCAACCCGCCAATTTGGTAGAATATAATCTACACTAATATTATAAAGAGGAAAGATTTGTACCTATTTTTGTATGTTTGTAATGAATAGGCTCAAAAAGTACTGTGCCGATTTAAACAATTATTTCACCAATAGAATGCTACATTCTTCCAATTTGACATAGGCTACATTTCATTTTGAAAAAAATTAGGGATCCTTGGTAAAATTTGAACAATATGCTAGTAAATAATAATAATAAATAACCCAAGGCATGCCACGCTGGGCCACACATCGCCGTCTAGCCCCAAACTAAGCCGAAGCTTGTACTATGCGTCTTACACAACTGATAAACTTACACAGATCCTTTTTTTGTAAATTAATTGAATTAAAGAAAATTTGAATTTAATTAGTACATTTATACATAGAAAACACCCAGACCAATACAAACAGACATGTTCATGAACACAAATGTTTGTACAGTGCGGGAATCAAACCCACGACCCTTGGCTCAGAAGGCAGAGTTCACTACCAAATGAGCCATCGAGCCAGTCTCGTTAATTGTTAAATATCAGACAACATCACATACATTGCTCCGATCCCAAACTAAGTAGCTTAAGCGCTTGTTTGTGTTATGAGTACTAAAAAAACGAAAGTACCACAAATGTGTATTCAAATTGACAGACACGGAACAAACACAAATGGTCATCACACTAACATCACTACCGATCACTACACCGGGCCTATCCAAAAGTAAAGTTTGAGAAAAGCTGTACTATAACATCCTTTCATAAGTACTGAACTTAAATCCTAGTTTCGCCATTGCAACTTATTATCACCTACAAACTACCTACTTGGCAGCTACCCAAGTATGGTGATTATTCCTCCACGGAGCCTTTAGTTTAAATACTCTAATTTGTTCAGAGTAGTAGGACATATAAAGCTTAGGCAGAGTGTTCAGTGGCATGTAATAGTTGTGAAAGAAAATCTTATTAAATCTTAACTAATATTATAAAGCTGAAGAGTTTGTTTGTTTGTTTGAACGCGCTAATCTCAGGAACTACTAGTCCGAATTGAAAAATTCTTTTTGTGTTGAATAGACATTTATCGAGGAAGGCTTTAGGCTATATAACATCACGCTGCAACTATTAGGAGCGAAGAAATAATGGAAAATGTAAAAAAAAACGGGGAAAAAATAACTATTCCACGCGGACGAAGTCGCGAGCACAGCTAGTAACTAATATTGACTGGCTCGGTGGCTCAATTGGTTGCCTGCCTTCTGAGCCCAGGGTCGTGGGTTCGATTCCCACCCGGGACAAACATTCGTGTGATGAATACTTGTGTTTGTTCCGTGTCTGGGTGTTTATAATTTGTATTTAAGTATTTATTTGTGGTACCTTCGTTGTTCTGATACCCATAACACAAGTGCTTAAGCTACTTACTTTGGGATTAGAGCAATGTATGTGATGTTGTCTAATATTTATTTATTAAAAAAAAACCAATACTTTTTTATCTAGACAGTAATTAATTAGACACCTTCATGCCGCCTCCGGGGGTCGGCATGCTGCGTGAGACTTACATCCCCCAAAATGAGAGGGCATTCACACTAAATCCCTGTGTGACTTAACCCAAGACTGGTCTAGACAAATCATCTAATCTGAAACCAAGCCGAAGCTTGTACTACGAGTACTAGACAACTTCTTGGATACTTTAGAATGTCGACCTGTTACCTACATAACTGTAGTTTTGAATAAAGTTGGTAAGTCCCATTTATGACTGATTCGATAAAATCGGATAAAACCTATGGGTCATTCCAAAACATTCAGTTTGCATAAAACTAAGTACCTCGGTAATAATAAATATACCTAAGTAGCTTTATCTTGAAAGCAATGGTTTTTTTTATTACATACTAACTGCAGCCCAAGGAATTATTGCGGTATTATTAGGTGCGGAATTATACCACTAGCTTAGCGATGAAGGAAAACATCGTGAGGAAACCTGCACATCCAGTTTAATTCTGAATGTGTAACCATGATCCAAATTTGTCTGGTTCCCCTTTCTGAGGGTTACGAAGGTCAGATGGCAGTCGCTTCAATGTAATAACCAGACTCGCTAAATCTAGGATCATGGTCAAAGCGGACCTTGGGCCTAGAGGCACAAACCGGGACAACGCTAAGAGGATGATGACTAACTGCAGCCCAAGGCTATGCCCGTAAAATTTGGTGAATATTATAAAACATACAAATATGATGAGCCATATTACTTAATGTAAAGTTTCATCAAACTTTATTCAATAGTTTTTGCTGGAAAGAGTAACAAACATCAATCCAAACATATTTTCTCACTATAACGTTAATAGGACACATTTTACAGAATTAAAGCACCAAAATCACTAAGAAAGCGGTGGATCTCCTAAACAAGGAAAAATGACAGCTTTAAAATAATATTTGCGCGTCTTTTAAAAACTTTTTGATTCGTAAATAATCGTCTATTTCATCAAGATTTCCGTCTTCCCTGCCATGACCACTAAAAGGGCCCATTTCAATATCATAGCCTAATAAATATGCATAATGTTTTACCTAGTCTCGAAGCCAATGAATTATTAATATTTCTTGGTCCTTCAAGAAGTTCGAAAGTTTTTGAAGATCAAGTTATGGCAGTGAGAAATACAACCTATTATAAATAGGTGCCGACATTTAAGTGGCTTCAGATTTTCAGTAAAGTAACTTTAAATTTTAGATGTACATGAATATTAGAAACCATTACATTTACCTCAATAAACATATTTATATTTTGGGATCGCACTTTCGTTGAAATAAATATTTTTATTTGACAAAGCAGCGTAGTTTTTTCTTGAATAAAATAGAAAAGAAATCAATCATTTGGTACATTATGACTATCATACACAAAATTCTATCTACATAATCAGTTAATTAATCTTACGCTTAGTTGTCAACTTAGTTTTAAACGTAGCTAGTCAAAATGACCTTTGCCGTTCCGCTTCGGAAACTTTCATCCACGTTCATTCAAAGACATTAGTCTAATACATCATCATCAGCAAGCTATTGAGGTCCACTGCTGGACCTAGGGCTCTAGAGTTGTTCGCCATTTTAGTAGAATACCCCAAGACATGCCACGCTGAGCCACATAGCGCCATCTAGCCCCAAACTAAGCCGAAGCTTGTACTATGGGTACTAGACAACTGATAAACTTACTTAGATAGTTTTTTTTTGTAAATAAATACATATTATACATAGAAAACACCCAGACCAATACAAACAGACATGTTAATGAACACAAATGTTTGTACTGTGCGGGAATCGAACCCACGACCCTTGGCTCAGAGGGCAGAGGTCACTCTCTCCAAATGAGCCATCGAGCCAGTCAAGTCAGTTAAACATCTGGCTTTGGCCATAATCGCCACCCTTGGGCAGCCAGGTTTGCGATCACGGAGCGTAGCTTCTTGCTTCAGTGACGCTGTTGCCTGTCATGCGTCTGTGGTATTTAGCTACGCCTTCAATGAGGGTGTTACAAAATGAAATATCCGATAGATTGCGTTATGTAGCCCTGCAGTCCAGCTTATATGTATTGTGATTGGTCAGTTGCTATGTAAATGTCAGTGCCTTGTCAAAAAAAAAACAATTACGTTACAGATGTACCTTTTGGCTTTGTGGTGGCATCTGGTGGATTTATGAGAGGTAGGGCACAGCGAATCTTCGCTCGAATTGAGCCGCCCATCCGGGAAAGGACCTCGACGCCATATACCGCAGCAAAATGACCGGGTCGTATTTCTGCCGGTGAGAAGGGTTTCCGTAGCTCGTGGGGGATTAGAGTTGGGCCGGCATGGCGGTGGAGACTGATAGATAACTCACCAGTTACATACTTGCCCGTTGTCACAGCTTGGGTTTCAAAAAAATAATTTTCAGAAAACCCTCATTGCGATGGTTATACCACCACTGCTTGGTTACCAGTGCCTCGTTTGTTATTTAGCAGGATGCACCACAGGCAGGTGAGTTTGGCTTCGAGCGAAAAGATGGGACGCTCTCTTACATCCCGAGTACTTCGTACTAATACCATTAAATAAACACGCAACTCTAATGGTGGGTGTACACGGTACCTCTCAGCGACAATTGGATGTTACGATAACGTCCGCGAGCGTGTAGACGCGGCTTTACGTCGTACGTGACGAGAATGGCGTACAGTTACAATTTGGCATAGTTTACACAGCGGGTAGGCGGGTTGTTTGGAGATTTTTTCCTAGTGTTTGTCATTGTGTGAGGGAATGTGAGGGAATCGGGTGTGAATAGTGAGTGTTCATCCAATAGCGCTGTTATGAGGGCCTATGTATGACTGGCTCGGTGGCTCAATTGGTAGTGACCCCTGCCTTCTGAACCAAGGGTTGTGGGTTCGATTCCCACCCGGGACAAACATTCGTGTGATGAACACTTGTGTTTGTTCCGTGTCTGGGTGTTTATATTTGTATTTAAGTATTTATTCGTGGTACCTTCGTTGTTCTGATACCCATAACACAAGTGCTTAAGCTACTTACTTTGGGATTAGAGCAATGTATGTGATGTTGTCTGATATTTATTATTTATTTATGTATAAAAAAATTTAATAGTAAATGAATAATTCTGTCTACAGTTGTTCGCCAGTTCGATCGATCTTGGGCTTCTCGTGAACAGATTATATAATTTGAGACTAAAATTGGTTTGCTTAATCTCTAAAATTTCACTTCAAGTCGAAAGTAAATAGGTTCTTAAAGGGTCGGCTAAGCGCATGCGATGCCCCTGGTGTTGCAGGCGTCCATGGGCTACGGTAACTGCTTACCATCAGGCAGGCCAGTAGCTATTTGCCACCCTAGTGGTATAAAAAAATATACTTATATATAACTCAAATGTGACAACGTCGATCTGTGGGAACGATGCGGTGAGGCCCCAATCGACCAGCTGATCAAGCGCCGCTAGTGGAACTGGATGGGCCATACTCTCCGAAGGGATTCTAAACACATACCAAGGCAAGCCCTAGATTGGAATCCCCAAGGAAAGCGAAAACGCGGCCGCCCTAAACAATCCTGGCGGCGGACGGTCACAGCAGAAGCTAAGGAGATAGGAATGACCTGAAACGAAGTGAAGCGCGAAGCCCAAGACCGTTCGGGATGGCGACGTACTGTGGACGCCCTCTGCCCCATCCAGGGGACATAGGACATTAAGTAAGTCAAAGGTGACAGACTGACTGACATAGATGTATCAGCGCACAGCCCAAACCACAAGGCGGATCGGGCTGAAATTTGGTATGCAGGTAGATTTTATGACATAGGCATCCGTTAAGAGAGGATTTTGATCATTTCTTCCCCCAAGGAGATAAAATAGGAGGTGAAACTATATCGCATGCGGACGAAGTCGCGGGCACAGCTAGTTTATTCTAAATTCCTTAGAACTACCTATTAGCGTTTAATTTATTCTTCCTATTTTTTTATTTAAATCCGTGAAGTTTTACATACTGGTTCTGTGTTTTAAATATCACAGCTTAGTTTTCCCTGTGTGGACAGCCGAAAAGAAGCCCAAGTCACTGCGGTAACGAACAAGTAACCACATAAACCATTTGTCAGTTTCCGCCGCGCGGTATTTTAGATTTAATTGGCAAGAATTTCGAGTGTCGCCGAATTCTTTCACATTACTAGATATAGATATGCATAGCTGATTCATCATCAGCCTATTGCAGTCCACTGCTGGACATAGGCCTCTTCATTTGTTCGCCACTTAGGGCAAACATCTGGAGGTCATCTATACCCATAATCGCCACGCTGGGCAGGCGGGTTGGCGATCGCAGGTCGTAGTCTCTCGTTCCGGCGACGGTGCTGCCCGTCATCGGTCTTGGGTTATTTATTAAAAGAAGGAAAGGAAGTGGGAATATTCATTCAAACCACGCTACGATAAACGGTTCTAAGAATTAGATTTGACATTTGGTTTCGTAATACCATTAAGGAGACTAATTACATTTCGCTTCGTAATTTAATGGCAAAGGAGATGTTTTGCTTACCTTTGTAGATTACGTTAATTAAGACGAAATGGGACAAAGATGGGAAATGTAATGTTACTCAGAAACATATTTATACACTTCATTTCATTGAGTTGTCAGACTATTTCTGATATTGTCAAGAGTAAATGTGATACGAAAATAGAATTGATACAAGGAAAGAATATAGAAAACATATTAAGAGAGGTAGGGTATAGCGAATCTTCGCTCGAATTGAGTCGCCGAGGGGAAGGACCTCTACCCTATAGAATACCGCAACCAAATGACCTGTGGGTCGTGTTACTACCGGTGAATAGGGTTTCCGGAGCTCGTGGGGGGTTAGGGTCGGGTCGGCATGGCAGTGGCAACTGACAGATAACTGACCAGTTACTTGCCCCTTGTCACGGTGACTTGTGCTTCTCTTTCGCTTTCCATCAGGCGTAGTGAAGCCATTATGTCGAGCTACTATTAAAAAAAAGAAATTAATTTTAGGTATTTCATTGCGTGGATATTATTCCTCTGCCATTTTTAGATAGGTGTTGTGAAGAAAATATTTTATGTATCTACATCTCTACACTAGTATTATACTCGTAAAGAGGCTCCAGTTCTACACTAATATTATAAAGAGGAAAGATTTGTATTTTTGTATGTAACAATTAAACTCAAAAAGTACTGGACCGAATTTAATCATTCTTTTTTATTAGAAAGCTTTATTATCACTGAGTAACTTAGGCTATACTAAGTTTAAAAATGTTTATATGAAACACCCGAAGCGAAGCGAGGGCGCGGCGTGTCGCTAGTTTTTAATATTTGGAAACTTTAACAGCTTTTTTATGAATCATCATCAGCCTGCAAACGTCCACTGCTGGACATAGACCTCGTCTTCATCAATGACAATATTGTCATTTGGGGGTTTTGCCGTAGTCATCACGCTTGGCAGGCGGGTTGGTGACCGCAGTAGGTTTTATTTGTACCCAGGTAGACGCTACTGCCCATTTCCTGATATTCTCTTAGTCGTCTTCTACGACACCCACGGGATGATGAGGTGGTCCAATACTAAATCCGGAAACTATAGGACGGTTAGGCCTTATTCTGATTCCCGGAGCCGTATAATTCATTAACATTTTAAAAAAATAGGTGAAGTCTCATTTAATAATAATAGTTACCAATGTGTATTATAGTAGATTAAAAGCAAAATAAATATTATTTTCTTTCAACATAAGTAATTAAAGTAATTATATTTTATTTTAATTACGATAAGTATGTAAATGTTATTTAGGCTAAATTCTAAACATAATAGGTTCCTTTAGTGTTTGCACAAAGCGTTGAATTTAATAATATCTTATGAACAATTTGTTCGCAATTTTATGCTAATTATCCGGTCTAATTAGGGGAATTTCAAAGTACATTATACCTATAAATTATTTTTATAAAACATAAATAATTTATTTTTAAAACTCAATTATTGTAGGTACCTATTTAAAATAAATTATTAAATCTGAAAAGAAGATACATTACATAATACCTGAAAAAATACCTAAATAGTTTAATTCATAATCTAAGTTACCTTTTAATTTATCTTAAAAATTTCCCAACGTTCACTTCTGAAAACAACCGTCAGATCACTAAAAAAAAATCAAAAGTCAACACTTAAATTAATTTGTGTCAGAAAACGCAAAATCACTTTTCCACAAATCCGTCACAAATTAAAAAAATAACCTTCCCGCCAAATTTCGCAGAAAAATACACCAAGAGGTTTTATAATTAAAACTGATACTGGCCACCACACATTCGTGAAACACGAAACGCTACAAGCGTTCCGAATTTGAAATTATCGCGGCGTCTGCCCAACGCAGGGGTTCAAAACGCACTGGGTTGTCTATTCCTCGGTGTGAGGGAGACGGCTATATCGCGCGAGAGGGGTTGCCGTTGAAATCTAAGTAGAGCTTATAATCTGTCCGCAGAAGTACTAAGAATTTGTGTCGTTCGATTCGGACGTCTAGGTGTAAACGGATTTGGTATATTGCTGAGTTTTCGACGGCTCAGACCAATTCTATGACACGAAAGGAGTTATAAGTGAAAATGTCTTTGCGTGCCGTAAGAAAATAATGGATCATTTTATACACGTAATAAGTGCCGTGATTGCCTTTTATAGGGTTTTGGCTTAATCTTGACCCTCCTTACAAAAAGAAAGATGCTGTACCTACGTTTGTGTAATATTATCGTTTGTTATTTTTTTATATAAAAAGGTTTATTTTTATATAGAAATAGCTTAGAAAGCTATATTTACCTATTTTTAGGGTTAATTATGAGCCCGACCAAACTATCGGCCGATAGAAAGTCTGTGATTTGCCGAGCTTTAGTCTCCTTAGAGATTTCTCTATGACCGAAATTCACTCACTACAGTTCGCTACCATAGATTTTCAACCGGCTCTAATAACAAACCAACTTAGTTAAATAATTTATGATAAAACATTGCCGGGTTTATGACTAGAACACGACACTTAACATGTAGTACTATGACGTCACGTAGTCTATGAAACTTTAAATAGTTTCAACGGTCGTAAAACTACGTGAAAATGGACTTGGTACTAAAATTCTTGTACCTATTACTTTTACTTGGAGTAAATGTTGTACAAAGGTAAAGTAAAACATTTTGGTTGTCAACAAACTCTCTCGTTGCTTTGTTCGTAAACATACCTTTTTTATACAAGAGGCGTTTTTAATGCTGCTTTTTTTTTTTATAGTAGCTCGACATAATGGCTTCCCTACGCCTGATGGAAAGCCAAAGAGAAGCCCAAGTCGCTGTGACAACTGGCAAGTAGCTGGTTAGTCAACTGTCAGTTGCCACTGCCATGCCGGCCCAACCCTAACCCCCCACGAACTGCTGCTCGTCATTAGCCTATGGTATTTAGCTATGCCTTCAATAATGATGGTTATACCGCCACCATCATTATTGGTCGGTTGCCAGAGCCCTGTCTGGTCTTCAGCAAGATGCACCACAGGCAGGTGAGGGTGGCTTGGAGTGAAAACATGATGGGTCGCTCCCTTGCATCACGAAATTATTATTTGTCTCTACCAATTTGCATGGTAACATTACTTCATTACCGTAATAAACTCATATATATATTTGACACCCACACTCTTGAAATATGTTGAAACAGTCGGATGTCCAGCCTACTACATACCGGTCTACCAGAGTTATCAGTAAATAAAATACTGTTGATATGGTTACAAACCGACCTAAATGGAAATATATTATAGCAGATTTTGTAAAATATACGCTTTAGCAACGAAATAAAGATGGATGTAATGACATTAAAATTGTAAACAATTCCTTTATTTCCTTCCACAAAGATATTTGCTTCTACGTATATGCAATGTAAATGTTACTGTATGTTCAAAATACGAATAGAATTTATTTTAATAAAACAATTCAACGATTCGTTTTGTTTTCAATGTGCTTGCAGCGGTATATTACGTTTGTAGATAAAAAAAGAACTGTGTAACCGTAAACCGTCTTTAAGCATTTTTTGTGTTTTTTTGACTAGCCACGGTTCGTGAATTTTTGCATTAGAAATTTTAAAACAAGGAAACAGTGATAATAAACCTTTTCCTTACAGAAATATAACAAATATTAAAAGAGTGATTTTCAAATGTCACCTTTGACACTTGTCAAATGTAAGTTCTGCTTCGAACAAAGTTTAATGAATTACAAAATGCCATCAAAGTAAAATTCAATAATGTAAGGATTATATCAAAAATAACTGTACTGCAAAAACATATTACTTAAAATATAGAAATAGAATGCTACAAACTTTGTTAATACATTAGCAATATTTGCAATGCAACTTGTCAACATTTTAAATTCCAAGTAACAAAAAATAGATTCGCTAATTCAACATTAAGTAGAGTTAAATACTCACCAAATAATAAAAATTTTTATTTTTATACGTTCGGAACAAAAATGTATGGCAAATATTTCACAAAAAGCGGACATCGCGACTGATGACTGGTTAAAATGAAGCGACGGAATGTTATTTTTAGAATACAAAGCGTAATTTATAAAAAGAATACTCATTTCACTCCACAAATAAATAAAATATTCCTTGTCTAGATAAGGAAATGTTTATGTAATGTGACATTGTTTTTCCTGCAGCTACCGAAGATCGTAAAAAGTTAGTACACTTTGCCTGAGAGCAGATCCCTTCATGCAAATATGCTCCTTATTACCAAAGCATAAGTTCCATGCGAATGGGAATCAAGGAGAAAGGATGGCACCTATCACTTTTTATTCCCTTGACCGCGAAAGGAACTATAAATTCGGGATAATGCCCTTTTAAATATCATCTTTAGGTTTTTCAAGTTTTTGTTACTTGTTTTGAATTGTTTAAGTCTGTTAGTCGAGTTATGTCTCGAGAAACTTTCAGCAATACATACATAATTTCATCATCATCATCACGATCAGCCTATTACAGTCCACTGCTGTACATAGGCCTCGCCAGTTGTATAACGTTTGGCACTTAGGGCAAACGTCTAGAGGATATACCCATAATCGCCACGCTGGACAGGCGGGTTGGCGATCGCAAGGCGTAGCTTCTCGCTCCGATGACGCTGCTGCCCGTCATCGGTCTGTGGAATTAAGCTACGCCTTAAATTGTGATGGTTATAGCGCCCCATGTCGGTTACTTGAAGCGAGCGCCCTACCTTACCTGTGATAACGTTTCAGATATTCTCTCTATAAATTACTGGGTCACCGTTCCGAAGTCAGGAAGTCAAAAACAAGGAAATCAGTTTGTTTTTATTTCAAAAGCAATCTAGGGGTTAATAATTCCGGAACAAAAGCAATAACTTATTTGATTAGGTGCGGTTGATAAAAAAATCAATGATATAGAGCAATCAAAAATAGATCTTACTTCAGTATACTTAATGATGGAATGACAAATTTACTTTGCTGTGACACATTAAACTTGAGTGAATATTGACATTTAAGCCTAGGCTACACCGCCAGCGAGAAGCGAGCGAGCTTGGCGAGTGTTTTCTTTTTTCATAAATGACTACGTTGATAGATTGACTGGCTCGGTGGCTCATTTGGTAGTGACCTCTGTCCTCTTGAGCCTCAGTGAGCCGAGGGTTCAGTTCCCGCACAATACAAACATTTGTGTTCATGAACATGTCTGTTTGTATTGGTCTGGGTGTTTTCTATGTATAATAATGTATTTATTTACAAAAAAAATGTATCTAAGTAAGTTTATCAGTTGTCTAGTACCCATAGTACAAGTTTCGGCTTAGTTTGGGGCTAGGTGGCGCTGTGTGGCCCAGCGTGGCATGTCATGTCTTGATAGTTCCGATAGTTTTTCCGAGTGGATATGACTTAGGGACCTTCAAAAAGCGAGCCTATAGATTTCTCAAGGGCCAACAATGCACCTGTGATTCCCCTTGTGTTGCGGTGTCTGAGCTGGGCTTGCCGCCTGACGGGGCCCAGCGTATGCTGCGGGGCCACCTCCACCTGTCTTGCGCGGGTCCTGTCGTGTTGGACGCAAGTGGTTGTAGCCACTCCCTTCAATTACTCTTTGGGGAAGGGTATAGAGTCTGGGATGTAAGAGAGCAGCCTATCATCTTTTCGCTCCAAGCCAACCTCACCTGCCCGTAGTGCATCCTGCCGAACAACAAACGACTTCAATTGCGCTGGCAACCGCCTGGTGGCGGTTTAACCATCACAATTGAAGGTGTAGTTAAATACCACAGGCCCAGTTCAATACGACAGGCCGATGACGGAAGCAGCGTCACCGGAGCGAGAAGCTACGTCCTGCGATCGCCAACTTGCCTGCCCAACGTGGCAATTACGGGCATATCCTACAGATGTTTGCCCTGAGTGGCGAGCAACTGGAGAGGCCTATGTCCAGCAGTGGATTGCAATAGGCTGGTGATGATGATGATGATGTAGAGTCTGCCTGGAGCAGAAGCCTTATGCTTCGATCACTCGCTGCCAGTGAGGCCTAAGCTTAACTTGACAGCTGTTTGATAAAGCCATGTTGTGTGCTATCGAAATTTCGAGTTAGTTATACTCATTTTACTCGTATTTGCTGCAAGTAAATATAATTATCCTTTATTGTGGCTTTTTATTTACTTTTTTCCTTTGGAATTCAATTTTAGTGTAGTATGTAGTAATGTTGTTTGTTAATATTATGTCTACTATAACGTCTGATTTCATATGACGAATTCAGTAAATATTACAAGTTATTTACTCACTAATTTTGGTTCTATATCGCAAAATGTTTTTAGAATCAGTAGAAAACATTGCGTTTTATTTAGATTTTACTGCACAAATGAATTAGATGGGATGTAAGGGAGCGACCCATCATCTTTTCGCTCCTAGTTCCTGCCCGTGTTGCATCCAACTCAACAACAGACCAGGCTCTGGCAAACGACTGGTGGCACATATTTGCCAGATATTTGCCAGACGTGACAGATATTTGCCCAAAGTCACCAGTTACTCACCAGTAACTGGAGAGGCCTATGTCCAGCAATAAACTGTGATAAGCTGGTGTGATGACATAACCCAAAGAACTAAAGAAGCAACTAAACACTGTAGAACTCTTTTCCGGAGTCCGTGTTCCCCGAAGGCTATAATCTTCAGATTTTCAAGGCGAGAGTGAATCGGTTTAAGGTAAGCGCGCTTTATCTTAGGCTCCAAGATCGCTTAACATCAGGCTAGTTGGGGTCAAGCGCTACCCATTCATTTCATTCTTCAAAAATTTAAGATCGTCGCTCTTGTCGGTGGAGCAATTTCCATTCTTCCCTGGACTCCGCCAGCACCTTCAACTCCCTGTACGTCATGACATCAATTTTTTCCATCATTTGTTTGTCCCATTCACTTATTTAAACAAAAACAGGTATGCTCATAGCATAGTTCTCGAATAGATTTCAATACAATCAGTGTAGAGTTTCCACTAAGCTATATAATGTGGACAGTACATTTAATCCCGGGGAGAAAATGTTGTGTGCGTTGCGGACAGAACGTACTCGAAGATATTACAGTATATTCAGGGAGTTTCAAGGCGGTTCTTTTTGCGGCAATACGTTAGAAATGTAGGACACCTGGATATTTTCCTTGAAAAAGAATTTATTTATTTAATGGCTGTGTTCTTGCAAAGATAAGGCCTGGTAGTTTCATGTAAATGTTTTATCACATCGGAGTGAAGTGCTGGTATATATTTGTGATAAGTATTTTTTGTAATTTTTTTATTAGCTACTATAAAAAGTTTTAGAGATTTTCAAGACGAGAATAAACTGGTTTTTGACTTGTTAATAGAGTGCGCTTACCCAACAAAACCGATTCACACTCGTCGTACGACGAACAGAAGATAGATAGATAGAAACTCTTTAATGCACAAAAACACAGACATTACAGGAAAACACATTACAAACAAAAACAACTGTGTGTGTGTGTTACTGTATGTTCAAAATACGAATAGAATTTATTTTAATAAAACAATTCAACGATTCGTTTTGTTTTCAATGTGCTTGCAGCGGTATATTACGTTTGTAGATAAAAAAAGAACTGTGTAACCGTAAACCGTCTTTAAGCATTTTTTGTGTTTTTTTGACTAGCCACGGTTCGTGAATTTTTGCATTAGAAATTTTAAAACAAGGAAACAGTGATAATAAACCTTTTCCTTACAGAAATATAACAAATATTAAAAGAGTGATTTTCAAATGTCACCTTTGACACTTGTCAAATGTAAGTTCTGCTTCGAACAAAGTTTAATGAATTACAAAATGCCATCAAAGTAAAATTCAATAATGTAAGGATTATATCAAAAATAACTGTACTGCAAAAACATATTACTTAAAATATAGAAATAGAATGCTACAAACTTTGTTAATACATTAGCAATATTTGCAATGCAACTTGTCAACATTTTAAATTCCAAGTAACAAAAAATAGATTCGCTAATTCAACATTAAGTAGAGTTAAATACTCACCAAATAATAAAAATTTTTATTTTTATACGTTCGGAACAAAAATGTATGGCAAATATTTCACAAAAAGCGGACATCGCGACTGATGACTGGTTAAAATGAAGCGACGGAATGTTATTTTTAGAATACAAAGCGTAATTTATAAAAAGAATACTCATTTCACTCCACAAATAAATAAAATATTCCTTGTCTAGATAAGGAAATGTTTATGTAATGTGACATTGTTTTTCCTGCAGCTACCGAAGATCGTAAAAAGTTAGTACACTTTGCCTGAGAGCAGATCCCTTCATGCAAATATGCTCCTTATTACCAAAGCATAAGTTCCATGCGAATGGGAATCAAGGAGAAAGGATGGCACCTATCACTTTTTATTCCCTTGACCGCGAAAGGAACTATAAATTCGGGATAATGCCCTTTTAAATATCATCTTTAGGTTTTTCAAGTTTTTGTTACTTGTTTTGAATTGTTTAAGTCTGTTAGTCGAGTTATGTCTCGAGAAACTTTCAGCAATACATACATAATTTCATCATCATCATCACGATCAGCCTATTACAGTCCACTGCTGTACATAGGCCTCGCCAGTTGTATAACGTTTGGCACTTAGGGCAAACGTCTAGAGGATATACCCATAATCGCCACGCTGGACAGGCGGGTTGGCGATCGCAAGGCGTAGCTTCTCGCTCCGATGACGCTGCTGCCCGTCATCGGTCTGTGGAATTAAGCTACGCCTTAAATTGTGATGGTTATAGCGCCCCATGTCGGTTACTTGAAGCGAGCGCCCTACCTTACCTGTGATAACGTTTCAGATATTCTCTCTATAAATTACTGGGTCACCGTTCCGAAGTCAGGAAGTCAAAAACAAGGAAATCAGTTTGTTTTTATTTCAAAAGCAATCTAGGGGTTAATAATTCCGGAACAAAAGCAATAACTTATTTGATTAGGTGCGGTTGATAAAAAAATCAATGATATAGAGCAATCAAAAATAGATCTTACTTCAGTATACTTAATGATGGAATGACAAATTTACTTTGCTGTGACACATTAAACTTGAGTGAATATTGACATTTAAGCCTAGGCTACACCGCCAGCGAGAAGCGAGCGAGCTTGGCGAGTGTTTTCTTTTTTCATAAATGACTACGTTGATAGATTGACTGGCTCGGTGGCTCATTTGGTAGTGACCTCTGTCCTCTTGAGCCTCAGTGAGCCGAGGGTTCAGTTCCCGCACAATACAAACATTTGTGTTCATGAACATGTCTGTTTGTATTGGTCTGGGTGTTTTCTATGTATAATAATGTATTTATTTACAAAAAAAATGTATCTAAGTAAGTTTATCAGTTGTCTAGTACCCATAGTACAAGTTTCGGCTTAGTTTGGGGCTAGGTGGCGCTGTGTGGCCCAGCGTGGCATGTCATGTCTTGATAGTTCCGATAGTTTTTCCGAGTGGATATGACTTAGGGACCTTCAAAAAGCGAGCCTATAGATTTCTCAAGGGCCAACAATGCACCTGTGATTCCCCTTGTGTTGCGGTGTCTGAGCTGGGCTTGCCGCCTGACGGGGCCCAGCGTATGCTGCGGGGCCACCTCCACCTGTCTTGCGCGGGTCCTGTCGTGTTGGACGCAAGTGGTTGTAGCCACTCCCTTCAATTACTCTTTGGGGAAGGGTATAGAGTCTGGGATGTAAGAGAGCAGCCTATCATCTTTTCGCTCCAAGCCAACCTCACCTGCCCGTAGTGCATCCTGCCGAACAACAAACGACTTCAATTGCGCTGGCAACCGCCTGGTGGCGGTTTAACCATCACAATTGAAGGTGTAGTTAAATACCACAGGCCCAGTTCAATACGACAGGCCGATGACGGAAGCAGCGTCACCGGAGCGAGAAGCTACGTCCTGCGATCGCCAACTTGCCTGCCCAACGTGGCAATTACGGGCATATCCTACAGATGTTTGCCCTGAGTGGCGAGCAACTGGAGAGGCCTATGTCCAGCAGTGGATTGCAATAGGCTGGTGATGATGATGATGATGTAGAGTCTGCCTGGAGCAGAAGCCTTATGCTTCGATCACTCGCTGCCAGTGAGGCCTAAGCTTAACTTGACAGCTGTTTGATAAAGCCATGTTGTGTGCTATCGAAATTTCGAGTTAGTTATACTCATTTTACTCGTATTTGCTGCAAGTAAATATAATTATCCTTTATTGTGGCTTTTTATTTACTTTTTTCCTTTGGAATTCAATTTTAGTGTAGTATGTAGTAATGTTGTTTGTTAATATTATGTCTACTATAACGTCTGATTTCATATGACGAATTCAGTAAATATTACAAGTTATTTACTCACTAATTTTGGTTCTATATCGCAAAATGTTTTTAGAATCAGTAGAAAACATTGCGTTTTATTTAGATTTTACTGCACAAATGAATTAGATGGGATGTAAGGGAGCGACCCATCATCTTTTCGCTCCTAGTTCCTGCCCGTGTTGCATCCAACTCAACAACAGACCAGGCTCTGGCAAACGACTGGTGGCACATATTTGCCAGATATTTGCCAGACGTGACAGATATTTGCCCAAAGTCACCAGTTACTCACCAGTAACTGGAGAGGCCTATGTCCAGCAATAAACTGTGATAAGCTGGTGTGATGACATAACCCAAAGAACTAAAGAAGCAACTAAACACTGTAGAACTCTTTTCCGGAGTCCGTGTTCCCCGAAGGCTATAATCTTCAGATTTTCAAGGCGAGAGTGAATCGGTTTAAGGTAAGCGCGCTTTATCTTAGGCTCCAAGATCGCTTAACATCAGGCTAGTTGGGGTCAAGCGCTACCCATTCATTTCATTCTTCAAAAATTTAAGATCGTCGCTCTTGTCGGTGGAGCAATTTCCATTCTTCCCTGGACTCCGCCAGCACCTTCAACTCCCTGTACGTCATGACATCAATTTTTTCCATCATTTGTTTGTCCCATTCACTTATTTAAACAAAAACAGGTATGCTCATAGCATAGTTCTCGAATAGATTTCAATACAATCAGTGTAGAGTTTCCACTAAGCTATATAATGTGGACAGTACATTTAATCCCGGGGAGAAAATGTTGTGTGCGTTGCGGACAGAACGTACTCGAAGATATTACAGTATATTCAGGGAGTTTCAAGGCGGTTCTTTTTGCGGCAATACGTTAGAAATGTAGGACACCTGGATATTTTCCTTGAAAAAGAATTTATTTATTTAATGGCTGTGTTCTTGCAAAGATAAGGCCTGGTAGTTTCATGTAAATGTTTTATCACATCGGAGTGAAGTGCTGGTATATATTTGTGATAAGTATTTTTTGTAATTTTTTTATTAGCTACTATAAAAAGTTTTAGAGATTTTCAAGACGAGAATAAACTGGTTTTTGACTTGTTAATAGAGTGCGCTTACCCAACAAAACCGATTCACACTCGTCGTACGACGAACAGAAGATAGATAGATAGAAACTCTTTAATGCACAAAAACACAGACATTACAGGAAAACACATTACAAACAAAAACAAAGTAGAAATTAGGTGGTCTTATCGCTTGTAGCGATCTCTTCCAGATAAGCCAGATTCAACAGGGATGGGTAACCGAGTGCAAAACTATGTATTTCTTATTAAACACGTAAAATTTGCAGCGCACGCGGGGTAAGGAGTTCTTGAGGCCATTTTTGACTCTTTGGATTGCGTTATAAGTGTATTTTTCGAAAATATTCATCATCATCATCATCATCAGCCTATTGCAGTCCACTGCTGGACATAGGCCTCTCCAGTTGTTCGCCATCTAGGGCAAACTTCTGGAGGATATACCCATAATCGCCACGCTGGGCAGGCGGGTTGGCGATTGCAGGGCGTAGCTTCTTGCTCCGGTGACGCTGCTGCCCGTCATCGGCCTGTGGTATTTAGCTACGCCTTCTATCGTGATGGTTTTACCGCCACCAGTCGGTTTGCCAGAGCCTCGTTTGTTGTTCGGCAGGATGCACCACGGGCAGGTGAGGATGGCTTGGAGCGAGAAGGTGATAGGTCGCTCCCTTACATCCCTAATATTAATACAACTCACGTTCACCGGGGGTAATGTAACTAACGCCGAAAGAAATTTTCAAATCCGTCACGTGCAAATATTTCATCTTTGTAGTAATAATATAGATAAATCAAGTTATCAATTTATAACTTGTTTATCTATGAATTAATGGTTATCTGATACTATGAAACTAATTTCGATGAAAGCCGTGAAGCCGATGGCAAAGTTTTGATTTCAATATTAGAGTAGTTTTTGCTGACGAAACACACTTCAGTTTTCATATATTCTGTTAGCAATTACGAGATTGTTTCATGTAAGGAGGATTAGTTTTTATATGAAAAAGTTAGTCAAACACTTTTATCATCTAGTCCAACAATTTCATAAAATATTAGACTTACATACATTTTATAAAGTACCCGCCCTGGCTTCGCACGGTTGCATTCTTTCTTCATTATCATGGTCATCCATTAACACGTACAGCGTCGTATGTAAACTTTCTTCAAACGAACCAGGATTCGTTGATGATCGAATGATTTTCTTTTATGTTGTGGGTCTCGGAGAGCGACCCATCATCTTTTCGCTCCAAGCCACCCTCAACTGCCTATGGTGCATCCTGCTCAATAACAGACGAGGCTCTGACAACCGACCGGTGGCGGTGTAGCCATCGCGATTTAAGGCGTAGCTAAATACCACAGGACCATGACGGGCAGCAGCGTCCCCGGAGTAAGGAGCTACGCCCTGCAATCGACGACCCGCTTGCCCAACGTGGCAATTATGTGTAAATCCTCCAGGTATTTGTCTAAAGTGGCGAGGCCTGTGTTCAACAGTGGAATGGGCTGATGATGATGATTGTTTGTGTCTAGAAATCCAAGAGTTAAAAGGTTCATTCCCTTATATTATTTTCTCCAATAAGCCTACCCATATTTACGATACAGACACGCTACAACATACTATATAAGTCAACCATTCAAGTAAACTAACCCCCATACAAGCCGCGCCCTTACAGTCGGGCGCAAGGACCCTCGTCACTGTCGCCTTTGTACGGAACCCGCGCTGAGAGCATTCCGCACGATTCACCAGAATATAGCTTGACCTTATGTACAAATATCTAATCTAAGTATTCTTTTGCACCATATCTCTTCTAACAAACAAAAAAATAACCTAATGTTCGCTTTTCACACTTCGAAACCAGACTAAGATTTACCAGTAACAGTCCACTGCTGCACATAGGCCTCTCCAGTTGTTCTCCATTTTGGTCAAACATCTGTAAGATTTACCTATTATTGCCACGCTGGGCACACAGGTTGGCGATCGCAGGGCGTAGCTCCTCGCTCCGATGACGCTGCTGCCCGTCATCGGCCTATGGTATTCAGCTACGTCTCCAATTGTGTTGGTTATACTGCCTCCAGTCGGTTGCTAGAGTTTTGTTTGTTATTCGGCAAGATACACCACGGGCACGTGAGGGTGGCTTGGAGCTAATAGATGATAGGTTGCTCCCTTACATTCTCTCCCAGTAACCGTATACTTATACATTCCTATTTCTATCATCTTACCTCAAATTTTCCCAAAAAAAATCAACAGAAATATTATACGAGTTGTCAATAGCCCTATCATAGTTCCCATCATAAAGCAATAGTGCTGCACTCGCCGGGTATTACCATTGAGTGCGTCATTTTGAGGCACTCAAAAGTAATGCCCGGCCGGTGTATCCCATCTCATCATTATCAGCCTGCAAAAGTTAATTACTGGACATACCACTGTTGGACATAGGGATTTGTCTTAGTCACCACGCTCGGCAGGCGGGTTGGTGACCGCAGTAGGTTTTATTTGTACCCAGGTAAAAGCGCTGCCCATTTCTAGATATTCCCTTATTCGTCTTCTACGACACCTATGGGATTAGATGGAGTAGTAATAATTCTAAATCCGGAAAACACACTTACAATATTTTGATAGATTTTACAAACTTTGATGTAAGGGTCTATGTACTTAAGACAACATACTAGATGGCGTTATTCGCTTAATCCATCCTAGACTACGTTAGCGTTTCCTAAATTCCTTACCAAGGATTTACACTATCTAATCAGCTTAATTCACACCCAAGACATCAAACCGACCCAAGTTTAATCCAGGGCCTAAGTACACTCAGCATCAGATAAATAACCCAAGACATGCCACGCTGGATCACATAGCGCTATCTAGTCTCAAACTACGCCGAAGTTTGTACCATAGGTACTAGGTAACTGGTAAACTTACCTAGATACTTTTTTTTGTATATAAATAAACACTATACATAGAAAACAACCAAAGTAATACAAACACACATGTTCACGAACACAATCGTTTGTTCGATGCGGAGATAAAAGAAAAGAAATGAAATATTGGACATTGCCTTATTAAGTGAAAAGCTAAAAGAGAACACCGCACTCGCTGAAATCGTTTATTCGGTATGATTTCAAGGGTTTCTATTTCAATGCACTCCTTGTTTTCTGGTTGAAATGCGATTGAAAAGCATTTAGATTGAGTATGTACTTATTTGGATATCGAGTGGAACGATTGGGTACTCATGCGTCTTGTTAAGAATTTTGGCGTTCTGAAGCAAGGATATGGGATTATCCCCATCTGAGAAAACATTCACTTTAATGACATTTGTGTTGTCTAAGTGAAAATATCATATACTAGCTGTGCTCGCGACTTCGTCCGCGTGGAATAGTTATTTTTCCCCGTTTTTTTTTTTACATTTTCCATTATTTCTTCGCTCCTTATAGTTGCAACGTGATGTTATATAGCCTAAAGCCTTCCTCGATAAATGGTCTATTCAACACAAAAATAATTTTTCAATTCGGACCAGTAGTTCCTGAGATTAGCGCGTTCAAACAAACAAACAATCAAACAAACAAACTCTTCAGCTTTATAATATTAGTTAAGATTTTAGGTATTATTCATGTCAACATAAGTTTTAAGGCTATGTAGTATTTATTATTATTTTATTTATTTACCCGTCAAAAGTATTCAAATGATATTGAAATTTTTTACATCAAAATGATAGTCCTCAGATAAATGTAAAAACACGATTTTTAGAAGTTAGATAATACATTATTTTGTTGCACACCAAAGAGTTGACTAAGTATAGAGATATATTACCTAAATTGCAATTAGGCGGTTTTATCACTTTGACTTTTGGGAAGAGAAAAATATTATTATAAATCATTCCAACAAAGCAACGATTACCGGTTCTGGGGCTGATATGGCCAGCCCACTACCACTTCAGCTTACTGATCCTGTGATCTATATCGTTAATGTTGGTTTTCTGTTGGATCACCCCATTTCGAATCCGATCCCACGGATAAACGCCAAGCGTGACCTTTTCCATAGCTCGATGAGTAACTTTTAAGTTTAATAGGCTATTATAGCATAAAATTCTAATTAGTCCGTCTTATAGCTTATTATATAATAAAAGATACGTTTTTTTTCTTTTTTCATTCAAATAAACAATAGCAAAGATACAATGCATCAAAAGTAAGGAGTGGAATTCTTTGACGTCACTCGCTCCCGTAAAAATGCCTCACCGAGTGACGTCACGCGTATTTCAACGGGCTATAACATTGTAATTTTTAGTCTAATTTACAAATAAAAAAATACGTGTGTAGATCTGTTTTAATATCTAGCATGCTCATGCATATCTGACGCCGACTGTACCTCCCAAGAGCCCGTATCTCAATCAATCAAAATGTAACGAAACTGCCTCTCAATTGGTTTCCATCCCCACTTAACTAATGCCACGAATAATAATCGTGGCAAACTTAAATAATTGAATTCAGTCTTATGGTTGTTAAACTTTTTTTAATGACTGTGGGGGCAAACAGGCTTGATGGTCTGATGGTAAGCGATTACTTCAGCCCACATACATTACTTTTTATTTTCTTTTTTATTATGCGAGAGGCGGCAGACGAGCAAGTGTGATGCCTCATGGTAAGCAGTTGACACCACCCATGGACACCCGCAACTCTAACCGAGCTTAGGGTTTCTTTAAGGTTCGCAGGTCGTAGCTGTTCGGACTGTCGCAGGAAGTTGGTTCCACAAAACCGAGGCGTGAGGCATAAAGTTCCTCATAAAACGTACAGTCGAGTTTTATAAATCTTAGAGTGGCATGATAGCTAGTAATAAGAGCCTATTTGATCTTTTCGTCAGGTAATGGAACAAATCATTTTAAGCCCTACCCTGATCTTCGGCTTAGTTTGGGACTAGATGGCGCTGTGTGGCCCAGCGTGGAATAGTATGCCTTGGGTTAATTATTTATAGTTTTCAACCGCAAGATGTAGCTCCTCGCTCGATGACGCTGCTTCCCCTCATCGGCCTGTGGTATTTAGCTACGCCTTCAATCTTGATGGTTATACCGCCACCAGTCGGTTGCCAGAGCCTCAGTTGTTATTCGGCAGGATGCACCACGGGTTGAAGCAAAATGTTGACGATTCGCTTCCTTACCTCTCTTGCCTTCTTTGTAACAAACAAATGTGATCATTAAACCCTTGATGGTTAATCATCATCATGTTCAGTTGTAGGGGATCCACTGCAGGACATAGGCCTCCCCCAAAGACTTCCACAGCGGCCGGTTGCAAACTGCCTGCATCCAGCCGCCTGCGACTTTTATAATGTCGTCAGTCCACTTTGCTGGAGGGCATCACACGCTGCATTTTTGGTCGAGGGGTCTCCAATCCAAAACATTTCGGCCCCAACGGTGGTCAATACATTGAAGTTTTAGAACCATAGCGACCACCGGATAGATACGAAGAGGTACATTGGCGTCATCAATCATCAGACCGCATCTGTTATTAATCCGACACCGTATTAAATATGTCCTCTTGTCTTTTACTCGTCTGTGGAGAGATTTGTTTGGTGGCGTGACTGTAGGAAAATATAGGATGTAAAGGAGCGACCTATCATCTTTTCGCTCCAAGCCACCCTCACCTGCCCGTGGTGCATCCTGCTGAATAACAGACGAGGCTCTGGAAACCGGATGGCTGGTGGCGCTATAACAATCACGATTACGTACGCTTTTAATCTGGCTCGGTGGCTCAATTGGTAGTGACCCCTGCCTTCTGAACCAAGGGTCGTGGGTTCGATTCCCACCCGGGACAAACATTCGTGTGATGAACACTTGTGTTTGTCCGTGTCTGGGTGTTTATATTTGTATTTAAGTATTTATTTGTGGTACCTTCGTTGTTCTGGTACCCATAACACAAGTGCTTAAGCTACTTGCTTTGGGATCGGAGCAATGTATGTGATGTTGTCTGACATTTATTTAATCGTGATGGTTACTTATACCGCCACCAGTCGGTTGCCAAAGCCTCGTTTGTTATTCAGCAAAATTGCTAAAATAAATCATCTTTTGCCTTTATCTGAAACAGTTTTGCGCTTGACCTAATCTGAAGCTAAATTGAAACAATACTCGTACAAACCTAACCCTACATTTAAACGCCTTGTCTAATACGAAAATAGATTCACATTAACCAATGTTTATTAGGTCTACTCGTGTATGTTGTGTTATGCAAAGACCAATAGGTCATATCGACAAGAGGCCTCGTGTTAGACATAATAGCTGTCATATCAAGTGTGGCTGCCCGGGGCATTAGGAAATTGCTTTATCGACTGATTTGGTTATTTGGGATTTGTATCAGTTCGATAGTGCTGTAGCATATAGAGATACATATACTCAACATATACATAGACAAAGTACAGAGTTTATATCGACGACAAGTTTCGTACAGTAGTAATCATAGCTTCCTCTGATACAGTGGTCGTGGGTTCGAACCCTGCACAGTACAAGTATTGTATTAGTTTGGGTGTTTATGTGTAAATAAGTGTTCTTTTACAGAAGAAAGTATCTAAGTAATTTCTTGACTGGCTCATTTAGTAGTCTCTGCCTTCTGTGCCAAGGGTCCTAGGTTCGATCCCCGCACAGTACTAACATTTGTGTTCATAAACATGTCTGTTTGTATTGGTCTGGGTGTTTGTTATGTAAATAAGTATTATTTTACAGAAAAAAGTATCCAAGTAATTTTTCAGTGTCTAGTACCCATAGTATAAGCTTCGCCTTAGTTTGGAACTAGATGGCGCTGTGAGGCTCAGCGTGGCCTGTTTCGGATCATGTTTTATCCACCACCTGCTGCATCTTCTCCGTCGAGGTCATTTTGTAACAAACTATCATCCATTCTGCGAGCGATGTGGCCTGTCCATTGCGACTTCAAGCTAGTTCTAGCTGTTTATTTTTGCTATGTCTGTCACTTTGATCCTTCTATGAATATAAAAAACACAAACGACCAAAACTAAAAAGCGATAAATAACATAAGTAATTCTATCCTTAATACCTACATAATTATTTAAATATTACAATTATCACTTATTTTTGAAGTCGGTGCCAGCCTCTCGGTACCTAACGTAGATTGTTGTTGTATGACGCGCGCGGCCGGCAAATCCACACGACAATATACATTTATTTGTTTGGCTGGCACCGACTTCAAAAATAAGTGATAATTGTAATATTTAAATAATTATGTAGGTATTAAGGATAGAATTACTTATGTTATTTATCGCTTTTTAGTTTTGGTCGTTTGTGTTTTTTTTGAAGTCGGTTTAATTTTTTTTTAAAAATAATTTTATTTCTCTATTTTTAGTTGTGTTAATGTGCTGTGACCTAATAAAGGCTAATTAATGTCCTTAAGAGTTTTACTTAGGAATGAAAAATTTTGCTTTAAGTCAAGTGAAGACTTTGCGATCTAAAATCAAGCATATCACTTAGCAAATAACCTGCCCTATTAGCCCTGCATAAGTACATACTACTACCTAGTTTAATATCGACCAATGTCAGTACTGTTCCCTTACTCCTAACCGTTAAGGAGTTCTGTGGCTTCATCATCAGCACCAGATGTTGACGCCCGGAAGCATATACCTGAGTAAAATATGATTACGTAACAAAAACACCTTATGAGCATACAATTTTCGGTTGTTGCCCTCAATTTCTCCATGATCCCATCATCAGATCCTGACTTGGTGATAATGGGACCACCTCGGAAGTGTCCTCTGTCGAACTGTCGAAAAATTTTTGAAATCCATCCATAATTGACGGAAATATCGGTGAACATACATAAAAAAAAAAAAAAAATATTATACATACAGACGAATTGAGAACCTCCTCCTTTTTTCGAAGTCGGTTAAAAAGGTATACATTTCAGGCCAGTTATGCATTAAGCTATTAACATCCATACATTGAACGAAATAAAACACAATATTCATCAAACTAACCCTTCTGTCGTTTGATAAGCGAGATTGATGAGTCTAAAACCAAAACGAATTCACAGTGAAACTGGTATACTTACGCCTGGATGCTTATGATAACTTTGAAACACCTCTCAACCTTTCTCCGTACAAATGGATTGAAAATACGATGGCTATAGAATTATTGTTTTCGTCTGTATTTTTGTTTCAATAATGTAACTGTTTGTGTAGTTGGAGCCGAAAAGTTCGTTCAATTGTACGATTTTGCAATTCAAATGCGACCGTTTGAATTCGTATTATGTCGCTGAATCGATTTTTTAGAGAAGGTAGCTATTTCGTGTCGAATAGTAGTATATAGCAACCCCTTAATTGAGGCCTAAGTCCATTAGAGGAAATGACTATGTTCGATTTTGCATGTTAATGAAAAACTGCCAGAAAGAACCGTTAAAATCGGATTTGAAAAATCACAACATATTTTTTTGCATTATAAAAACGCAATAGCCTTCGCGATAAAACATCTCGGTACATCCTCCAGATGTTTGCCCTGAGTGGCGAACAACTGGAGAAGCCTAAGTCCAGCAGTGAACTTCAAAGTGCTGATTATGATGTTGATAATGGAGAATGTTTTTCAGCAATATTCTATAATTCGCTGATGCATCAAAATCAACCTAAAAAAACAATTCAACCTGTCAATCAATAACCCTCTTGATAAATGTAAAAGGAAGCTGATTTTACACATCAAATATACTTACTATACAGACACGTCAAACTCCATTTAAAATGTAATCAACCACTCCCTTATTCCGCCAACAGCCATAGATTTCCCCATGGTGTCATTGATGGCACATGAAGTCTAACGGCCGTCATATCATCGCATATTGTTCGCTACAAAACGATACGATTCTTCAGAGAGTAGTATAGCGGGAGTCGTGGTCGATCTGTTTTATGATAATAATGAAATATCAGACAACATCACATACGTTGCTCCGATCACAAAGTACCTAGCTTGAGCACTTGTGTTATGGGTATCAGGACAGGAAGGTATCACGTATGGAATGTCAATCGGGATCAAACCCACGACCCTGGGTTTAAAAGATAGGGATACTACTTGAAAATTCCGCACTACGTCCACAGTTGCAGCACTGGCCTTAGCCAGATTTCCGCCTCTACATCTAAAAGTACTTGAAACAAACAGATTAGAAACAGTAAGAGTATCAGGACAGACACAATACTTACCCAACGACATAACCCTAGAGAGACCAACCCCGATATACGAACTTTTACCACCACCGGAAAGGATTTCAGTAACCTTTGAAATGGCCCACACTGACAACGATATACATAACAAATGTACCCCGGCAGAGTCCATACGCTTGTACACTGATGGGAGCAAGTTGGACGACGGGCAGGTCGGAGCAGCTTTTATAATACTCAACAGTGGTCAAACCAATCCATCAATGGTATACAAATTTAAACTTCACACTGCGTGCTCTGTTTTCCAAGCGGAGCTATACGCAATAGACCAGGCCTGTAAATGGGTACAAGATAATAGCGCAAGTGCTGCAACCATATTGTCGGACAGTATGTCTGCCCTTATGGCCCTCGGCGACCGGAGCAACACAAACCCTCATGTAGTCTCCATACATCAACGAATAAAGAACATACGTGTAACTGGTCAGATCCAATTCATGTGGGTCAAAGCCCACGCGAAGGTGACCGGGAACGAAGCGGCAGACGTAGCAGCCAAAGCTGCGGCGGAGCTTCACTCCGATTATTGCTACGCCAAGTTCCCGGTCAGCTTCGTGAAGAAGGAGCTCAAGAAGGACACCCTCCAGAGATGGAGAGAGCTCTATCTAGCAGGTCCTCAGGGCAGTCACACAAGGGAACTTTGCCCAGAGCTGGACGATGTAGCTACGGTCATGGAGAGATGTGGTACATTGTTCAGCCTTACGCAAATATTGACAGGACACGGCTACCACCGTGCATACTTACACAGGTTCAAAATCAGCAACAGTGACACATGTCCCTGCGACAACACAAGCCGACAGACGATAGAGCACCTGCTCACGAATTGCATACGCTTCGCATCTCGAAGAATCGACCACCAACTCATTTGCGACTCAGTCAAGGTTCCTCCATTCAACCTGATGGAAGTCACCAAAAAGGAGTCTACAAAAAATTCATTCCTGAAATTTATTACATATATAATTAACAACCTAAAGGACTTCAACAGAGACGCATAACAACTAAAACATTTTATACTACAGCGAGCAAAGACTAATTAACATCTGCAAAATAAATATCACAAAATAAATTATGAAAGACGGACTGTATCCAATCGCGGTCTCGAGACATATCAGTTAAATCAAACACAAGATAAAAAAAAAAAAAAAAAAAAAAACCCAAGACATGCCACGCTGGGCCACACAGCGCCACCTAGCCCCAAACTAAGCCGAAGCTTGTACTATGGGTTGGGTACTAGACAACTGATAAACTTACTTAGATACATTTTTTTATGTAAATAAATACATATTATACATAGAAAACACCCAGACCAATACAAACAGATATGTTCATGAACACAAATGTTTGTACTGTGCGGGAATCGAACCCACGACCCTTGGCTCAGAGGTCAGAGGTCACTACCAAAAGTACCAAATGAGCCACCGAGCCTGTCAATTTCATTAAGTCCGCCTTTTGTACACTACTTTACTATGCAATAAAGATTAAATAAATAAATAAATACTTAATTACCATTGTCTTCTAAAGACGTTTAGGAAGTTGGCGGGATACATTGTAAGAAAAATTGGCATTGAAGAGAGTAACTATCAAGTTTTGCCAGTTCTTCTCGATAGAAGCTGCATTACGAATCTGGTGGTAGTTTAATTCCTCTTAATTTACTGTAATTGACGATTTATAAGTGGTTGTCTTATTTGAATAAAGAGACTTTGATATGATTTCATTCAATCCCAATGTATCCCGCTAACTTCCTGGTTCTCAAACCGCTACTGAGGAGTTTCTTTCAAAAAACCCAGAAACAATTTTTGGTCCGATTGGATCTCGGTAGTCAAGTGCCACCTGCCACCACAAGACCAACGAGCAGGAATACGGAATAAGCCACAACAAAAGGACAACAATGAAATGAAAAATTAGCCCGACGCGTTCCATTTGAAAACGAAAACAAAACAAGTTGTTCGTCGTAGTTTTTAGGCCACTTCAAATAAAACAGATTCTTCCCCCTTTTTAGGAGTCAGCAAGAGAATATGATACGAGTAGTATACCGTATTTTATTTTATAGTAGCTCGACATAATGGCTTCCCTACACCTTATGATAAAAGATAAAGATAATTTATTTGATCGAAACATGTGTACATAGACATGTCAGGTCAATAAAACAGGTTTCAACATGTCGTACCTTTACGGTGTACAAATTTATATAAAGTCAGACTACGTATATAATAATATTTTTCAATCAATATTTTTGTCACATAAAAAGTCCGTGAATTTATAATAACATTTTGTTGTAATCAATTATGGAAAGCGAAAGAGAAGTCCAAGTCGCTGTTACCTATCAGTTGCCACCGCCATGCCGGCCCAAGCCTTACCCCCTATATCCCTATACATACTTTGGATGCACAAACATGTTCGTTTGTGCTGGATGTGTATTATTTATATTTCTTTTTTTACATAGTAGCACGGCATAACGGCCACTCTACGCCTAATGGAAAGCGAGAAAGAAGCCCAAGTCGCTACGACAACGGGCAGGTAACCAAACCAGATACCGGTCAGTTGCCACCGCCATGCCGGCCCATAAGATGCTTCTTCACGCCCCGTTTAAAGGATCCAATATCGAAAGAAGGATGTATAATAATTTTTAGCATTTTACGGGTTTATTTATTTATTCAGTGTTTGGTGGTATTTGTATTTAGGTACTAGCTGTGCCCGCGGCTTCGCCCGCGTTGCCCCCTATTTTAGGGAAGTGGGGCGTTAGAAAGGTGCTAAAAGTAGCCTGTACTACTCTCCATCCCTTCAACTATCTCCACTTAAAAAATCACGTCAATTCGTCGCTCCGTTTTGCCGTGAAAGAAAGACGAACATACAGACAGACACACTTTCCCATTTATAATATTAGTATGGATAATATATATTAGTGGTATCTTCGGCGTTCTGATACCTATTGCACAAGCCATTTACTTTAGTATGTGACGTGTCTGTTATTTATTTAAGAGATGTAAGGGAGCGACCTATCCTAACTACCTACCTTTTCGCTTCAAGCCATCCTCACCTGCCCGTGGTGCATCCTGCCGAACAACAAACGAGGCTTTGGCAAACCGACTGGTGGCGGTAAAACCATCACGATAGAAGGCGTAGCTGGATACCACGGGCCGATGACGAGCAGCAGCGTCACCGGAGCGAGAAGCTACGCCCTGCGATCGCCAACCCGCCTGCCCAGAGTGGCGATTATGGGTATATCCTCCAGAAGTTTGCCCTAGGTGGCGAACAACTGGAGAGGCCTATGTCTAGCAGTGGCCTGCAATAGGCTGATGATGATGATGATGATTAGATTTATCATAAGGAAACAGAATCTTACTGCTACAGGATTCTGTAGTCATACGAAAACGTGGATTTCGTCGTCGTCAGCTAGTATTTTATAGTAATATTCTTAAAAAATCTCTACTGAACCCCTCATCTCCAATCCCAACTGGCATTGTACACGTTTTTCCGTCTGTTACATTTAGACTTGCCTTCGTTAGCCGTGTTTGGTTCTACACTTTTTTTGCACCTCATTTTGTCTGGAGCCGCTTTTTGTGCTAAATTTGGTACAATATTATAGACCTTTCAGCCTAAAAAAAATTCTCTTAAGCGTAATATGCTCATTATTAAATGTTAAGTAGGATTTTACGGAGAAAATACTGCTTAGTTTTTTGCTCAAACGATTAGAGGCTGATCTGTTCCCAGAAATGTGTGAAAATTGGGATAAAATGTGCCAAGTTAAAGTGGAACTCGCATGGAGTAGGTTCCGTACGTATCAATAACGACCAGTAAGGTTCAGTGATAGTGAAAATTGCCTCTGAGCAAAGGTCGCGGGTTTCATTCCCGCACAGTACAATTACTTGTGTGGAACATATTATATACACATACATATCTGTTTGTATTGGTCTGAGTGCTTGCTATGTATGTTTATAAGATTTCTAATACCCATAGTACAAACTTCCGCTTAGTTTGTGACTAGATGGCGATGTGTAGCACAGCGTGGCATGTATTCGGTAATTTATTTATCATTTTGAGTTACCACCACCTTGTATTTCAATCGATATCATTCTTATATCTTTCTTGTAAAATGCAATCAATTAACTATATTTTGCACTTATTTCAAAATATTAGGTTTGTTAGGAGGTCAGGGAGAGAACTGTAATTTTTTCAATAACCGAACATGACAAAATTTTAAGGGTTCTGGACATGAACTACGGAAATCTTAACACTTTCAGGCATCAATATAAATATAGATCCATATTTATATTGATGCCTGAACGGTAGAATAAAATATATTTAGCTGAAGGTACCAACAACCCTGGGTTTACACAAATTGACAGTTTTATAGCCCTTCAAAGTGATCGCTTGTTCCCGCGTCAGATTGAAGGCCTATCTCGTTATGAAAATGATTTTGCAACTTTCGTCGTAAAGAGGAATTATTGTTATGTATGACATAGATTCCTAGAAGATATCACTAAATAATTAGTGCCTGAGTAATATTATGTATTTATTTTACAAAAAAAAATTGTATTTAAGTAAGTTTATCATTTGTCTAGTGCCCATAGTACAAGCTTCGGTTTAATTTAGGGCTAGGTGGCAAGGTGAAGCCCAGCGTGGCATGTCTTGGGTTATTTATTTATTATCTGCGAGCTTACTAGTTTTCTCACATTGTACTTCTATACTGTAAAGGTGCGATTTACATACAAGTTTACGAGTATTAAGTTCTGTAGTAACTTTACATACACAACGTACAGGAACTCGTTTCCAGTAAAAGCTTCTGATACTAAAACAATAAGACAACAAAACAATGGGAATGTAAAATTTTATAACAACAACAACAGCTGTTTTCGTTTGCGTTCAGTAGTTTCAATAGTTTGTTTAAGCTGCGGACAATGGGTTTTGCAAAATGTCCTGTCTGGCTTTAGTCATATAAAGAGGTAAGGTTACAAGAGAGTGGGGGGAACTTAAGCCGTGTTTGATACTATAATAATGTGTGTGGTGTCCCACTCCAAAGTATGTAAGAGAGGTAGGGCATAGCGAATCTTCGCTCGAATTGAGCCGCCCGTCCGGGGAAGGACCTCAACCCTATAGGATACCGCAGTTAAAGACCTCCGGGTCGTGTTACTGCCGGTGAATAGGGTTTCCGGAGCTCGTGGGATGAGTGCTGTCAGCATCGTCAGCAGCCGGGGGTTAAGGTTAAAAGAAAGAAAGAAAAGAAAGAAAAGAAAGAAAAGAAAGAAAAGAAAGAAAAGAAAGAAAAGAAAGAAAAGAAAGAAAAGAAAGAAAAGAAAGAAAAGAAAGAAAAGAAAGAAAAGAAAGAAAAGAAAGAAAAGAAAGAAAAGAAAGAAAAGAAAGAAAAGAAAGAAAAGAAAGAAAAGAAAGAAAAGAAAAAATAAAGAAAAGAAAGAAAGAAAAAATGTTTATTGGCAACACAACACAGTACACGATACAGTTAAGCGATAATAACACAGAAACGAAGAAGAAGCACAGAAGTGGAATAACAGATATAGGGTTTGTGATGTGAAGCCAACTAGGCTCCAGCCTCAGCTTTGTGCCGCTATGGCGTCGTAGACACCAACAACAAGAGCCGGCAACTGTCCTGTGACTCCATTTTTTTTTCTGGGGCAAATGCGACTATGCATCCCTGCCACTTGGAGCAGTGGCGGGGTATGTGGGACACTCTTGCCTCAAGCTGGTGGTGAGATCTGCCTCATACCCATTAAAAATTAAGGTTTCCCGTCCGTGGCCAAAGCGACTTGGGCTTCTTTTTCAGCTTTCTATCAGGCGAGGGGAAGGCACTATAATGAGCCAAATAAAAAAATTGTCTGATGCATTTCTTTGTTCATTTTTTACTTACAAATTATGAAATCTACTCCTCATGGAGATAATTTTTGTACACGAAGCATCAAAATAAAACGGTAACAGGAAATGTTATCGTGTATTTTTGTAGTAACATTTAAAATACACGTACAAATATATGTTGGATAAAAGCCAAGTTTGAAGATATGGCTAGAAATGCTGCAGGCATTATGAAATTAATTCTAGCTGCATTGTTCAACTAGAAAGTCCGAAATAATAAATACATGTATTTATAAGTTCTTATTATCTTTCATCATTTTTAGTCGTCTGTTGTAAGAAGTCCACTGCAGGACATAAGGCTCCGCCAAAGACTTCCACGAAGACCAGCTGCAAGCCGCCCGCATCCAGCCCCAACATCATCATCAGCCTATTGCAGTCCACTGTTGGACATAGGCCTTTCCGGTTGTTCGCCACTTAGTACAGACGTCTGGAGGATATACGCATAATCGCCACGGTGACGCTGCTGCCCGTCATTTGCTCGTTTACGGATATCCTCATTTTTGATTAGAATTTGTTTATCACTTAGGAAGACAGATGAGCTAGAGGCCCATCTGATGTTAAACGGCTACCGCCGCTAATAGACTCTGCAATGCCAGAGGCACAGCTTAGGCGCTGCCTACCGTGAGGAAATAACTCTCTTAAAACCTTTGACTCTTCAAAGTGGCCTGAAGATAGTTCTTTACTCTACTCTAGAGTGCTTATGTCCTTCTGGACATGTCGTAGCGATCAGGAAATATCGCCCATATAGAAATTACATTATGCATATATTTTTCATCGCTACATTTTCAATTTATAGGCAATCGTAAATCAAGTATCAGAATACAAGTGAATGTGAGTGAAACAACCGAACAATCATTTGTGTTTGTTCATTCTTTGAATTTGAACGAGTTACATTACGTTCAATGTACAACAAAGTAGGGGGGAAAAGGGAGGAAATAAAAGGGAACAAATGAGCATCGTTTGTAACGATTCTTGGTTCTTCTTACAATGTGAATTATATCGAATGTAGGTACAATTTAAAAGGGCATTATTGGATAATAAATACCTACGTCAGCCGAGACATGCCACGCTGGGCTACACAACGTCATCTAGCCCCAAACTAAGCCAAAGCTTGTTGTACGGGCAGGAGCGAACTATGGGTACTAGACTACTGATAAATTTACCTAAGTATTTTTTTTTGTTCATAGATACAATTTAACTACATAACGCGCAGGCCGTCAGAATACGTGGGAAATAGATGCCTCGACCTCACTGTCCAAGGCCCTAGAACGCGCGGCAGGCCCAAGAAACGCTGGCTGGATGTCGTCAGAGCGGATATGGCAGAGAACAATCTCACGCCAGAGGATGCCGAAGATCGGGCAAAGTGGAGGAGATTGAGTATGAAAGCGGACCCTGGTACTAGTAGGCCGGGAAAACGCTAGGGCGAAGAAGATACAATTTTACTAAAAGCAAACAACCAAACCCATACAAACAGACATTTTCATGCACACATGAGAAAGCGAAATATCTATATTTCGCTTAAAAATCCAATGTTATAGACGCAAACAAACGTCAAAGCATTGAACAGGTAAATAATAAATTAGTTACCTTTTAGCTAAAACGTCTAAACGCTAGTCAACTCAAAGAGAAGTAATATCTTAAGTAACACTTAGCATTTGTAATGGCAATCTGGTTGGAAAGCCGTCGCCACATTTTTAGCCAGAAATACTCGTAGTTACACAATTCTTTAATACACACTTATTTAAGAGAGGTAGGGCATAGCGAATCTTCGCTCGAATTGAGCTGCCCGTCCGGGGAAGGACCTCCACCTTATAGAATACCGCAGCCAAATGGCCTCCGTGTCGTGTTTCTGCTGGTGAGTAGGGTTTCGGGTAGGGGGTTAGGGTTGGGCCGACATGGTTGTGGCCACTGACAGGTAACTGGTCAGTTACTTGCCCGCTATCACAGCGACTTGGGCTTCTCTTTCGCTTTCCATCAGGCGTAGGGAAGCCATTATGTCGAGCTACTATAAAAAAAAACAAGCTTTGCTTCAGACATTCCGATTTGCATGACACAAGCCTACCAGTATACCTTCGGGATTAATTTATTTGACGTTGTCTGATGTTATTTTAATCATTATTTTGACTGGAAGCTACTTCTTGGGAGTAATGTTGATTTTGAAATTTTCTATCCTTAATTTGATCCGACTCGGAATCGAACTCCAAACCTTCGCATTCACGCGCTTTAAGCGATGTGACAACACAGGTAGAAGGCTTGAAATGTCAGTTTGGTACGACACGATAATCTCTTTAAGTGACAGCGACGCCAGAGCTGCTAAAATGGGGGTCGCGTCGAACGCAGGTGCAGGAAGGGTCAGTTCGGGGCCGTGGCAAATCTTATTTTATATATTCGTATTTGCTTCAATGCCTCGTCTCGTGATTGCAAACGACGTCAAAAAACAAGGCTTAGTTATTTGAATAGGTGTTCATAATAATTTTGTTTAGACTGGCTCGGTGGCTCATTTGGTAGTGACAGAGTCGAGGGGCGTGGGTTCGGTCCCCATAACAAACATTTGTGTGCATAAACATGTCTGTTTGTATTGGTCTGGGTGTTTTCTACGTGTAATATGTATTTATTTACCTACATAAAAAAAAGTATCGCACCACCCGTGCATTAAAGGTGTAACTCAAAAACACCAACTTTTCAGGAGAGCAAAAAAACACTTTATTTTTGTTATAACTTCTGAACCCTTTATGTTATTCCTATGTATTTCATATCATTAGAAAGCTTTACACACGTTATTTAATTCTCATGGATTGGTATTGTGGAGAGACTGCTTGTTTAATACTCAGAGAGAAAAGAAACGATTACATATTTAATGCATGAGCTTAATTCACAAAGAACTTATAGTAAGTAAATATATGATTATTTTGCTATGCAATTCCTAAAATATTATAAAGATTATGTGCACATACTCCTTTAATGCACGTGTCTTTTCGTAAAAAAATACAGATCACTAATCTTTACGTACTTTTTGCACGGTTTTTTTCAATATTTGCAATGAAGTGATTTGCACTAAATATTTATTGCAGGGGTATTTCTTAATAACATTACATAGTATGTGTCTTACATATTTATTGCATGATGAAAATATTTTTCGAGATGGAAATATTTTCATACATTTTGTTAACTATGAAAATTAAGTATACATTCAAATGACAGTATTAATTGTGGGTAAATTATATATTTTTTTAAAACATTAATGTGTATTTTAAATTAAAATTGAGTGATTACTTACAGAAATACAACCAAATTACCTTCAAAAAATTCAAAATATTTATTTTTGTCTTTTTTGCCACAATTGAGATTAATTTTAGTAATTGTATTAAAAATTAACAAAATCTATTCTTCTTAACACCATTTCACGCCTATAAAGGTAAAAAAATACCAAATTGTACCTATACAACGCAGTGTAAGACCTTTCTCCCGATATTTTCAAAGGAAATATCGACTATTGATAACTCTTGTGCAACATCTTGCCATTCTTATTTTATTTAAGTAAACATTCGATAGGTACGTTAAATATTTAGAACATATCATTGGTACATTACATAATTAAAATACAAAATGAATACAAGCAATACTTGGTACTTTATAAAAACATTCGAAGTCAAAACTATGAAACGTGTTGAGCTTAATAAACTTCGTACCAATGTAATACACCGTAGATAATATTGTATAATAACAGATTATTACATATAACAAGGTATCAAAAACGAATGACAAGTGTCATAAAAATAATTTTCATCGTTAAACAATCAAAATACTAGTAACCGATTGTACAAACACAACATTAATTAAATCTATGGTAAGTGTTACGTATATGTGTGTATGGCATTAATACAAATTAAATAATATCTCAAAGTCACATAATCACATTCTACAATAAGAGCCCCCGCAAACCACAGACTTTCTATCGGCCGATAGTTTGGTCGGGCTCACTATCAGTATGAAGATCAGCCGTTAACAAATCGTCGTAGTATGCGGACTTGCATACATCTTCATACTGATTTATGAGCCCGACCCAACTATCGGCCGATAGAAAGTCTGTAGTTTGCGGGGGCTCTAAATGTACTTGGTATAAAAATCAGTAATCATCATCTTCATCACCCTGGGAATCATTACGGGGAACCAAATTTTGTTAATAACTTTCATAGTAGCATTTGAATCACACAATGCTTTATATAGGTAAGTTTTATATTTATTTGTATTGTGTAAATGTTCAATGTAAGCTAATGTTTGTACACCTAGTACACATAAGGCACATGAAGAACAAAGTCAAAATAATCTTTATTTGTATAGGTTTAAAAAAAAAACACTTACAAATCGTCGAAGCTACCAATATAATTCATATGAAGTTATGTCTCAGTTACATAATCAAATAAAGCAATAAATGTATTATAGTTCTTAAATATTTTATGAAATAATTATTATGAAATTTTGTGTATCTAAATTAATATAGACATGCATAATCTTTTATAATTTTAGCTATCTAACCTGGCAACTGACAAGCAAACAGACAGGCAGATAGACGGTGAAGTTAAGACGGGACCCTATTACTAAGGTAAGGTAATAGGGTCCCGTTTTTACCCTTTGGGTACGGAATTCTACATAAGAACAACGAGACAATACTCTGAATATGTCAGTCCACTGCTGGACATAGGCCTCTTCAAATGTTATCCACTTTGATCGATCCTGGGCTTCTCGCATCCAGCACTTGCCAGCCATCCTGCGCATATAGTCATTCCACCTGACCTGAAGGCGTCCTACACTACGTTTGCCGAGACGCGATCTCTATTCCAGAATTCGTTCACCCCAACGGTTATCGATTCTGCGGCCGACGTGGCCTGGCCACTGCCTTTGGTTCTCTGCCGGATCACCTCATTTCGGATTCGATCCTGCAGAGAGGCGCCGAGCATAGTCCTTTCCATAGCTCGCTGAGCGACCTTTTATTTGTGGCTTTAATGAGCGACCTTTAATTCGGCTCCGTATGTCATAATCGGTAGAACGCAATTATTGAAGACTTTCGTCTTTAGGCACTGTAGGATCGACGATGTGAAGGCTCGACGAAGTTTCCCAAACGCTGCCCAGCCTAGCTGAATACTCCTATTCACCTCGTCCTCAAAGTTGTTTCCACCTAACTGCAATGTCTGCCCGAATATTTTTGTACAATAGCGCTGTGTACTTGCAATCGGTTCCAGTAGAACATGTTCATTGAACATGACCTTGGTTCTGTCCAAGTTCGTCCGTAGGCCGATGCGCACAGAGGAAGCAGCCAGTTCATTCAGCATCTGTTTTAAGTTCTGCAGCGCTTCTTCCATTATGACGATGACGTCTGCAAATCGCAAGTGAGAGATGTATTCGCCATTTATGTTGATGCCACGTCCTTTCCAGTTCAGTGTCATGAACATATCTTTCATTTCATTAATGAACAACTTTGGGGAAATGACATGCCTTTTTCTCACTCCTCAATGCAACGATACCGGCCTTGTTTGCTGATTCTGTACTTGGATGGACATGGTGGCGGCTTTAAAGAGACATCTAAGCTCTAGGATGTATCGCCAATCTACTTGACATTGCTGCAGGGACTCCAGATCAAACCAGATTTCAACCAAGTCAAAGCCTTTCTCATAGTCCACGAATACAAGACAAAGGGGCTGATTATACTCTTCTGTCTTCTGAATAATCTGCCACAATGAGCGGATGTGATCTATGGTGCCGTACTCGCTCCGAAAACCAGTTTGTTAAGGCAGCTGGCAAGCCTGAGTATGGTATTTGTAAATAAAATAAAGTCTGAAGTACTTATCGCCATCGTTTTTCATATTACCATACAAACACCATCAATTAAATTAAGCATTCGCCTTGCCTTTGTTAATTTTTTATTAATTTTATTAAAACTATGCGGTCACTAACTGGAAATACACTGAACATTTGTGATAAACATTTGCTGTACGTCTAATTAAGAATTTCGGTGACGAAAGTAGGGTACTTGCATTAAAGGAGTAATTCACTTAAAATATAATTTATGAAATCAATGATAAGTGAATGCACTTACGCATAAGACAATATTTAACATTCTTTACTTATGTGAAGTTACGAAAAATTCTTCCGAAAATATGTAGTGCATTAAAGGAGTAAGTAACTTGCTCCAACAAACCTTCTTCAATGCCTCGAGCAAAAAAGACGGGATCGCATTCACGCGCTTATTGCTAGGGACTCTAACAAAATGTGTGAGTAGTAATTCTATGTACGTGTTTTTTGGTAGTCAAATATTGTGTTTTATGTTGAAGTAGCTTTTTACTTTTTTTAATATATTTTCATGGCTATTACAGATAAAAATACGAAAAAAATAGGGGACATGTATTAGAACTTTTTCTATCGTTTAATAAAATAAAAAAAAAATCGCACATGTGGACATACTCCTTTAATGCACTGGTGGTGCGGTATCTAAGTTTGTCTAGTACCCATAGTACAAGTTTGGGCTTAGTTTGGGGCAAGATGGCGCTGTGTGGCCCAGCGTGGCATGTCTTGGGTTATGTTTATAGGATTGGGTAAGTTTTTATTATTTTTAAGTACCTATATTTAAGCTTTACTTAGTTCCAATATATTCACAACGTGACAATTTGTGACAACACAAACCTATGGCTTAGCTTAATGAAACTAGGATACTTACTTAATTCTCTGAATCCATTATTAGTACAGCACCAACGATTAAATCAAACAAAACGAAACGTACCCCGGAAATAAATTGGTCTCAAAGATAATTCCATGGAAACGTCTCCCAAGAATCTTTGCTGAACATAACTCATAGCGCCTCCCCGATAGGAGTCAATATATCAAGGGAGGCCGGACAATGAAGGCAGACTATATTTCACATAGGACCTCTTTTGTTCACTCTCGTCTATTGAACTGAGGAATTAAGACGGGTTCGTGAATGAGCTTTATTAAAATGCCTTCTTTGCGGATTTGTAAGTTACTTTCTTATGTGGGACAGATGAAAGACTAATGACCGAGCTGTAGCCGCGATTTGGGTAATCGGATCTAATGTCCAATGTAATGTTTTAAATCGAATGGTTTTAGTTTCATCATCGTGATGGTGACGATGAGGGATAGCGTATGATTTCCTTATCGATTCAGACTGACCGACATGTCCGAAATCGGTCAGCAAAGCGCAATCTTCTCGAATACGAACTGAACACCAACACTACATAATCGGAAGTTCCGTTTCTCAACAAATCGCTTTGTCGTCAACTCAAATATTTTCTTTGTATCTCGCCGGTGTAAGTAAACAACTCTTGACTCTGTAAGCGAACGGCTATAGTGGTACCACTTGTTGCTGAAGCGAGTGCTGTCGAGTTGAGAGTGAGAATTTCTCGTCTTTTACACATATTGGCGGCTTTTACACATTTGTAGCTATCGAGTTTTTTCTCGATAGAAGTAGTTTTTCGAAACATTTTTATTGTTCGTGACGATTTATCCAAGTCTATTATTTATTTACTAGCTGTGCCGGCGGCGTCCCACGTGTGGATATCGGGTTTCAAAAGCAACGGATTTCCATAAAAGTTATCCAAAATTTTAAGTTAGAGCTCTAGCAATACATTGGTGAAAACCGCATTAAATTCCATGCAGTAGTTTTCGCGTTATTCGCATTGAAAGATACAGATAAAAATGTCTCCCGTTTTCCCAACACTTCCCTTCACTGCTCT
>CM062102.1:7131049-7247249 GCA_031163375.1 Conogethes punctiferalis
TATTTCATACATTTTGTTAACTAAGGAAAATTAAGTATACATTCAAAATGACAGTATTAATTGTGGGTAAATTATATATTTTTTTAAAACATTAATGTGTAGTTTTAAATAAAATTGAGTGATACGTAGCAGAAATACAACCAAATTACCTTCAAAAAATTCAAAATATTTATTTTTGTCATTTTTTGCCCACAATGAGATTAATTTTAGTAATTGTATTAAAAATTAACAAAAACTATTCTTCTTAACACCATTTCACCCTATAAGGTAAAAAAATACCAAATTGGACCTATACATGACGCAGTGTAAGTCCTCTTCTTCCCACTCCTCCGATATTTTCAAAGGAAATATCGACTATTGATACTCTTGTGCAACATCATGCCATTCTTATTTTATTTAAGTAAACATTCGATAGGTACGTTAAATATTAGAACATATCATTGGTACATACATAATTAAAATACAAAATGAATACAAGCAATACTTGGGTACTTTATAAAAGACAGATTCGAAGGAAGTCACAACTATGAAACGTGTTGAGCTTAATAAACTTCGGACCAATGTAATACACCGTAGATAATATTGTATAATAACACGATATTACATATTAACAAGGTATCAATAACGAATACAAGTGTCATAAAATATAATTTTCATCGTTAAAACATCAAAATATAGTAACCGATTGTACAAAACACAACATTAATTAAATCTATGGTATGTGTTACGTATATGTGTGTATGGCATTAATACAAATTAAATAATATCTCAAGTTCACATAATCACATCTACCATAAGAGCCCCCCTCAAACCCACAGAACTTTCTATCGGCCGATAGTTTGTGTCGGGCTCACTATCAGTATGCAGATCAGCCGTTAAACAAATCGTCCGTAGTATGCGAACTATGCATACATCTTCATACTGATTTATGAGGCCCGACCCCCAACTATCGGCCGATAGAAAGTCTGTAGTTTGCGGGGGCTCTAAATGTTCCTTGGTATAAAAAATCAGTAATCATCATCGTCCCATCACCCTGGGAATCATTACGGGAAACCAAATTTTGTATAATAACTTTCATAGGAGACATTTGAATCACACAATCTTTATATAGGTAAGTTGTATATTTATTTGTATTGTGTAAATGTTCAATGTAAGCTAATGTTTGTACACCTAGTACACATAAGGGCACATGAAGAACAATGTCAAAATAATCTTTATTTGTATAGGTTTAAAAAAAAAAATAACACCTACAAATCGTCGATGCTACCAATATAATTCATAGAGTTTGTCTCAGTTACATAATCAAATAAAGCAATAAATTATAATAGTTCTTAAATATTGTATGAATAATTTATTATGACATTTTGTGTATCTAAATTATATATGACATGCATAATCTTTTATAATTTCGCTATCTAACCTGGCAACTGACAAGCAAACTGACAGGCAGATAGACGTGAGTTAAGACGGGACCCTAATTACTAAGGTAAGGTAATAGGGTCCCCTGATTTTACGACCCTTTGGGTACGGAATCTACATAGTACAACGAGACAATACTCTGAATATGTCAGTGCCACTGCTGGACATAGGCCTCTTCAAATGGTATCCACATTGATCGATCCTGGGCTTCTCGCATCCAGCACTTGCCAGCCATCCTGCGCATATAGTCATTCCACCTGACCTGAAGGCCGTCCTACACTACGTTTGCCCGTGACGCGATCTCTATTCCCAGAATTCGCTTCACCCCACGGTTATCGATTCTGCGGCGACGTGCCTGGCCACTGCCTTTGGTTTCTCTGCCGGATCACCTCATTTCGGAGTCGATCCGGCAGAGAGCGCCGAGCATAGGTCCTTTCCATAGCTCGCTGAGCGAACCTTATAATGTGTGGCTTTAATGAGGCGACCTTTATTCGAGCTCGTATGTCATAAACGGTAGACGCTATTATTAAGACTTTCTTTTGTCTTTTAGGCACTGTAGGATCGACGATGTGAAGGCTCGGACGAAGTTTCCCAAACGCTGCCCAGCGCTAGCTGAATACTCCCTATTCACACTCGTCCTCAAAGTTGTCTCCACCTAACTGCAATGGTCTAGCCCGAATATTTTTGTACAATACGCGCTGTGTACTTGCAATCGGTTCCAGTAGAACATGTTCATTGAAACATGACTTGGTTCTGTCCCAAGTTCGTCCGTAGCCGATGCGCACAGAGGAAGCAGCCAGTTCATTCAGCAATCTGTTTTAAGTTTCTGACAGCGCTTCTCTTCCTATTATGACGATGGACGTCTGCAAATCTGCATAGTGAGAGATGTAATTCGCCATTTATGTTGATGCCACGGGTCTCCCCTTTCCATTCAGTGGTGTCATGAACATATTTCATTTCATTTCATAATGATCAACATTGGGGAAATTGACATGCCTTTTTCTCACTCCTCAATGCAACGATACCGGCCTTGTTTGCTGATTCTGTACTTGGAATGGACATGGTGGCGGCTTTAAAGAGACATCTAAGCTCCTAGGATGGTATCGACAATCTACTTGACATTGCTGCAGGACTCCAGAATCAAACCAGATTTCAAACCAAGTCAAAGCCTTTCTCTTAGTCCCACGAAAAATACAAGACAAAGGGGCTGATTATACTCTTCTGTCCTTCTAGAATATCTGCCCACAATGAGCGGATGTGTGCTCTGTGCCGTACTCGCTCCCGAAAACCTGTTTGTAAGGCCGCTGGCTAGCCTGAGTATGGTATTGTAAATAAAATAAAGTCTGAAGTACTTATCGCCACGTTTTTCATATTACCATACAAACCCCATCAATTAAAATTAAGCATTCCGCCTTGCCTTTGTTAATTTATTATTAATTTTATTAAAACTATTTGCGGTCACTAACTGAAATTACAACTGGAACATTTGTGATAAACATTTGGCTGTACGTCTAATTAAGAATTTCGTGACGAAAGTAGGGTACTTGCATTAATACGGAGTAATTCACTTAAAATATAATTTATGAAATCAATGATTAAGTGAATGCACTTACGCATAAGACAATATCTTCACATTTCTTTACTTATGTGAAGTTACGAAAAATTTCTTCCGAAATATGTAGTGCAATAAAGGAGTAAGTAACTTGCTCCAACAAACCTTCTTCAAATGCCTCGGTCAAAAAAGACGGGGATCGCATTCACTGCGCTTATTGCTAGGGACTCCTAAACAAAATGTGTGAGTAGTAAATACTATGTACGTGTTTTTTGGTAGTCATAATATTGTGTTTTATGTTGAAGTTCGCTTTTATACTTTTTTTATATATTTTCATGGCTATTACAGATAAAAATACGAAAAAAATAGGGGACTTGTATTAGAACTTTCTATCGTTTAATAAAAATAAAAAAAAAATCGCACATGAGGACATACTCCTTTAATGCACTGGTGGTGCGGTATCTAAGTTTCGTCTTGTACCCATAGTACAAGTTTGGGCTTAGTTTGGGGCAAGATGGCGCTGTGTGGCCCAGCGTGGGCATGTCTATGTGTTATGTTATAGGATTGGGTGTAGTTATTATTATTTTTAAGTACCTATATTTAGCTTTACTTAGGTTCCAATATATTCACAACGTGACAATTTGTGACAACACAAACCTATGGCTTAGCTTAATGATACTAGGATACTTACTTAATTCTCTGAATCCATTATTAGTACAGCACCAACGATTAATCCAACAAAACGAAACGTACCCCGGAAATAAATTGGTCTCAAAGATAATTTCCATGGAACGTCTCCCAAGAATCTTTGCTGAACATAAACTCATAGCGCCTCCCCGATAGGAGTCAATATATCAAGGGAGGCGGAAATGAAGGCAGACTATATTTCCCATAGGGACCTCTTTTTGTTCTCTCTCGTCTATTGAACTGAGGAATTAAGACGGGTTCGTGAATGAGCTTTATTAAAATAGCCTCTTTGCGGATTTGTAAGTTACTTCCTTATGTGGTACAGGTGAAAGACTAATGACCGAGCTGTAGCCGCGATTTGGGGTAACGGGATTCTATATGTCCAATGTAATGTTTTAAATCGAATGGTTTTAGTTTTCCATCTCGTGATTGGTGACGATGAGGGCTAGCGTATGAATATCCCTATCGATCAGACTGACCGACATGTCCGAAATTCGGGTCAGCAAAGCGCAATCTTCTTCTCGAATACGAACTGAACACCAACACTACATAATCGGAAGTTCCGTTCTTCTCAACAAATCGCTTGGGTCGTCAACTCAAATATTTTCTTTGTATCTCGCCGGTGTAAGTTACAACTCTTGACTCCTGTAAGCGAAACGGCTATAGTGGTACCAATTGTTGCTGAAGACGAGTGCTGTCGAGTTGGATTGAGAATTTCTCGTCTTTTACACATATTGGCGGGGCTTTTACACACATTAGTAGCTATCGAGTTTTTTTCTCGATAGAAGTAGTTTTTGAAACATTTTTATTGTTCGTTGACGATTTATCCAAGTCTATTATTTATTTACTAGCTGTGCCGGCAGCGTCCCAACGTGTGATATCGGGTTCAAAAAGCAACGGATTCCATAAAGTTTATCCAAATTTAAGTTAGAGCTCTAGCAAATACATTGGTGACAACCGCATTAAATTCCATGCAGTAGGTTTCGCGTTATTCGCATTGAAAGATACAGATTCAAAAGTCTCCCGTTTTCCCCAACACTTCCCTTCACTGCTCTGCTTCTATTGGTTGTTGCGTGATGAAAAGTATACTATAAACCTGCCCAGAAGTATGAAGATTGTTCCAAGTTTCGGTCAAATCCGTCTAGTAGTTTTTGTTTCTATAACGAACATACAGACAGACAAAATTACGTTAGAATTTTGCAATATCCTATTGCAACTAAGCTTTTAGTTTACTAAGGTACTCGTACCTGCATGCCAAATTTCAAGCGTCTAACTGAAGCGGTTAGATTTTTCATACAAAAGGATTTTTCCGCTAATTCCGTTCCCGTGAGAATTTCAGGAATTCCTTTCTTAGTGCACCTTAAGGTACCTAATTATGTCCTATCCAAATTTCAAGTGCTTACGTTTTGACGTTTAGCTGTGCGTTGATAATGTCAGTCAGTCAGTTTCTCCTTTTACTAGTATACATTTAGATAGATAATAAATATCAATCAATTGAACACAGATCAGTGTCACCTAGGCAAACTTGGGGCAGGTCGGCTTCGTCACAGCCGCGTGTGTAAGATAACAATCAATCATTGGTCTGGCCTTCACAGTATGACCTAGTTCGATGCGTTGAGCGTTTGCATGTGGTAACGTGATTACGCTTAGTAATATTACATAGGTAAAGGTAGTTTTTATCTGTATATAATGTATATGTAATAGAGTAAGTATGTATTGGACGTAAGGGAGCGACATATCATCTTTTCGCTCCAAGCCACCTCACCTGCCCGTGGTGAATCCTGTCGTGGTGAATATTTAAAAGAAAGGGTGATCCAACTCCATCTCAAGGGTTTTTGAAAATCATAGATTTAGATACTATTCATGTGATAAAGGTTCAAAATAAAAAAAAATGATGTTATGCACTTCAAATAGCTCGTTAGTAGGGCAACCTTGAAAACAAGTTGACTTCTAATTACTTAAGTATTTAGGAAAAACGGTACGTGACTTAGAATCCACTGTGGGGGGTTTTGAAAAGATAGGGTAACTTCAGGAACCGACATACTATGTTATTTGACTTAAATTAGTTTGAAGTAGCAGGAATATGTTTTTTTTTATAGTAGTCGGCATAGTGGTTCCCGGTATCACTGCTGGCATAGGCCTCTCCTGTTATTCGCCACTTGGGGCAAACATGGGAAGTGTTGGGAAACGGGGAGAAAATTTTTATCTGTATGTTGATCGCGCATCATGCAAAACTACTGCATGGAATTAAATGCGGTTTTCACTCAATGTATTGCTAGAGGTTCTAACTTAAAATCCGTTATTTTTGAAACCCGATATCCACGCGTGCGACGACCGCCGGCAGCTAGTTTATAATATAAGTAAGAATTCTCATGAGTGTTCTTATCAACTTGCAACTTACTTACTTACCTTATAATATAACTATTATGCCTTCGACAATACCGCAATAAAAATGATCTACGTACCCAAGAGGTCGATATAATATCAACGCTATTTATCTCAAGTGTAAAAATAAAAAATGGCGGTGTATGAATAGAGGTAAGAGTGGTAGGGCATAGCGAATCTTCGCTGGAATTGAGCTGCCCGTCCGGGAAAGGACCTCCACCTATTGAATACCGCAGCCAAAATGACCTTCGGGTCGTGTTTCTTCTGCTGGTGAGTAGGGTGTCCGGAGCTCGTGGGGGGTTAGGGTTGGGCCGGCATGGCAGTGGCAACTGACAGGTAACTGACCAGTTACTTGCCAGTTGTCACAGCGACTTGGGCCTCTCTTTCGCTTTCCATCAGGCGTAGGGAAGCCATTATGTCGAGCCACTATAAAAAAAAGGTAGCCGGTTGTAATAATAAATCTAAAAAGAGAAGTCGTTGGTATCAATGACATTTTCCTTTGCATTTGCCGTTTCATAGAACTGATCAAAGTCATTCTTTGCAAATTGGCTGATCTTTTAATGCAATTTCGATGACCGCCGTTTGTAGGTATTTATCTAGAAGAATTTACATTAAAATGTATCATTTCTATTCATAACAAAAACAAATAAAATTTTTACAAGTTGTTCCTACTATGCATCATTTACCATTAATTATGCCTGAAATAAGTAACCCATTACAATCGCTATCTAGCCTCAAACTAAGCCTAAGCTAATTTTTTTAAAAATGTATAGGTATTTATGATTATGAAACACAATTGATATTGAAACCATTTCATAGACGAAGAATGTTTTAAAAATTTCAACACAGTTAAGTTATTTTATACTAAACATGAATAACGCTTGACTGCAATTCGTCTGATGGTGAGCGATATCGTAGTCAGCAATGGAAAGCGCTCACCCATCAAAAACCGGTTCACTCTCGCTTGAACATCGGAAGATTATGTCTCGGGGAACAAGGAACTCTGCCAAGAGTTCCGTAGTTTAGTCGTTCGTACATGGAAAGTATTATTTTAATATTACCTAGAGGGGCCTATGTTCATCGGTGGACTACGATAGGCTGATGATTATGATGATATTGAACATGGGAGTATTATTTGAGAGTTTTATTTATTAACTTTTTGTCATTATTTTTACAAATTCATTATTTTGCTGATCCTAGTGACAGATTATTTAATCTCATGCAACGCGGAAAAAAACTCCGCCATTTTCATTTTACTTAACTATAAAAAAAAACAATTTTTCTTTATCTACAAGGCGTGATAGGGACGCGTAGAATAGATCTGAAGGCTCTTATCACAGTTTTTATTGGTAACGTAACACGACCGGTGCAGATAAAGCTAACCAACCATAAATTGTAATGGCCCCCATCCCATTTATCAACGGGGTCGTTATTGAATCCACTGGTGGGATGCAGACTTGCGATTTGAACGGATTACTTTTTATTGTGAAGCGCGATTTTTTTGTTTGGCTATCTGTGACAGTTGGATTATCTAGGTTGTGAATGTGTTATGATTTATAGTGAGTAGTTTTATCAGTTACTAGCTGCAACCAGCCAGCAGGCGTGAATTATAAATCACAGTTCAAGTGTCAAGTCCTTTAAATTCCGTTCAGTAATAGTTTTCGAGTGATCTATCTATACTTATAATAAATCTGTAGAGAAGTCAATTCTGTACGTGAAATATATTTTCAAAATGACTATCAGGGCGTGATCAGTGATCGATACTGATGCCAAATATGCAATCAGTAAAATTTTGTCTGCCTGTATGTCTGTCTGTATGTTCGTTATAGAAAAAATAAACTACTAGACGGATTTTGACCAAACTTGATACAATTATTCTTCATACTAATAGGAACAGAGCAGTGATGGGAAGTGTCGGGAAAACGGGATAATTTTTATCTGTATGTTTGATCGCGCATCACGTGAAAACTACTGCGTGGAATTAAATGCGGTTTTTACCAATGTATTGCCAGAACTTAAAATTTAGGTACCAATTTATGGAAGTCCGTTTTTTTTCGAAACCCGATATCCACGCGTGGGCGCCGCCGGCACAGCAGAGTAATAAATATACATCCATTTAAAGAATCTTTCGCAATCATATAATGGGGCGATTTCCCATAGTCTCAACGTTTTATAAGTTTTTTTTATAGTAGCTCGACATAATGGCTTCCCTACGCCTGATGGAAAGCGAAAGAGAAGCCCACGTCGCTGTGACAACGGGCAAGTAACTGGTCAGTTACCTATCGGTTGCCACCGCCATGCCGGCCTAACCCCCTACCCCTACGAGCTCCGGGAACCAAATAAGTGGGTTTGTGATGGTAGTAAGTTTTATTATTATCCAGGTAAATACTGCTGCCCGTTTCCTGATATTCCCTTAGTCGTCTTCTACGACACCCATTGGTTGAGATATAGTGGTCCTTTTCTAAATCTAGAAACCACAAGGTCACTTTATTATACCACGGATATGTTATAATTATCGTCATTTGACGATGATAGAGTGACCCCTATCGCAGTCCACTGCTGGACATACCGTATCGTAGGGCTATTTAATGGTACGCCACTTTCATCAAACATTTGGAGACTTTACCTATAATCGCCACCCTGGGCAGGCGGGTTGGCGATGGCAGGGCGTAGCTTCTCGCTCCGGTGGCGCTGCTGCTAGTCATCGACTTGTGGTATTTAGCTACACTTTCAATTGTGATGGTTAGACCGCCACCAGTCGGTGACCAGAGCCTCGTTTGTAATTCGGCGGGATGCACCACTGGCAGATGAAGGCTTAGAAGAACGAAAAGATAATAGGTCGCTCCTTTACATCCCTCTAAATCTTATTGTTTTGTTTATTTTGACAGGCTCGGTGGCTCATTTGGTAGTGACCTCTGCCCTCTGAGCCAAGGGTCGTGGGTTCGATTCCCGCACAGTACAAACATTTGTGTTCATGAACATGTCTGTTTGTATTGGTCTGGGTGTTTTCTATGTATAATATGTATTTATTTACAAAAAAAAGTATCTAAGTAAGTTTATCAGTTGTCTAGTACCTATAGTACAAGCTTCGGCTTAGTTTGGGGCTAGGTGGCGCTGTGTGGCCCAGCGTGGCATGTCTTTGGTTATTTATTTATTGTAGTCGCCCGTCTGCGGCGCCCAGTGGAATCTTAGAATCTTTTGTCCACGCAGCTATGAGGGGCCGTCAGTAATCCAAGGCTTGTTCTTATTTATCTCTGGTGTTGCTATACAATGCGTTGTATGGGAATAGCTTCGACTTGTTTTGGTTTGAAATAGAGGGTCTGAAACTTAGTTATATATTCAGTTAGCTATATTTGTGGAAAGTAAAAGCAAGTGCAAATGATAATTATTTTATACATTAGTTTTACCTTGAAACTTTGTAAGTTTAACCTTGAAATATTAAGCTAAGCGGCTATATAAATTTATTTGAACATGGTATGGTTTAATATTTCAATAGGAATATCTTGTGCAGGAAATTAGAAATGCAAGCAAAATTCTCATTTAGTAACTCTGATTAGACAAGATTTAGTCAGTGTCTATTTATTTATTTAACAAGATTTATTACAGAAGACACTATATTGTATTGTGACGATATACAATGAATTTGTGCCAGGTCATGGCTTAGCACGCACAAATCTCGTCCTTATCCACTTGTAATAATGTTCATATTTGCATCACTCACCTTCTCTATGGGACAATAGGATTGTAAGCGGAAGGCACTGGCAGCGTTTGATTGGAGAAAGCAGATACCCGTAGCAGGCGTAGTATGACCAACTGAATGCTACGACCGCTACAAGTGCTACGAGTTATCGTAGCACTGTATACTACAATGCTTGTGTTAGAAAATTGCTTTTCTCATAATCTTAACATACAAATGCGTGTAGTTATTATTATGAATTTGCGCCCAAGCGATCTCTTTATGTTTATGAAAGACCAATGTCAGGGTTTCTTATTAAATACCTCGGCTTATCAGTATAACCCAAGGTATTTTGTAAAAGCCTCGAGTGTGACAGTTACTGTCACACTTTTGTCCTTTTGTACTTTTTGTAGAAAAATAAACTACTTATTATAAGCATGTTTTTTTTCATCAGCCTGCAAACGTTCACTAATGGACTGGCTTGGTGGCTCAATTGGTAGTGACCCCTGCCTTCTGAGCCAAGGGTCGTGGGTTCGATTCCCACCCGGGACTAACATTCGTGTGATGGATACTTGTGTTTGTTCCGTGTCTGGGTGTTTATAATTTGTATTTAAGTATTTATTTGTGGTACCTTCATTGTTCTGATACCCATAACACAAGTGCTTAAGCTACTTACTTTGGGAATAGAGCAATGTATGTGATGTTGTCTAATATTTATTATTTATTTTATTATAGGCCTTTCTAAATGACTTGGCAGATGGGTTGACGACCGCAGTACATTTTATTTATACCCAGGTTAACGCTGCTGCCCGATTCCTGCTACCTACGGGGTGGGATGGGATTCTTTTTTTAATCTGGAAACCACACGGATGAATATAACTTTTATATAAAATAAATATTAATTCAAATAATAATTAACCCAAATTGATCCTAATCACATTATAACCAACATTATTCGCTCATTTGGAAACTGTTTACACCATTGAAACTGTAGCTTGATACGTTTAATATTTGTTCATTGTATTTGTTATATTTGTTTGTTTTGATTACTAAAACACTAGTACTTACTAATCTGTTATGTGCGATTTAAATCAACTGTTTGATATGCAAACAATATAATATCTATTAAATTATAATAATATGAGATCGTACAAATTTATGCGGTATTTTATCATGTGGAGTTCACTGCAGCAAAAAAATAGTAAGTACTTAATATACTAAACAACATCACATAGATTAACTCGATCCCAAAGTAAGTACTTTTTTATGACAAAGGGGGCAAACGGGCTTGAAGGTCACCTGATAGTGATCACTTCAGCCTTCAGCCCATAGACACCGCAACACCCTGGTGTGTGCACAACGCACCTATGACCCTCTGAAGTCATAGGTGTGTTGCTGGCCCTTGAGAAATAGGCTCGCTTTTAAAAGTTCCCTAAGTCATTTCGGCAATACGGGCGACGCCTGCAAACGTCCACAGAACGAATGAAATGATATAAACCTCATTGCTCTACTAGGGGAATTTCTCCTAGTGTGGTGACCGCAGTAGATTTTATTTTGTACCTAGGTAAACGCTGCTGCCCGTTTCCTGATATTTCCTCAGTCGTCTTCTATAACACCCACGGGATGAGATGGGGTTGGCCTAACCTATTCTGAAACCAAACGTATAACTATGCTGTGTTACTAGAAAAAGAACATGGATGTTGTCCCAGGCGGGGATCGAAGAGAGGTAGGGCATAGCGAATCTTCGCTCGAATACGGATGATGACAAGGTATGAAAATGAAGAAAATAATTAGTCCGTCTCTTAGATAATAAAAAAATATAAGACCCGTATTTTTTGTTTTGTCGAAATAACAAGAAAATACTTAGATATAGCGCATTAAAGTTACGGAGTGGGGGCTAACTACGTCACGTTAGAGTATATTTTGTACTCTAACGTGACGTCATGTGACATTTAAAATCAATGTATCTTCGTAAGTTTTTGAACAAGAGGCAAAATAAAAAATACGTATCCAATATTTTTCATTAATCTATCTGATGGACATTAAATTATTTTTTAGTCATCATCCCAATTGAGCCGCCCGTCCGGGGTAGGACCTCCACCCTATAGAAAACCGCAGTCAAATGATCTCTAGGTCATGTTTCTGCCGGTGAGTAGGGTTTCCGGAGCTCGTGGGGGGTTAGGGTTAGGCCGACATGGCGGTGGCAACTGACAGGTAGCTGACCTTGTCACAGCCACTTGGGCTTCTCTTTCGCTTTCCATCAGGCGTAGGGAAGCCATTATGTCGAGCCACTATAAAAAAAAAGAACTTACTACCCTTAGTTCAGAAGACCAGATCACTACCAAATGTGCTAACCGAGAGCGTCAGAACAGGTTCAATAACATACCAGATTTAAAAATTAACAAGCTCCATAGCTTATAACAACAAAAATGTCGCCTACAACTTAATCCCTACCAGATTTTACGATCCAATACACGCGAATGGAATATATAAACACATCCATACCTAATATATCGCGGGGTGAACCACGAAATGACATGAAGGGCTGCCACAGTCCCTAGGGATCTGATATTCAAACCACCTAACACATATTGTTGCCTTAACATCCAATGTAATCTGACCTTCCATTCTACTACAAAGACTACCTTATAAAGATCAACAAACACTGGCTTCGTTTCATGTAGTTGCGTCCAACCATTTTAAGCTGATACACGATTCGGTAGCGAACCGTTGAACGGAGAGGTAACAAAAAATTGGACGACCGCCCCTCTCAAATTGAACATAACATTATCCATCAAAACATTTTGTGTAAGATTCTGAGTATATCTTAAAAGATATTCACATGCGTGTGTCGAAAATATGATCGTGTTTCATACAGTTTTTTTTAATCCTTTGACCGCCGACCTTTCTCGCAACAGAAAATCTATTGTTGTCGACGCGTATAAGCGTCAACTGCGTTCAATGGGTTAAGTATGTTAACTTTATCCAGTTTGGGTTTGTGATAGTGAAGTGCGTCTGATATGGTCGTGAGTCTAATCAGTACAGTACACATATTTGTTTGCACAATATAAATAAATAAATAACCCAAGACATGCTACGCTGGGCCACACAGCGCCACCTAGCCCCAAACTAAGCCGAAGCTTGTACTATGGGTATTAGACGACTGATAAACATTCCCCACTCCTATATTTTGATGCCTTGTATCTTTGTTATTTTTTGTTTAAATGAAAAAAGGAAAAATACGTGTCCATTACAATGTTTATAATCTAAAATACGGACTAAATATAATGTAATTACATATATTGACCCTGAAAACATTCCTTTTGTGCGCAAAACATACCGTGGAAGACTTACATAAAAGTAATCTTGCATTGGTACGTGATTTCGAGATGCTTTAATAATGAACGCACATGTATTCAATAGGGTATATCCTCCAGAGGTTTGTCCTAGGTGGCGAGCAGCTGGAGAGGCCTATGTCCAGCAGTGGACTGCAATTAGGCTGATGATGATGATGATGTATTCAGTAGTCGATTTGGTCACCAGACTTACTTATACGCATTCAGTTTCCAACGCGAACAACAGCAAACCACAACCAATTAACAACTTAAAACATCACAATTCGGACCCAGCAAAAAATACACCGTCATTGTTGGAACAGCTGCAACGCACAATCAACCTTAATGTCACAGGAATTGGGATCAAATTCCCATGAAACAAGATAGCGTGTGCATGACCACGCTAATCCCTTGAAAAGCTGGAGAGCTGAGCGTAATCCTAAAACGTTTCGGTCAGATGTGGACCTTATGGCTAAGCAAATAAGATCTATTAGGTTGCACTGATGTGGTATCAATGTCAGTTCGGTTTGAGGGATATTAGCACATGTCACAATACGTTCATATAAATGAATTTGAAATCTTATATATGGAAATCTTTGTCGCTAGTTTGAATTATATCGCCAATCGGTATCATAATTCAAACTTGCGACTTTGTTTTCTCAAGCGAAATGTTTCGATTTTATTACTGACGAAAACGAAAATTTGGTTTTTACTGATATTATACTAAGTTCTAAATCCCCTTATAATTACCACCGTGTTCGGAAAGTTGTTTTCTATCGAGAACAATCGGCAAGAAACTCGAAATGAACTCTTTTATAGCATTTCTATTAGAATATTAACTTTCTTAAAAAATTTAAAGTTAAAAATTGGGTTTATACATTTCGAAATTGATTTTTATTTAAAAAAGAAGAGTGTTCACTAGAAAGAGCAGTCTAATCGGTTTTGTCGTTCAAAAGTCTTTACTTAATCAAGTTCTTTTCTCTTCTTCTTTCTTTCAATTATTCTCTCCCCCTCACTGAACCATCAGATGACATAAGTCAATAACCAAAGAAAGGTAACAATAAAACCTCTATCAAACAGCTAGAACACGTTTTCCAACAAGCTACACCATAAAAAGCTAGTAAAGTCCCTTTTCCAATAGCAGGCCACTAAAACGCAGCGCTCCCTTAGAAATGTACTAAGGATAGAACGACTATCAGTTTTTCTCAAATAACTCAAATTCACGTTCGCTGGAGTTACCTACCTGAAGTTAAGTGACTCATGTATGTATTACAAGGGCGTTTAATGGACTATGGTCGGCTAACCTAATGGCTCCTTTAGTAGTGACTCCTGTTCCATAAGTCATGGGTTGAATATAAATAAAATCGCAGACAATTTACTTATACTAACTACCTACTCTCATATTAAGGTTTCCTTTTGTATTATGAGAACCAGATAACTACTGAAAGCGTCTCTTATCGAAGAATTAGGCAGATTGCCTAATTTTTATTTGCTTTGAGCTCGTTATCTTTAAGCCAACCGGGCATTGAACCCGTAGCCTTCTTATGGTGGCCGTGCTTTTAGGCTTAATGCTCTAAATATGGCGCCACCAAGACCGTCAACTGAATAGTTGACTCGATGGGTTTTCAGTTAAAATAAGACCTGAAAGCCGTCCTATCTAGATACACTTCTAACGCTGTAACAAACCTTATTGCAATTTATATCTTTCACACAAACTTCACGCGCCGTTTGCCGCCCGCAAAAAATAAAACACTAGAACAAATGAACTGAAATACTTCCCGGTTGCACATTTATTTCGCGTTAACGCATAACGACCCGTACAGCGTACCCGTAGCGACACAGTGTAGGATACGAAAGCTGGTTTAGTACAAACTGATCTGGACTTTAAGATTTTCCTTGTATGAAATAATTTCTTTTATTATTACATTATACAAAAAAGTACTATTAATATACTTGTATACAGATCTTTTAAATTTTAAACTCATATAAAAACCAAGCCATCGGAGCATTTCTCGTACAGAAGGAGATGGAAGTCACTCCAAGAACATTTATATAATGCTCATAATTTGACATGTCTCTCAGTCGGGAGTGTCGGGACGAATATCAGAGACAAATGGGGCGACTGGATGAACTCATACTTCCATTTATGAAGCCACTATGTCGTGATACTATAAAAAAAAAGTTTAATCTACTTGTACTTCATCATCAGCCTATCGCAGTCCACTGCAGCTGGACATAGGCCTCTTCAGTTGTTCGTCAATTAAGGCAAACACCTGGAGAATATACCCATAATCGCCACCCTGGGCAGGCGGGTTGGCGATCGCAAGGCGTAGCTTCTCGCTTCGGTGACGCTGCTGCCCGTCATCGGTCAGTGGGATTTAGCTACGCCTTCCATTTTGATGGTTATATCGCCACCAGTCGGTTGCCAGCGCCTCGTTTGTTATTCGGCAGGATGCACTACGGGCAGGTGAGGTTGGTTTGGAGCAAAAAGATGATAGGCTGCTCCCTTACATCCCACTACATCTACTTGTACTTACATTGTGACTAAGGCTTTATCGTTGAGGCTTCAGTCCTCGACCCTCAAAGTGGGGAGCTCAGGTTATATGTAGAAAAGAAATAAATTAAGCTTTTTCTACACTGTGACACCACGAAAGGCAGGAACATCAAAGTTTTTGTCTCAAAAAATATCTCATATCTTGCGGGTGATGAATGGAGGGAACAAATGTCACTGCGGTGTCTGTACATAGATAATGTTTTTACACCGTCCTCTATGCGTAATGAACTTCTTTGTTAAGTACGCTGTCTGTATTCTTCGTATCTTTTTGCGTACATTGAACATTGAACATGACTATGAAGTGACTTGTTCATATTAGTAAGAAGTAATATGACCGTTTTGTTCAAAATTGTTACGTTCGTATGTATCGTGTTTGCAACCCCTTTTTCTTGCAAATTTTTGACAATGACTAATTGATTCAGATCAATTTATCACTCGTAATAAAATACTCGATTTTTGTCCTTAAAGTGCAAAATAGGAACAGCAAGACTACCACACATTACAATTTTATTATCATTATCATCAGCCTATTGCAGTCCACTGCTGGACATAGGCCTCTCCAGTTGTTCGCCACTTAGGGTAAACATCTTGAGGATATACCTACCCATAATCCCCACGCTGGGCTGGGGGGCTGCCGATCGCAGGGCATAGCTTTTCGCTCCCGTGACGCTGCAGCCCATCATCGGTCTGTGGTATTTTACTACGCCTTCAATTGTGGTTATACCGCCACCCGTCGGCTGTCAGCGCCTCGTTTGTGGTTTTCTAAGATGCACTACGGGCAGGTGAGGTTAGCTTTGAGTGAAAAGATTGTAGGTCGCTCCCTTACATCCCTGAATTTTATTATGCTTGCAATTAAACCTAAAACTAAGTGAATAACGACAAAGCTTAACAGATCATTCATTAAAGTCCTCATTATTGAAGTAATCTAGCTAATTAGCATAATTACTATGAACAGACGTTTCGCGTTAGAACAAAGTTCGTGACAACGCTAACGAGGGTCCGATGTAAAAAATATGTTTTGGGTTTGAGTGGGATTAAAATTAATATCCAGTAAATGTTATGTGAGGGAGCGACTTAATATCTTTTGCTTTAAGCCACCCTCACCTACCCGTCTTGCTTCTTACCGACTAACAAACGAAGCTCTGGTAACTGACTGGTGGAGGTATGACCATTATGATTAAACGCGTAGGTAAATACTATTGCAAGCTAGGCAGAGTATGTTTTGCCCTTTGATCGACAACCCGTCTTAGTAGCGATAAAGCGCAAAGCCTCCAGATTGTTGAGAACAAATGGAGAGACCTATGTTCAGTAGTGGACTGCGAAAGGCTGATGATGATGATAATGAAAACGAGGCATTTAATCTACACTAATATTATAAAGAGGAAAGATTTGATTGTTTGTTTGTTTGACACGAATAGGCTCCGAAACTACTGGACCGATTTGAATAATTCTTTCACTGTCGGAAAGCTACACTATTCCCGGTATAGGCTATAATGATAATTTAAAAAACGTTAGGGATCCGTGCTAAAAGTTTAATAATTGTGAAAAATGTCCATAAAGCTTTCTTTCAATCTGACGAAATTGAAAACTTTACCATAGCAACCTAAACTATTGTCATGTCAATAAATAACTAATATGAAGTCGTACTTTTATTGTTACTGAATATAAATACGTATTAATTGGACCTTATCTAAAATACCTACCCGAAGCGAAGCGAGGGCGGTTTGCTAGTATTAGGATAATTTGGAGTCTAAATCGACCTTAGAGTTTCTATTGTGTTACAAACTAATGACCTATAAATACAATAGAATATAGTAGAATAGTTTATATAGAGCAGCAAACAGAACAATAATAGTTTAGGCTACTGCAATATTTGCAGTTCCTGTTTGCAGGGAATTCTACATTCTATGCCCTATGCTTTTGTTACATCACCTCCATATGGACATAGGTTGGCTTGTTTATATTCTATCTGCAAACAAGTTAACAGGACGCTGCAGACGACAAGATGTCTCTAGCTTTGTATCTTGTGCTCGATGTGTGAATTCTTGTTAGATATCAAACAGCTGAGGTATTGTACTTAAGTTAGTTTAACGTCGGCCTATATAAGGAACATACGTACGCGTTTGTTTCCAAGTTCGTCATGTTATTAATAGACTTCAAAAAAAGAAACAAGTACTCAACTAAATATATTTTTTTGTATGTCGAGATCTTTGAAAATTTCAGGCCACTGCCGGACATAGGCCTCTCTAGTTGTTCGCCGCTTTAGTCAAAGATCTGAAGGATATACCCATAATCGCCACGCTGGGTAGGTGGGTTGGCGATCGCAGGGCGTAGCTTCTCGCTCCAATGACGCTGATGCCCGTCATCGGTCTGTGGTATTTACTGGTTTGCACTCTGGCTTTTTACTGCTCCGGTGACGCCACTGTCATCGGCCTGTGGTATTTAGCTACGCCTTCAATCGTGATGGTTATACCGCCACCAATCTGTTTCCAGCGCCTGGCTTGCTAGTCAGCAGGATGCACCACGTGTAGGTGAGGGAAATAATGATAGATCGCTACCTTACATCCCTCCCTCATACTCATAAATCCGTCTGATTGACTCATATGATGAATCGACATAATATTCCGCCGAGAGAAAACCATAAAACCTTTATAAATAATCATTCTGTCAACGCGAGACTTATACAAATTGGAATTTACATGGCCCGAACAAACGAGTTTCGGGTTAATTGATTTATAGAGACTGCGCATTTGAGGATTTTGAATAAGTGGTAAAGTTTTATTTGATTATGTGTAGCGTTGTGTTAATGAAAGGTTGTTTGTGAGAAATTGTTTCGGCATATTAATATCCTTCCAATAGTCTAGCTTCTAACTGCGGCCTTTCTGAATGATGTGGAATCAAGTATAATCCTCAAAGGATTTCCATGTAAAAGAGAGTTCTTTAATTCACTTCACTTATAGTTTCTGAGATTTTGTGTTCAGTGAGCTTTAAAATGAAACGTTAGTACGCAGTCTTTACTTTGCTTAACCCTTTCCTTTCTTACGTTCGTGTAAATGCGTACAAAAAGCTAGCTTCTCCTACATTTAGCGCGCTCCTGGACAGTAAACATTCGTTATCTGATGGGAGCGTAACGCCCAAAGAGACAGATAGTCTAATATTCTTATCTAGATGGTAGGAAATGAACAACATTTTTTGTAGGAAACTGCATTTGGACCTAATAGAATGAAATTCCAGTTGCACCTTTTGGTACTGTATGGAATGTAAGATTTTTTGTAACGGCTCGGCCTTACTGGCTCGATGGCTTAATTGGTAGTGACCCCTGCCTACTGAACCAAGGGTCGTGGGTTCGATTCCCGCACAGTACAAACATTTGTGTTCTATGAATAGGTTTTTGGGTACTGTACGTCCGCGCGTCGCTGATAGGGCGGAGCTTCTTGCTCCGGTGACGCTGCTGCTCGTCATCGGCCTGTGATATTTAGCTACGTCTTCTATCGTGATGTTTATACCGCCATCAGTCGGTAACCAGAGCCTCGTTTGTTATTCAGCAGGATGCACCACGGGCAGATGAGTGGCTTGGAGCGAAAAGATGATGGGTTGCTCCTTTACATCCCATTGGAGGCAATTATTCCGTGCTATTATAAAAAGTCATATATTTCGACATCTATACAATGAATAAAAAATATCTTGGAGAATAAACTTAATTGAATACGCGCATAAACTTTAAAACTACCGCAAATTTCCGCTCATTATCCACTCCCTAGAGTGCGATTCGGCGCACGAATTTCATACATTGGCGGTATCAAGGGGCCTTTACTCAATGTTGAGGATTATCGTTAAATTTTGTGGGTACTGTGATCAACTGAGCATAATGGCCTTAAATAAATGAGCCGTGTATGTAGGTATATATATATATGTATGATTGCTATCCGTATGATTTCCGGATAGGACCACCCTTTTTTAGAGGGGAATGCATTGGACACCATCATGCCACCGTCCGGGGGGAGGTGTCAAGGTGTATGGGAGTCATACCTCCCAAAATTTGAGGGTATAGCCCCAAACTAAGCCGAAGCTTGTACTATGGGTACTAGACAACTGATAAACTTACTTAGATACATTTTTTTGTAAATAAATACATATTATACATAGAAAACTGTTGGAATATTACAAAAATCCAGTTCTACCTTCTTCATAAATCGTTTATTCTTTTAATCTATCTGTCATTGATTTGTCAATAACTTGGTTTACATCAATACAAACGGTCTCATCTAAAACTAACATGCTTTTTATTTCCCTTGTCCTGCGCCCTATACCAATAAAAACACCCGGACCAATACAAACAGATATGTTCATGAACACAAATGTTTGTACTGTGCGGGAATCGAACCCACGACCCTTGGCTCAGAGGGCAGAGGTCACTACCAAATGAGTCACCGAGCCTGTCATGTCAACATGTATAGGCATATAATCCGATCTCTACTGATGGTGTGTCCAGGCATTTCCAAGTAAATGATTAATACTCTAAACAAACATTATACATACAAAGTTAAACAGTCGAAATATTGTGTAAATATCGTCTTTTCCATATAACGCATACGAGAATTGATTGGCTCAATAAACACATCGGGATGGCGGTCAAATTATTAACAGGCAGTGTATTTAATATTCGGTAATGAATATCCGATAAACACGTTACCGTTTCTGGCGCACCATTTTATGAGAACAGTTCTCATCTGTACTTAACTGTATAAAAGTACTGCGATCAATATACGATATTATAGTTACTAAACTACCTATAATATCATATATTGATCGCAGTACTTTCCGTGCGTTGATGGAAAATAATACAAATCACTGCCCTTTTCCTTCCTGTTGGTATCGTTAGAGTCGATTAAGGAACTTCTTGAGAGTCCCCTAGAGTTTAGAACCCTATTTCTCAAAAAGATACCAAGCAAAGCCCTTACTATAGCACGTTAAGCGAATTCAACAGTAAAGAGAAATAGTCTATAATCATCATCAGCCTATCGCAGTCCACTGCTGGACATAGGCCTCTCCAGTTGTTTCTTTTTGGACGAACATCTGAAGGCTTTATCCATAGATAATCGCCACGCATGATCAGGCGAGTTGGCGATCGCTGGGCGTAGCTCCTCGCTCCGGTGACGCTGCTGCCCGTCGCCGGCCTGTGGTATTTAGCTACGCCTTCACTTGTGATGTTATACCGCCATCAGTCGGTTGCCAGAGACTCGTTTGTTATTCGGCAGGATATACCACGGGAAGGTTAAGGTGGCTTAGAGTGAAAAGGTAGGTCGCTCGTTTACATCTCATAACAAAGGTTATTTAAAAAAAAATTCAAACACAAAGACACGCTCAATAGCAAATCTAATGGACATTCTGGAAGAGACATTCTGGAAGAGATTTAAGAGAGGTAGGGCATAGCGAATCTTCGCTCGAATTGAGCCGCCCGTCCGGGGAAGGACCTCCACCCTATAGAATACCGCAGTCAAATGACCTCTGGGTCGTGTTTCTGCCGGTGAGTAGGGTTTCCGGAGCTCGTGGGGGGTTAGGGTTGGGCCGGCATGGCGGTGGCAACTGACAAGTAACTGACCAGTTACTTGCCCGTTGTCACAGCGACTTGGGCTTCTCTTTCGCTTTCCATCAGGCGTAGGGAAGCCATTATGTCGAGCCACTATAAAAAAAAATATCAAGTGAAAACTTGGCCTTACCTGCATTACGTCTAAGTGAACATTCCCGTAACAATTTTATCCCAATTTCCTCAAACACGGCGTTACGTACCCTTGCATTGTGCTCGTAATTTATTCATCTCCAACATCAGTGTTTATTTGCAGACCCTCTTAGGGCGGAGGTCTTTGTGGATAAAGTTTTATTTAGAACTATTGATCTTAGAAAGCGAGCTAAAAGTATAGTTAGCAGCAGAATTATTTTATACTAGCTGTGGGAATAGAGTATCATCCCTATTTTACCCCCTTGGGGGTAGAATTAATCAAAATTAGTCATAATATCTATTTACATGCCAAATTTCAGCTCATGGGTCATAATGTCAATCAGTCAGTCAGTCACCTTTGAGTTATATTTATTACTTTACATGCCGTTGACAGGTCACTTTGTCAGTCAGTCAGTCAATCACCTTTGAGTTATATTTCTTTACATGCCATGTGGTTTCTGGATTTAGCCTCCCTCGATCAAAATTGTAATTTGGGGGGATTGGCCTAAGTTATCATAAGAGAGGTAGGGCATAGCGAATCTTCGCTCGAATTGAGCCGCCCGTCCGGGGAAGGACCTCCAGCCTATAGAATACCTCGGCCAAATGACCTCCGGGTCGTGTTTCTGTCGGTGAGTAGGGTTTCCGGAGCTCGTGGAGGGTTAGAGTTGGGCCAGCATGGCGGTGGCAACTTACAGGTGACTGACCAGTTACTTGCCCGTTGTCACAGCGACTTGGGCTGGGCCTCTCTTACGCTTTCCATCGGGCGTAGGGAAGCCACTATAAAAAAGTCACCCTTGACAGGCGGGCTCGTGACTATTACAAGTTAGGCCGCTGTCTATCTGTTTGCTGATATACCCTTAGTAGTATTTTACGATGTCTTTTGGGATGTAAGAGAGCAGCCTATCATCTTTTAGCTCTAAGCCAACCTCACCTGCCCGTGGTGCATCCTGCCGAATAACAAACGAGGCGCTGGCAACCGACTGGTGGCGGTATAACCATCACGATTGAAGGTGTAACTAAATACTAAAGACCGGTGACGGGCAGCAGCGTCACCGGAGCAAGAAGCTACGCCCTGCGATCGTCAACCCGCCTGCCCAGCGTGGCGATTATGGGTATATCCTCCAGATGTTTGCTCTAAGTGGCGAACAACTGGAGAGGCCTATGTCCAGCAGTGGACTGTAATATGCTGTTGATGATGATGATGATGAGTCTTTTACGACACCCTCGGGATGAGGGTCATCTTTCCACTGATGGTCGCTTCTACGGCACACATGACGAACCCACGGCCACCTCAGCATACCAATCCTTCGGGCTAAGTCGATAGCGCTTAGTAAAAATGCAAAAATAAATTATCCAAGTAATTATTTCGACGTTTTCCTACTAAAACTTTATAACAACAGGGTCCTAATTCCGAGGGTCCATAACATCGTCTAATATAAATGCAAATGCAAGGTGAGGGTAACCTTTGTAGGAGTTGGTACTGGGCAAAGTTTGGGCCGAACTTGGCCGCTTAGCTAGTTCGCAGCGCACTGTTACAACTTAGGCTCCTATCTCATTAAGATGCCATAGGATTGCCATCGAACGTACGTAAGAAGACATACCTCATGGCTCAAGAATCGCATGGTTCAATCTGAGTACGAGATCCTTGTTTAGTGCCGCTGTGTCGAAAGTCAGAATGGCCCTAATGATAGCCGACCTCTAGGAGATGGCACTTCAAGAAGAAGAAGAAGAATTGCCATCGCGTTTGCCAAGTGAAACAGACGCTACTACTTTTTTTTAAATTGGCTCAGAATAGTGGCTTCCCTCCGCCTGATGGAAAGCAGGAAAGGAAGCCCAAGCCGCTCTTACAACAAGCGGGAAACCTCGGTTTCCAGTCAGTCATCACAGCCATGCAGGCCTACAAGATTTTTTTTTTATAGTAGCTCGACAAAATGGCGCTGTGACAACTGGCAAGTAGCTGGTTAGTTACTTGTCAGTTGCCACTGCCATGCCGGCCCAACCCTAACCCCCCACGAGCTCTGGAGAAACACGACCTGGAGGTCATTTAGCTGCGGTATTCTATAGGGTGGAGGACCTTCCCCGGACGGGCGGCTCAATACGAGCGAAGATTCGCTATGCCCTGCCTCTCTTAAAATGATGCTTCACGCTTCGTTTAAAGGATCCCATACAATAAGAAGGCGGGAACACGTGTGCTGGCAGAGAGTTCCACTTTTTAATGGTACGGCACAAAGAATTACTACTGGGCACCTCCAACCAATCATCTGCCGCTGACGTGATCGCGGCCAATCAGAGTGACACTATTAGGTTCCAATGGGATGTAAGGATACATCTATATGTAGAACATATGTACAGACAGACAAAAATTTTACTGATTACATTTTTGGCATCAGTATCGATCACTAATCACCCCCTGATAGTTATTTTGAAAATATATTTAATGTACAGAATTGACCACTCTACAGATTTATTATAAGTAGGTAGGTATATAGATTTTTACAACAAGGTCCCCTATTGAGATAGGGCTCTTTATAACGCTTGTCTTAGGTGAATGACGTCACTTTCAAGTTCAGAATCTTAAATTAGAGTTGGTGTTTGTTCGGTGAATGTCCTATTTGGGTACAGTAGTGCTCCTATTATGGAAGTTAAAATGAAACGATGTAAGGGAGCGGCCTATCATCTTTTCACTCCAAGCCAACCTCACCTGCCCGTGGTGCATCCTGCCGAATGACAAACGAGGCTCTGGCAACCGACTGGTGGCGGTATAACCATCACAATCGACGGCGTAGCTACATACCACAGACCGGTGACGGGCAGCAGCGTCACCGGAGCGAGAAGCTACGCCCTGCGATCGCCAACCCGCCTGCCCAGCGTGGCGATTATGGGTATATCCTCCAGACTTTTGCCCTAAGTGGCAAGCAACTGGAGAGGCTTATGTCCAGCAGTGGACTGCAGTAGGCTGATGATGATGATGATGAAACGAATGGTGCTATTATGACATTCATAGTCTGATAAATTCTGCAGCCGAGGTGACGCAATGTTCAGAGCGTTTACCCTAAATTGCAAACGATGTAAAGGTTAGGAGTTCGATTCCCAGCCATATTATCTATTTAAGGGCATAACAAATCTTCGCTCGAATTGAGCCGTCCGTCCGGGGAAAGACCCTAGACCCTATAGAATACCGCAGTCAAATGACTTCTGGGTCGTGTTTCTACCGGTGCCGGGCCGGCATGACGGTGGCAACTGATAGGTAACTGACCAGTTACTTGCCCGTTGTCACAGCGACTTGGGATTCGGTTTCGAATTCCATCAGGCGTAGGGAAGCCATTATATTGAGCTACTATAAAAAAAAGAAGTTTAATAAGTCATTATCTGCTCCAAGACAAGATTAGATACATACATTGGACCGATCGACAAGGAGTTATGTTATTAAAGTACTTAAGTTATTAAAAGTACTTTAAGTTTTTTGCTGAGCCTTTTTAGTATCAGCGCAATTGATTGTTTTTTGTCACTTAATTATGTACCAAAACGTGTGATGCTAAATAAATAACTATTCTATTCTATTCTAAGTTATGAATATCAGAAAAATAAAAGTACCACAAATACATACTTAAATACTTAAAGCACCAGGACACGGAACGAACACGAATATTCATTAGGTACACGAATATTTGTCCCGGATAGGGATCGAACAACGATCCTCGGTTCAAAACTTATATGAAAATGAAAGTACCTTACCCTTATTCAGTTAGACTTAAGTACTTATGAATCGTCAGGTAAAAATTAAGTAAAGATTATACTACCGCCATGTTCGGAAAGTAGATTTCTACCGATAAGAACAACAAACAAACAAATCTTCAACCATTTCCCATACACACGTTACCAAGCACAAGTAAAACCCTCACAAGCCGGACAGATTGCACGTGTTAAAATATATAGCGAATTATTTGTCTCTAAAGGAATTCGCCTAAATCCTAGCAACGATGCGATAAGGAAGAATCGAAGCTATGCCTGCCGCGTGGTCTAAGTGACAAGAGCACGTCTGTTTGTATTGGTCTGTGTTTTCTATGTATAATATGTATTTTATTATGTAGACTGGCTCGGTGGCTCAATTGGTAGTGACCTCTGCCTTCTGAGCCAAGGGTCGTGGGTTCGATCCCCACACATTACAAACGTTTGTGTACATGAACATGTGTGTTTGTATTGGTCTGGGTGTTTTCTATGTATAATATGTATTTATTTACAAAAAAAAATTAAAAGTAAGTCTAAGTAAGTTTATCAGTTGTCTAGTACCCACAGTATTTATTTATTTATTTAATCTTTATTGCACAATATAAAAAATAAAGTACAAAAGGCGAACTTAATGCCGCGTAGGCATTCTCTACCAGTCAACCTTTACAGTACAAGCTTCGGCTTAGTTTGGGGCTAGATGGCGCTGTGTGGCCCAGCCTGACATGTCTTGGGTTGTTTATTTATTTATTTACAAAAATATGTATCTAAGTTCATAAGTTGTCTGGTACCCATAGTACAAGCTCCGGCTTAGCTTGGGAATAGATGGCGCTGTGTGGCATAGCGTAGCATGATTTGGATTATATTTTATTATTTTTACAAGATTTTTCATTTCCAAATTATGTAATTTGGATTATTGGGAGGGAGGACTATGTCTAACAGTGGACGTTCACAGGTGACAAACGGGCGTGAAGGTTGCTTGATGACACCGCAACACCAGGGGAGTCACTGGTGCATTGCCGGCCCTTGAGAAATCTGTAGGCTCAATTTTTAAAGGTCCCTAAATCGTAAGGCCAATTTGTTGTCGATCATCTACCATCGCTTTGACAAAGCAATTGTGCCATGCGTCTATTACTCAAGTACCATCTAAAAAGGATAAACAAAAGTCCCGATTAGAAGGAACGAACGGCGCCAGTGTAATTTATAGGATAACTTTGTATTGGCTTTTTCTGCATTTGTTCCCGTTCCGTCTCGCGATTGTTGGAGTCAAATCAATGATAATGTAGTTTTAAATGGTTTGAAGTTGTAAGCTCATTTAAGACGTTGACCATTTAAAGTGCTTTTTTAAAGTCTATATCATCATCACTGACTCTAGAGAAATTCGTAGGCTCACCTTCTCAAAATTTCTAAGTCGTATTCTTTCGAAAAAGTCTCAGCTGCAAACTGATTCCAAAGAACCGTTGCCGGAGGCAAAAAATTGCGCGTAAAACCTACCGTGGAAGTTCCAACTATCAAATCATCATCAGCCTATTGCAGTCCACTGCTGGACATAGGCCTCTCCAGTTGTTCGCCACCTAGGGCAAACTTCTGGAGGATATACCCTTAATCGCCACGCTGGGCAGGCGGGTTGGCGATCGCAGGACGTAGGTTCTTGCTCCGGTGACGCTGTTGCACGTCCTCGGCCTGTGGTATTTAGCTACGCCTTCTATCGTGATAGTTTTACCGCCACCAGTCGGTTTGCCAGAGCTTCGTTTGTTGTTCGGCAGGATGCACCACGGGCAGGTGAGGATGGCTTGAAGCGAAAAGGTGACAGGTATCTGATCAGACCATCTTATCGGGCTGCGGCCTCTTGAGCGTATTCCGTCGACTTCGCCAGTAACCATTAGCTGTTCCAGGTTATGTCCAGACGGACAAGGACGGATTTCTGGCAATATGACTGAAGAAGTCAAGTATTCTGCGGAGGCACATCGTGGATAATCTGGTCTTAATCTGATCTTAAATCAAGATGATATGGATGAAGAAAGTAGGACAGTGAATATAAAATCTAATCATAAAAAACTTCCGCGTACCGTCAGTTCCCGTCCTAAAACAAATTCTCTCTGCTTACTACGTAATAAACTTAAGATAAGGTACAAAAAATAAACAAACATTGGTAGGTGGGCTCAAGTTACGCGCTTCGCTGGGTCGCGGGATTAGCTCCTTGTCATATACCCCGCTGACCGAAATACGGTCACGGATGGTTAGTAGGCTGTATGTTGGGAATCGTTTAACTATCGAAGGGAATTTTAGTGAAAAAAAAAGTGATGAACTTTTTTTTTTTATTTTGACATTACCATCAGCCTGATTATGTCCACTGCTGGACATAACCCTCCCCCAAAGATATTTATCATTTGGGCAGATATGATTTAATCACTATTTAGATGCTACTTACTACCTTAGAGATAAGGGGTGGTGGTGAATGCAATGCTCAAAGACAAATATCACAGCGACTTGGGCTTCTCTTTCGCTTTCCATCAGGCGTAGGGAAGCCATTAATATGTCGAGCTACTATAAAAAAAAATATAAATCTTTTGATTTCAATAAATCTTTATAAAGTTCTGCATAGATATTATATAAATAAAAATTGATCATCGAAATGTATGTACCTACGCCGATAACTTTCAAACGACTGCACCAAATTGGATGATTTTTGGTTTCATGTATTCTTTATTTATACCTAGTTAAAACAAAGTTTGAGCAACAAAAGAATAAATAATATATTTAAAAAACATAGCGATACCAAGGGTTCAGCTTCAGTATAAATAAATAAAAAATACTTCATTATCTGCAAGCGTTTCAAAAACCAACAACTTTGATGAAGGTCATACGCGATGAAGATTACTAAATTCAAAATGAAGCAGCATCCGAGCACGTGGATCTATCATCGTCCATCAATCCCTTGTCTCTTCACGAGCCTTGCTCAACACTTCATTCATTATTCACGCCGGTAATGAAATAAGTTTCGCATGTACTTTGTGCTAAGTTAATAAAAATTGTTAAAGGCGATCGAATACCGCCCTATACAAAGATAGGTCTTCATCTTAACCCTCTGAATGCCTGGTAGAGTCTGTCGGATCCGTAATTTATTTATTTATTTAGAACAACCAACAAGTTCACTCTGAAACATTACATTTTTTGCTTAAATTAAATTCAAACTAACTGTCAACTCAATTACAGGCTGTTACGGCATTCAATGTGAAGCTTTTATACAAAAAGAATATTTTTATTATATATAAATAGAAATATCTTATGTGCGCTTAGTAATAACGCGTAATCCGTTGTAGTTCACTTAAATTTTAATACTGCGCTTTATCTTTCCCAATAGCTGACTGTTACTAACCACAAAATGTGCTACGATGTCATCAAGAAAGCGACGGAGAAATACAAAAATACAATACAATTCGGGAAGAAATAGTGACGGAGAAAAAGAAAAATACAATAGGTATAATTCGGGACGAAATAGTGCTTGACGAAACAAAAATACAATGGTACAATAAGATTAGGGACGAAACAGTGACGAAGAAGAGATACTTACCCTTTTGAACGAACAACCGAATTTTTCAAAATCGGTTCACAATTTTCGGAGATATGTAGTAAGTAACAAACATACAACAAAAAAAATCAGCCGAATTGAAAACCTCCTCCTATTTTTGAAGTCGGATAATAAAATAGATCGACGAAGCTACCCATTCGACTACTCTTCGATGAAACGTTAGAAGATTAATAACACAATAACAAAAGTGAAACACATAAAAAAGAAACAATCTACATGTACACTTGTGGCCGATAAAATTTCCTTTAAAACACTTTAATAGCTGCTAGGTCCAGAGAAATTCATTGTCACATCGCGTCCCGTCCATACTTTTAGGTTCCGTAGCCAAGAGGTAAAAACGGAACATTATTACTAAGACTTCGGTTTCCGTCCGTGCGTCTGTCTGTCAGGCTGTATCTCCGCGATAGCTAGACACAAAAAAACTTCATTTTATGTTCTATACAAAAATGTAATAATTTGATTAATTTTGCCCGATCATAATCATCACCAGCCTATTGTAGTCCACAGCTGGACATTGTCTTCTCCAGTTGTTCGCTACTTTGAGCAACCACCTGAAAGGTTTACGCATAATCACCACGCTGGGCAGGCGGGTTGGCGATCGCAGAGCGTAGCTCCTCACTCCGGTGACACTGCTGCCCGTCGTCGGCCTGTGGTATTTAGCTACGCCTTCAATCGTGGTTATACCGCCACCAGCCAGTTGCCAGATCCTCGTTTGTTATTGAGCAGCATGCACCACGGGCAAGTGACGTTGGTCTGGAGCGAAAAGATGATAGTTCGCTCCCTTACATCCTCTTTTTGCCCAATGTTGGTACGAAACCCATCGTGCGCGAGTCCGACTCGCACTTGGTAGATTTTTTTTTGTTATCTCTCAGGGTACGTCGAACGTGATATTTCCTCTGTCTCCGATAAACTGAACGATATTTTCAGGCGAATACCAAAGGAACTCTTTATTTTCTCTCATACATTTTCCTGTTATTTACCGCTACCCTTAAATATAGCGCTTTTGAACAGGAAAATAGTTTTAATGAGTATTTTTGTGTATTGGTTTTTGGTTTTTTAACCGACTTCGAAAAAAGGAGGAGGTTCTCAATTCGTCTGTATGTATAATTTTTTTTTTATTGTGTAATTTTGCCGTATATATTGCCGTGCCCGCCGATTGCCTGTAGACCTTAGATTTCAGACATTGTTGGGTCATTCTTCTTTTTAACCTACAATAAACAGATATTTTCTTGATATTTCAGATTTCACTTCTTAAAAATTTTAACGAAAATAAATATTTTAAGACATCATATTTTTTCTGTGTAGTGGCATTCCACAAATATCGTGACAGAGCGGCCCTTTTCATCGGAGACAGTATTTCGATTTACCGCTCTGTTACATTATTTTATTAAAAACAATCAAATATATTCGTTAATCACTTATGGGGAAACCGATTAGTATTTCGCTATGATTTTAAGTACATAATAAGATAAACAAACAATGGAAAGATTAAATAAGGTGTTTATATCTGTCACCGGAAAATAGCAAGAATCGTAAGTTGATCAATTTTCTAGGTAGTTGATTAACTTTGGGAAAATAATAAACTGCAGTTGAAATGTATTATTTAACGTATGTATTTTATAAATTGATCATTTTACGGCGTCTTGCCGTTAAATCATCCGACGAAAGTGAGGTGAACGTTGATTGGTTCAATGGCTCACGTGGTGTTATGCCGGCATCCAATCAGGGAATAGTGTATTAAGTTACGGGTAATAGTGCACCGTAAAATAGTATATTCAGCAACGATTGGCCCATCTGAGGACGATTTTACTAGTGTCAAAATCGTAAATTATTAAATTACGGCCAGTCTACCGTAAGTTGATCAATTAACTGAAATCCATTGCGTTAAATAATACATTTCAACTACCGTTTGTTATATTCCGAAAGTTAGTCAACTACCTAGGAAATTTATCAACTTACGATTCTTGCTATTTTCCGGAGACATATCTACTAATCAGAACGAAGGACGGATTATTGTAGGTTAAAAAGAAGAACTACCCTGTTACCAAATACACTCCCAAAATAAACAAGATATCCTTGCTCATAACACCGCGTCTCCCGAGGCCCATTTGTAATCAATCAAGACGGAATTACCGTATCGAAATAGATATTTCGATACGGTGCCCGAATTTGAAATTCGGATACCGCGACGAAACATCTCATTAGAATTAAATTCTTTTGAGGTATTTGAATATTTGCCGCGTCTGGTACAAATCAAAGTCGGTTATTCTGTGCGCGAATAATATTTTCATATGTCGTCTAAGACCATTCTGAATGGAAATTTTTTCGATATCTATTTAAATGCTTGTTTTCTTTTTGATACGCCCTCTCTGAAACGTGTAAGGTTATTTTTAAAACACAAAATTGGAGCTTCGTTTGATAGTGATCCTACTATTGGAACGTGGGTAGTAAGAATCCTAAAGGACAAACATGCATGTGTTGAATATTTGTATTTATTTCAAGAATGAATGTTAATACCTTTGTTTTGATATCCATGACCTAATGCTTACTAAACTTTTGATGTGTTGTGATACAGTACATCATGATTTTGACTGCTATGATCGTTTCGATCATCATCAACATAATCGCAGTCCACTGTTGGACATAGGACTCTCCAGTTGTTCATCAATATGGGACAACACCTGGAGGCTATACCCATAATCACAACGTTGAGCAGGCGGGTGAGCGATTACAAGTTTACAAGGCGTACCTAGCTCGTCGCTCCGGTGACGCTGCTGCCCGTCATCGGTCTGTGGTATTTAGCTACCTTCAATCGTGATGGTTATACCGCCAGTCGCTTGCCAGAGTCTTGTTTGTTCGGCAGGATGCACCACGGGCAGGTGAGGGTGGCTTGAATAACAAGAGTTTTCCAAAATTATTGCAGTAAACGTTTCCAACGACAAACAAGCATCTATTTATCATTACAACACTCGTAGCTTCGAAAATATGCAAATCCCTACGATAATTTTGTACACAATCACAAGTTTTAATCGTTAATCCTTTTAAATTGAAATAGAAGCGATGGTAGCGAAATTTAATTATTATTTATCTATCAAATATAAGAATCAGCGAATCGGTGTTACCGAGATATAATTATTTGATTCGTTATTGGTTCAGGTTTAACATAAATTTTGTTATAAAAGCAATTTCAAGTTTATATTTACTGCCCTAACAAAGGATTTTGCTTTGTGTTGTTTCGTTTCGGTTATAATTTTATCCAGGGCCGGTTGTTCGGAATTTGTTACCGGGCAAGTGTTGGATCAAAATATAAGCCTATTTGCTTCGATTGTGGAGATATTCATGAAGTAATGACGTTTTGAACTGATATCGTTTATAGCTAACTACATACAATTTCATGCTGTGACGGTAAAGATAACAAATCACGTTAAACTTCTTGCTTTGTTGCTGTAAAAGAAACCTTGGTAACTTTTTTGGATTCCAGCTTTTCAGGCGGTCAAAACTCTATTAGGATTGAGATATAAGAGAGCGGTCTATCATTTTTTCGGTCCAAGCCAACCTCACATGCCCTGCCGAATAACAAACGAGGCTCTGGCAACCGATTGGTGGCGGTATAACCATCTCAATTGAAGGCATAGCTAAATACCACAGGCCGATGACGGGCAGCAGCGTCACCGGAACGAGGAGCTACGCTCTGCGATCGCCAATCCGCCTACCATGGCGATTATGGGTACTTATATCCTCCAGATGTGCAAACGCAAATGTTCATCACACGAATGTTTGTCCCGGGTGGGGATCGAACCTACGACCTTTAGTTCAGTAGGCAGGAGTTACTACCATTTGAGCCACCGAGCCAGTCTAATATTTGCCATCATCAGCCTGTTATGTCACTCACTGTCTCACAAGACAATAAAAAATATTCTTTTTAATTATCTTTTTCCAAAGCCAGACAAAAACCTGTTGGTTTACCCACCTTATTCTTTTCCATAAACACAGGAGTATATACTTAACACCTTTTTCGTAGGGAGTTAAAAACTAAGCCTGCCTCGGCTGCCGTAATCCTCACAGTACCGCATTATCACGAACGCAGCGACACAAAAGATTAAACTAAAAAACCGACAAGTGCGAGTTGGAATCGCGAGCGAAAGGTTTCGTCCCATTGAGTGGATTTCAGGCGTTCATCTGCGGCTGATGTTAATATCGGGAAAAAGCGGCGACAAATCACTTATAGGTACTGTAAAAGAACCCTCCGAGAAAAGTTGGCTTCGTGTGTGGGACTCACCCATCCCGAAATACCCACTAAGCCCCCCTGTGTCGCCAGTGGGCAGCAATTTGCAGGGACTCGGGTAGCACCAAAGCATACGGCCACACTCCTATTTGCTCTGGACAGCCGCACATAACAAGCGGCTGACACTCCTGGTCTAGGGACGGGGAATACCCCTACCCCCGGCTTCCGGGGAGCAATTGAATTCCCCCAGGGTGGACCTAGTTCAACGGTGTGGCTGCACCCACCACACCGTCACGCCCCATTGAGTGATTCGCGCCCCGCGCCTTCCACTCGGGGCACGAAGGAGAGGCTCAAAGGGCATACGATGCATCGTCACTCCACCTAGCTTGAGGGCGTCCTACTACCTACGGAATTCTAAAAAGAAGAAAAATTAAACTGTAATGACCTACGAGACGAAACGCTCACTTAGCAGTCAACAGAACAGTCGGAGCAAATTCTAAAAGCAAACCTGAGTCCTTAATTTCTGTTAAAGTCTGAGTCTGGCGAAAATGAGCGCATTTTCACGCTAAAAGAAACTCAAGTGTGAAGCGTTAAGCTTAATGAAAATAAAATTCTATTGTGTTTGAATTGGGCTCGAATAAAAAGATTACGCTTGAATACGTTTTGAGAGGTGCTTGTGAGATAAAACTGTTGCTTGAAGGTTCGTTAAGAATTGTAAAGTTACACGTAGGTACATGTATAATGTTTACTCGTTCTATCTATCAAGCGTAGCTAATCACTACAAGGCTATGACGGGCAGCAGCGTCACCGGAGCGAGAAGCTACGCCCTGCGATCGCCAACCCGCCTGCCCAGCGTAGCGATTATGGGTAAAACCTCCAGATGTTTACACTTAGTTGCGAACAACGGGAATGACCTATGTCTAGCAGTGATTGTGATGTGTTACCTATTAGGAATATTTTTTTTTTTATTGGAAATGGCAAACATTGATTCCATAAACGTATAGTAAGGACGTCTTCAGGCCAGGTGAAGCGATGGTTTACGCAATATGGCTGGCAAATGCTGGACGCGAGAAGCCCTCGATAAAAGTGGTTAACAATTGGAGAGGTTTTATTCAGCAGTGGACTATGAAAGGCTTATGATGATGATTCGGAAAGGATTTAGCCTCGCTTCGCTCTTACCTTGAACATCGGAAGATTATATCTGTCCGGGATCAAGAAGCCCGGCAAATAGTTCCATAGGTTGGCTGTATGCACCATGAAGGTAGAGGTGAAACTTGCTGTGCTTGTCTTTGGAACTTGCACCATATAACGGTGCCTATTCGTCCGATGATAAAAAGGGGCGGGAGGAAACAAAACAAATTATTTCATCACACCACTGAAACTTCCTCTGATAGAATACCGAGAGACAAGACGATTTCACGACGGTGTGCCAGACTTTGCAGTCTTGCATCGCAAAGTAAGTCATCATTGATGATTTATAAATAAAATTATCTAATTAAGTTTATCAGGTATCTAGTCTTTGACTTAGTTCGGGGCTAGATAACGATGTGTGGCCCAATGTGGCATGTCATGGGTAACAAGAAATGTTTTTTGCCTGGTGGATATCGAACCTACGAGGAGCTCGGTGGCGCCGCGGTCTTGTTCGCTTAACAATGATCGCAACGTTGTGCAACCATTGGCGCGGTCAATCCGATGATGGGTGACCAAAATTTGACACCGATTTCCTCCGTGCTTCGGAAGGCACGTTAAGCTGTTGGTCCCGGGTGCTATCTTTACCAACTCAGTTAGCAGTCGTTACATCATATCAGAGATGATGATAACTCTGACGCCTAAACTGGGAATGGGTATAGCTTACCCTAAGTGTTGCGGAGGTCTGATGGCAGTCGCTCTGTGTAAAAGCTCAGCCCTCGCCAAATCTCTCAGTTTGGGAAGCCGACTCTGAGACAATCGGGAAAAAGGCTAGGAGGATGATGGATATCGAACCTACGACCTTTTTATTAGTGTACTTATTATGACCCACCCAGGCACTCATTTTGCTTCAAACTGGGTTAGTGGTAATAATTTACTTCATAATTATTTGTTAGCTCCCTCCGCCTAAATCGGAGACAGGACTCCGAAGGTCATTTATTTTTAATATTGTATTTTGCACAAAATTGCTTGTGACTTATAAAAACCTACGCACTAATAATGTCCCTTAAAAACCCTCAAATAGAGGTTACTTAAGAGAAATTCTTTTTAATGCTATGTAGGCATCGACTTAGAAATACCTATAATTCGTTTTTTTTTAATATCAGAAAGAAAACTTTTTAAGTCTTTTTATATCATACATAATAGGTATGACAAGATTTCAAAGTCAAAAGTGTGCATTATCAAAAACTTCAAAACTAGAAGTTTCAGATATTAATCGGAACATTTTTAGTTTGAGACCTTAGTATGTTTGCCTTTTCTTTCGTTCCATTCTAAATGACTTCGGTGACCCTTGTCACCATCGCCGGACTTTTGGGGAAGCAGAAGGCTCTTACCCCTTGAAGTGCCAAGGAACATAGCTAACGGCGCCCCCTAGTGGGGCTCGGACCTTGGCTTAAGCCGTGATTGTTTGTTTGGCAATTAAAAGTCACTAGGTACTTTAAGAGAGGTAGGGCATAGCGAATCTTCGCTCAAATTGAGCCACTGGCTCGGGTAAGGACCCCAACCCTATAGAATACCGCAGCCAAATGACCTCCGGGTCGTATTTATGACAGCGAGTAGGGTCTCCACAGATCGTGGGGTGAATGCTGCATCGGCAGAGTGGCCGGCATGGCAGTGGCAACTGACAGGTAATTGACCAGTTGCTAGCCCGTCGTCACAGCGAATTAGGCTTCGCTTTCACTTTCCATCAGGCATGCGGTGTCGTGCTACTATAAAAAAAAACTCTTTCATTGTAATCTGTGAATCCTGCCTAACTCACTTACGTTAGTCATCATGACAAAGTGATAAAGCATAAAAACTGTCTTTTATCATGAAAAATACAGTGAATTAACCCTGAAAGGTCTCTATTGTTCATTTGTGGCCAATCTAACGGTTATTGAAGTTAAACCACGTGTACTATAGCGTTTACAAGCTTTCAAATAGCCGCAAATGAATAGAATAAATCTGTACTCTAAATTACAGCATTGTAAGTCTAGAGCTATGGAAAGAGCGCTTTGTGTCTCGTTAGAGATAGGGTACGAAATTAGCAAACATCTAGATGAAAGCTTATATGCTGAAGTAGCAGTGAGCTGGTCATGTCTTCTGTAGAACCGACAATAAGCCTATTGCCGTAAAAAATGTAATCAGTCCGTCTTTTAGATTTTTGAAAAATAAAATACGAGTACACGTAATTTTCATTTGTAAATTAGACCAAAAACGACAAAGATACAGCCCGTTAAAATTACGCGTGACGTCAGTGGGAGTCTTTTTGCCAGTGAGTGACGTCCAAGACCCCCACTCCTACATTTTGATGCCTTGTAGCCTTGTTATTTTTTGTTTAAATGAAAAACGGAAAAATACGTGTCCAATATAATTTTTATAATCTAAAATACGGACTGGAAACATCTCTATTGGTGGAGGAGACGAGCCTTGAAGTAGACACTTACTTTATGTAGACGTAGCATGGGATGAAAAGACGCAAGTCACAAGTGAGCTTATGACCAGCATGGTCAACAAGTTCACCGGAGTTGAGTCGGTCGCTTTGGTCGGAATCGGCTGGATGCTTTTAAACGCGTTGGGATTAAGAAAAACTGCTGGCAGACTGGTGGGGGAAACCCGGGACATGTGACAAATGTGGCGCGAACTAAACCATGTTGTTCTAGAAATTCAGTTCTGGAAAAAATATCTAAGAACATAGATTTATGTAATTGAATAAAAAGCAATATACTTAGATCTTTGACTATATCGCAATAAAGAATATCTATATCAGGTACTAGCCAAACCGCCCTCGCTTCGCTTCGAGTACTTTAGATGAGCGTTAATTAATACCACATTATTACGTATTTATAATTCAGTAACCATAAAAGTACGATTTTTTACTAGTTATTCATTTACATAACAGTTTATATTGCTATGGTAAAGTTTTCAATACACGTCAGTTTGAAAGATAGCTTTTGGTAATTTTTTCACACCTTGGGTTACATTATTAACCTTTTAGCACGGATCTCTAACGTTTTTAAAAATATAATATAACCAATATTCACCGGGGATAGTGTAGCTTTCCGACAGTGAAAGAATTATTCAAATCGGTCCAGTAGATTCGCAGCCTATTCGTATCAAACAAACAATCAAATCTGGAAAGATAAAGAGGAATCTTTATAATATTAGGTACTCGTAGTATAGACAATGTCTTTACAACATAATTACACTTTACAAAACCTACAACATTCATCGCACCAGCGGACCATTACACATATTTTATCCGACACCAAATCGATGCTAGCGAACAGTTGCATCTGCAACTGACTTGAAAATAATAAAAACTTGGCACTAAGCAAGTAGGGACTTGGCACTTTTGTGTTGTACCAACACGCCGCCACCGCAAAGCTTGTTTCTATACACACTTGAATGCTTGGCAACGTACCAATGTACATTGGAATCATTCTTCTGCATACAAGCATGCAAATGAATCGTTTTTTAGAGGGGTATGCATTAGGCACCTTCATGCCGCCTCCGGGGGGAATCGGCATGGTGTGTGGGACTCACACCTCCTAAAATGAGAGGGCATACCCACTAAACCCCCCTGTGTCGCCAGTGGACAGCATGTGGCAGGGACACGGGTAGCGCCGAAGCATACGGTCACATCCCTGCCTGCCCTGGCCAGCCGCAGATGACAAGCGGCCGGCACTTCTGGTCCGGGGAGGGCAGATACCCCTACCCGGTTAAATAGCTAGAACAATATCATTCAATTGCAGTCCATTTCTGAACATATAGCATAGCTTCTCGCTCCGCTGACGCTGCTGCCCGTCATCGGCCTGTGATATTTAGCTACGCCTTCAATCGTGATGGTTATACCGCCACCAGTCGATGGCCAGAGCCGCGCCTGTTATTTTGCAGAATGCACCACAGGCAGGTGATAGGCCGCTCCCTTACAATGTACGTACATATGGTACTATATATATAACAGTACATGGACTACAAATTCTAGATTGAACGGCTACCTTTCGCATATAAGTCGCCGGTCTTATCCACTGCTCCACTCCACTAAAAGTCAGTATATTGTTACAATAGAAGCACTCTCCGAATAGGTACATCCTCTACGTATAGGTACTATATCTCAGCCCTCACTTAGCGTTGGCCCGAGTGTTCTACCCTCCCTGGTTCGATTTTACCTCCGACTTCTTTGAGAGAATTATAAGGACATTTTCTTACCTTTGCCGTTAAGAGTAAGAAGATGAATGGATGTGGCACTTTTGTTTACCTTAAAAGAGTTCTGGTGCGTGAGGTGACGGGTGCAGAATACAAGCCCCCAACTTATTTTTTCTGTGGGTAAATGGTAGGGTATTCTTGATTTTTTTTTATGATACCACATATATAGTTTTTTTATATGAGAATAGCTTTCAAGACGACCTCACTATGCCTTATGATAAGCGGGTCGTGAGGTCCAAAAGTTAGGTTGACAGGCATAATAGAACAAACCCATTGCGCCTGTCGCTCTGCCCTGAAGACCCACTGAGATGCCGGTTCACGCCCCGCCTGAAGAACCCAGGATTGTAAGGGGAAGGAAACACATGAACTGGAGAAGGGCATTTCATGACTTAATGGTACGTGGCAGGAACGAGGAACTAAACCTCTTGGTGCGCGCCACCATCGTCTGGATGGTATGCGGATGGCAACGCTGTCCAGCACGTGTTGTTCGGGAGTGGAAAGGAGACTGGCAATGTCTATAAGTGATACTGGCGTTCAAAAGGTTAAATAACAATATTCTGTTTAAAGGAATGAAACCTTCATTTATTAATTCACTTAACAAGTTAATGCCTACCAAGACATATGATTTTATTAATACATCTACGTCTTCACTAATACTGAGAGGGAAAAAATAAGTACTCTTCCAAGGGTTTCTAATACTCCCACGGTTTTATGGCCAAATCGATGGGGGTGCATTAGTACGCCGTGAGATTACAATGGCGTTACAATGTTTCATTATGTTTTCTGTAAAGAATTCCTATTGAAATACTCTGGCTACTGATGAACTGCTCGTGGGGGGTTAGGGTTGGGCCGGCATGGCAGTGGCAACTGACAGGTAACTAACCAGCTAGGTACTGCCAGTTGTCACAGCGAGTTGGGCTTCTCCTTGGCTTTCCATCAGGCGCAGGGAAGCCATTATGTCGAGCTACTATATATAAAAAAAAAACTGGGTACACATAAAACCTACTGCGATCACCAACCCGCTTGCCAAGCGTGGTTATTAATGCGAATCCCCCCAAAAGACGATTGTCATTGGAGGCCTATGTCCAGTATTGCAGTCCACTGCTGGACGTAATGGTTATACCGCCACCAATCGGTTGCCAGCGCCTCGTTTGTTTTTCGGCAGGATGCACCACGGGCAGGTGAGGTTGGCTTGGAGCGAAATGATGATAGGCCGCTCCCTTACATCCATTGACCCTAACAGGTTCTAATTTATTGTGTTCAACTTTATGATAATAGCACAAAGTTGAATTTTGATTGGCAAAGTTTACGGCGTTCAAAGGCGTTTTATAGGTATATTTCCAATTTTTAGTGCTAAGGAAATAAAAAGCAGTAAGTTTCAGTTTAACGATTTTGGTCACCTGCCAAGTGCCCGTATTGAACTGAGAGATTTTTCATAATATAATGTGAAAACAACATACTAATGGCCTTTTTATTATGCAGTATCTTTAAGCTATTTGTTTAACTATTAAGGTTTTATTAATTCTTTATGTTTTCACCATCATCAGGCTATCGCACTTTACTACTGGCCACTTTGGGCATACATCAGGCAGGAGGCTCTTCTCTCTCTCTAGTCGTATCCCTCACTATTGAGGATCGTGGCTCCTTTTGACTTTGTCAATTAGCTGCCTCCATCGGTTCCGTTCCGACGCTTGATGGATTGCGGCACTGACAGGTATCTCCAGCTCCTTCGACACCTGGTCTGCCCATCGCATGGGACTCCGTCCTCTAGGTCTCTTTCCTTCCACCTTCCCAGTCACCATAAGGCGTTCCAGATTATTATCTTCCCTGCGAGCGATATGGCCGAAATAACGCAATATGCGATGCAAGCAAACTGTGGACAAGCGTGGAGTGTTCTCTAGTTTTAGTTGTTGCAAGATGGAGATATTAGTACGACGAGCAGTCCAAGGTATCTTCAACATCCTGCGCCAACACCACATTTCGAAGGCGTCGATTTTCTGCCTAAGAGAGGCCTTAATTGTCCACGTCTCAGATCCATAGAGGGCGATGGAAAAGACAAGTGTACGAACGAGGTGTATTTTAGGAGGCTCTTATAATGCTGTTTATCCATAAACAGCATTTTAAGAGAGGTACGGCATAGCGAATCTTCGCTCGAATTGAGCCGCGTTCGGGGAAGGACCTCCACCCTATAGAATACCGCAGCCAAATGATCTAAGGGACGTGTTTCTGCCGGGAAGGGTTTCCGGAGCTCGTGGGGGTTAGGGTTGGGCCGGCATGGCGGTGGCAACTGGCAGGTAACTAACCAGCTACTTGCCCGTTGTCACAGCGACTTGGGCTTCTCTTTCGCTGTCCATCAAGCGTATGGAAGACATTATGTGGAACTAATATAAAAAAGGCCTAGGCAGGCGGGCTGGCGATCGCAAGGCGTAGCTCCTCGCTCCAGTAACGCTGCAGCCCGTCATCGGCCTGTGGTATTTAGCTACGTCTTCAATCGTGATGGTTATACCGCTACCAGTCGTAAATAAATTATGTGTATTGTGTTATTTCTAATATCTTTCCTATCTAGTGATTAATCTAATACCAAGCTGATTTCCACAGCAATTCTTTTCCTAGAAGCAGGGGCGTAGCTACCGCCGTATCTGCCGTATCAATTTTACGGGGCCCCCAGGTCATGGAGGCCCCCGAAGTGCATGAACAAGAACTAATAAAACTTCCCAAATTTTATGACCCTTGTATCTTTACCCTTTCTAAGGGCCCCCGAACGTTTTTTTATATGGGGCCCCGCCAAGGCACGCTACGCTACTGCCTAGAAGAAATAAATTGTGGTAAGTGTTGCAAAGAAAGCAGGTTTCCGTTACATTTTATGGAGCAATAATTCCTACGGTCAACATTGTAATAGAAAATTGTTCGAGCTTTTTATTTAATGCGAACTTTTAATACGACACGTTTGCAAACAGTTAGCAAATAAACGTACGTTCGTATGTGAAAGTTTGTGTAAAAAGTTAGATTCGAATGGTTTGGGCAAATGGAAAGTTGATACTATGTTTTATGTTAAGGGTTTGCTACTTTTTACGAGATTGTGTTCTAGGTTTTTTTTCCTAAATGATAACGAGGATAGCCAAGGTAGCCTTGTCATATGCTTCGGCGGTGCCCATGTCCCTGCAACTTGCTGCCCACTGGCGATACAGGGGGGTTTATTGGCTAACTCACACCTCCCGGTATTTCGGGAGGTGTAAGTCCCACACACCATGTCATCTCCCCCCGGAGGTGGCATGACGGTGCCTAAAGCATTCCCCTCTAAAAAAAAGGTAGCCTTGTCATCATCACTGTTTGTTTCACTGCTGTGGTGGATCAATTGATAGTGACTCCTGCCTCATGAACCAAGAGTCGTGGGTTTGATCGTCACCCAGACATGGAACAAACATTTGTGTGTGTTTGACCGGGTGGAAATCGAACCCACGACCCTTAGTTTACAAGGCAAGGGTCACTACCAAATGAGTCACCAGAGGAAGTCAAACTCGGTTTCAACGTGATAAAATTATCCCAAAACTTCGATATTATTACATTTTGGACTAGACCCTCTATAATACTCAGGCATTGAAATATAATATTTTTACACTTAAACGTCCAACATAACATCTTTTCGCGAGCAAACACCAATGATCCCATATTTTTAGAAGTCCATAAAAGTTATTACTCGGAAACATCTACAGAGACCTCCAAAAATAAACTCTCAATTCAGCGGTTCCCAACCGGTGGTTCGCGGACCACTGGCGGTCTCTGAAAAAATTACTCTATTGGCATGAAAAGTTTCCGAGATATCACAACTTCAAAGAGTCATAGATATTATAATGTACCTATGTATTATGAATACATCCTGCTATAATAAGTGTCATAATGCGTGGTGTTTTATGCCTGGCTATAAATTCAGTATTTCTTTGATATAATCGATTTTATATCAAAATAATGTTATGAAAAATGTAAATATATTTTATTATTTTATTTTACTGGCTCAATGGTTCATTTGGTAGTGACCTCTGCCTTCTGCACTAAGGATCGTGGGTTTAATTCCCGCAAAGTACAAAAAATGTTTGTACTCATCAACATGTCTGTATTGGTCTGGGTAATTTCTATGAATATTGTGTATGTATTTAAAAAAATCTACCTCAGTAAGTTTATCAGTTGTCTAGCACCCATAGCACAAGCTTCGGCTTAGTTTTGGGCTAGAGATGACGATGTATGGCCCAGCGTGGCATGTCTTGGGTTATTTATTTATTTTGATGTTTTTTCATTTATTTCAATTCCTTATTGCTGGTCCGATGCAAAACAACTTTTTAGGCACACCTAAAAGTTTGAGAAGCACTGTTTTCGTTTAAATATTGGTCTTATCTGTGATGTTCCGTTTTTCGCGAGCCCCTATTGGACTTCCAAAGCGGTTGACATACCAATATTTGTTTGCGTTTGTAAAGGGTTGTGTGATCTTGCTACATGTTATTACGCGATGAGCTTATTTTGCAGCTATGGGCAAATATTTGGGCGTTTCTTTGTGTTTGATTTGTGTATTATTAAATAGGTACTACGTAACCGTGTGTTGGGACGTAAGGCAACCAATAGACATGATGACTAATTTTTGTTTTGGGTTGATAAAAAAAAAATATAGAATTAACCCGAGCTACTCGATCGTGACGTTACCATCGAGTTTGCGTGGTGTTTTGTATACCTCGTACTCGTATAAGAAATTTGTTTGATGGCTGTATTAAATACTGCGTAAATGCTATAAAAGCATTAATTTCATATAAAATATAAATAACAGTTATTGTGCTTATTATTGTGCTCGCGACTTCGTCCGCGTTGAATAGTTATTTTTTCCCTGTTTTTTTTACATTTTCCATTATTTCTTCGCTCCTAATAGTTGCAGCGTGATGTTATATAGCCTAAAGCCTTCCTCGATAAATGGTCTATTCAACACAAAAACTCAAATTTTTCAATTCGGACCAGTAGTTCCTGAGATTAGCGCGTTCAAACAAACAAACAAAGAAACAAACAAACAAACGCTTCAGCTTTATAATATTAGTTAAGATATGTATTTATTTCAAACAAGAAGTATCTAAGTATGCCCTACCTCTCTTGGATACTAGTATCTAAGTATCCAAGAGAGGTAGGGCATAGCGAATCTTCGCTCGAATTGAGCTGCCCGTCCGGGGAAGGACCTCCACCCTATAGAATACCGCAGTCAAATGACCTCTGGGTCGTGTTTCTGCCGGTGAGTAGGGTTTCCGGAGCTCGTGGGGGGTTAGGGTTGGGCCGGCATGGCGGTGGCAACTGACAGGTAACTGACCAGTTACTTGCCCGTTGTCACAGTGACTTGGACTTCTCTTTCGCTTTCCATCAGGCGTAGGGAAGCCATTATGTCGAGCCACTATAAAAAAAAAAAAAAAAAAAAAAATAAGTAAGATAATCTGTTCACTAGAACCCATAGTACAAGCTTCGGCTTGGGGCTAGTTGGCGATGTGTGGACCAGATTGGAACGTCTTGGGTTATTTATTTAAAATGCTGGCATAAAATAAACCTTTTTATTATTATGTTTGGCAATTTAAGCAGAAGAACCGGCTCGTGGTACCGTGAATAAACAGCCAAGCATCCATGACTCGGTATTAGAGTTTTATTCACTGTTAGCTTCACATTCGAGCGTTTATAAGTGCGGCTATGCGCGAGCAAACTTGAATGGCTGTCGGATTGAATGTAAACGGACAATGCGTTTTGGTTTGTGGAGTTATCCGAGCTTGAATAGTGGGGCGAGCATGTTTATGTCAATTTCTCGTGCGTATTTAACAAATAATTCAGTGATTTCTAAAGGTTACGCTATAAATGTATTATAATTGACTGACTCGAGGGCTCATTTAGTAGTGGCCTGTACTTCTGAGCCAAGGGTCGTGGGTTCGATTCCCGCATGGTACAAACATTTGTGTTCTTGAAACGGTCTGTTTGTATTGGTCTGGGTGTTTACTATAATACGTATTTCTTTGCAAAAAAAAGGATCTAAGTAAGTTTATCAGTTGTCTGGTACCCATAGTACAAGCTTCGGATTAGCTTGTGACTAGATGGCGCTGTGTGACTGTCTTGGTTATTTAGTCCCTTAACTTTAAAACTTGGAAATATATAGAGGGCCTTCGAACGCTGTAAGTCTTGCTAACCCAATTTCGACTTTATGGTATGGACATAAAGTTGTACACAATAAATAAAAACGAAGGCGTTTTAGTAAAATGCGTATTTAAATGCGAAATCTTAAACAGCTGATGCTGAGAACAGGTAATCCTCAGTCAACGTCGGGCAGACGCACCTGTTACCAACGGTATGAGATTTATCACGCTAGATGAATTTGACGTGGCTTTTGTGCTAGCGGTGATGATAGCTAAGCGTTGTGCAAGCTTGATTTCGACGAACAGGCACCGTTATACGATGCAAGTTCCAAAGACTCGCACAGAGCGTTTTGCCTCTACCTCCGACTGGCTCGGTGGCTCAATTGGTAGTGACCCCTGCCTTCTGAGCCAAGGGTCGTGGGTTCGATTCCCACCCGGGACAAACATTCGTGTGATGAACACTTGTGTTTGTTCCGTGTCTGGGTGTTTATATCTGTATTTAAGTATTTATTAGTGGTATCCTCGTTACCCATAACACAAGTAACCCATAACACATAATGTATGTATGTATGTGTGTGTACGTGAGCGCGCGTGTATCTCTCTCTGTGTGTGTGTATAGTATTTTGTTACCTTTCGGGGAGGAGTAGTAATTCGGTTTCCGCATAATTTAAGATTTGTAAATAATTAAAATGGGATGTAAGGGAGCGACCTATCACCATTTCGCTCCAAGCCATCCTCACGTGCTCGTGGTGCATCCTGCCGAACAACAAACGAGGCTCTGGCAAACCGAATGGTGGCGGTAAAACCATCACGATAGAAGGCGTAGCTAAATACCACAGGCCGATGACGGGCAGCAGCGTCATCGGAGCGGGAAGCTATGGCCTGCGATCGCCAACCCGCCTGACCAGCGTGGCGATTATGGGTGTGTCCTCCAGAAGTTTGCTTTAGATGGCGAATAACTAGAGAGGCCTATGTTCAGCAGTGGACTGCAATAGGCTGATGATGATGATGATGCTGTGCCCCTATAAAAAATTACCCATAGGATAGGTGTGCTATGGTATGGACGATATTTTTACGTTAAGAATGTATTTAAGCGTACTTCGGGCCCTAGGTACGGGTTAGCTGGTCTACCATTATCAATAGTAAAAAAAATACCTCTCAACTCTCTCCTCTCATTTCCGCCACTCTATCGCGAAACCACAACCGCACCTCCCTGACAGCCCGTCACACGACAACGACGGATTTATGAGGGCTATTTAAGCTTATGCGATTCCGCCAACCCTTTATGTGCCGGTGTCCGATTTCGGCAAACAAAATTATGATGCAAGTTAATTTTAAACGCTTCAGTATCTGTGTGGAGGGTTTGGCGGTGTTTATTTTTGGGTTGATTTATACGACCCGGTTTTAGTAGCTACCTGTTTAGTGGTAAATATGAACTATCCGTCCGTTATACACGTGGTTTCGGGATAAGGAATAGGATCCCATCTCATCCCGTGGGAGTCGTAGAAAATGACTAGAATAGAATAGAAAAACGTGTATTATTAATGGACAACGTAACTACACAGTAGACAGACATTATACTAAAACATAAACAAAGATAAACACGTAATAGGTACATGATAATTAGACCGGACAAGACCGTTGCGACGTCCAAAACAAAAGAGCCTCAGCATAGCAGCAGACTAAGGGAATTAAACCTACTGCGTTTACTAGCCTACAGTTTTGCAGCCAAGTTGGTGATTGCAGTACGTTTTATTTAAGAGAGGTAGGGCACAGCGAATCTTCGCTTGAATTGAGCTGCCCGTCCGGGGAAGGACCTCCGCCCTATAGAACACCGCAGCGCAAATGACCTCCGGGTCGTGTTTCTGCCGGTGTGTAGGGTTTCCGGAGCTCGTGGGAGGGTTGGGCCGGCATGGCGGTGGAAACTAACAGGTAACTGACCAGTTAGTTGCCCGTTGTCACAGCGACATGGGCTTCTCTTTCGCTTTCCATCAGGCGTAGGGAAGCCATTATGTCGAGCTACAAGAAAATCCCTTAGTCGTCTTCTACAACATCCACGGGATGTTATGGGGTGCTCCTATTCTAAATCCGATAATAAGAACGTATAATCCGAATCAGAATCTGCAACCAAAAAGAAAATTTAAAAGAAACCATTTCACTCCTACATTCACAACACAAAATGATAGGAATCCTTTCATGCACATCTTCACAAAAGATATGGTGCAAAGTTACTATCCTTAGCAAAGTTCTGACACAGTTAGTCTCGAAATTAAATTCAACTGAAAACCTTCACGTACAAAGTTACACGCAGCTTAGAAGGTTTATTTAACTTCCGCTATATTGGCGGTGGGTAGCGAACGTGCGAAGTTACGTTTAAGTTAACTAGCTTTCGATGAGGGCAGGTTCAAAGAAAATTTTGGCGTTTTGGTCACAATGAGCTTAGTAGAAGTAGACCGGATATGCATGTCGTCTTTTATTAAAAAAGATATCTGAATTAGTTTAACAATGATGTGCATGAACATGTCTGTTTGTATTGGTCTGGGTGTTTTCTACGTATAATATGTATTTATTAAAAAAAATGTATCTAAGTATGTTTATAAGTTGTCTAGTACCCATAGTACAAGCTTCGGCTTAGTTTGGGACTAGATGGCGCTGTGTGGCCCATCGTGGCATGTCTGGGGTTATTTATTTATTTAATTTATTCAACAGTCGGTTTTGTGGAAACAACTTTCTACAACATCAATTCCATTATCTCCATTATCGTGCTACTACATCAAAATAATATCAGTATACCTTTAGATATAGCATACCGTATAAATATTATGATTCGTAACATGTGGATATGTTATTGTAAACAGTAAATATTACAAAATGAAGCTCTATCCCATCATTAATTTAACCAAATTGGTTTAAATATGAACTAGTAACAGTATCATGTTTTACACTAAATCGAGCATTGTGGATAAAATTAATTAGTACCATGGCGGTCACAGGGCAGATTAATTTAGTTATCTTGTAGCAGTTCAGAATTTAGGACAGATTTATAGCATTCCTGGCCGACCTAGCAGTTCTATTTTGATTTAGGGTCTTGGAAAGTTGTAGCTATTTACAGTACCTAATAAAGATAATTCTATGCTATTGTTTTTTCTTATATCAATAGTTTGATGGCGGTATAACTATGATTTATGGTGCAGCTTCCAAAAACTTGCACAAAGCGCTTTGCCTCTTCATTCATAGTGCGAACGGCTAAACTGTGGAACTCTTTACCGGAGTCCGTGTTCCCCGAGGTATAATAATCTTCATATTTTCAAGGCGAGAGTGAATCGGTTTTTGTTGGGTAAGCGCGCTTCATCTTAGGCTTTAACATCGCTTAACATCAGGCCAGTTGAGGCTTATGTCCAACAGTGGACTGCTACAGGCTGATGATAGGCTATTGTTCTTATAAGACGTTAATTAACACGTTAAGTAGTGTCACCGGAGCGAGAAGCTACGCCCTGCGATCGCCAACCCGCCTGCCCAGCGTGGCGATTGTGGGTATATCCTCCAGATGTGAACAACTGGAGAGGCCTATGTCCAGCAGTGGACTGCATAAGGCTAATGATGATGATGATGAATTAATAGGGTTGATTGAAGCGGTGGACGGTAGCAAGAAGAGAATAATTATGTACTTGTTTACAAAAAAGCATATAAGAATGTTTATCAATAGTCTAGTACCCATAGTACAAGCCTCGGCTAAGTTTGGAACTAGATGGCGCTGTGTGGCCCAGTAGCATGGCATAGCGTGTAAGTTTTAGCCACCAGGTATGCCAAGTACTAGCATAATATCGCATATTTCTTTACCAAAGTAAATTTAGCTCAATTTCACTCCTTACTTGCTTTAATTATTAATTTTGCTGGTGTTGTTTTCACACTTAGTAGTTTCAACATTGCTTTGGCAAACAAAAGGCTTACAGATAGAACGACGAGTCCTACGTATACTAGTGTAAAGCGCAAAATGACGAAACTGCTTTTTAGACGAATTACACTAAAATAACTTACATTGTTCCATCATCATCATGTCAGTCCACTGCTGGACATAGGCCTCTCCAGCTGCTCGCCACCTAGGGCAAACCTCTGGAGGATATACCCATTATCGCCACCCTGGGCAGGCGGGTTTGCGATCGCAGGGCGCAGCTTCTCGTTCCGTTGACGTCATCGGCCTGTGGCATTTAGCTACGCCTTCTATCGTGATGGTTATACCGCCACCAGTCGGTTTGCCAGAGCCTCGTTTGTTGTTCGGCAGGATGCACCACGGGCAGGTGAGGATGGCTTGAAGCGAAAAGGCCATTAAATCCATGTTCGGAATCCAACGTGTATTACCCCTGGTATTTAATTGCAGGTGTTAATAGGCTGACGTAACCGCTTAACATCAGGCGGGCCGTAGGCTTGCTTGCCACTTTTGTAGTATTAACAAAAAATATCAAAGTTCTAACCTTTAGGTCTCTGACCAATAAAGTCGTATTTTCGCACTTACACCAGTATACGTAGGATCCGTTGAAAATCGAGTTTCACTCGTGAACTATTCCGGTTCGTCGCAATTACGACATCCGGAATACAGCTATCGTGAAATTAGCATTTTCCTGTTAGCGGAATGATCTGTGTGTTTTGTGTTGCTAAGTGTTCGTATTTAGGTGTGTGAAAATGTTGAATGGGTAAATATATACGACTTAATATGTACGGTGCAGACTTTTGTCGGCCTATAGTTTGGTTAGTGAGTTTATTAGTATAAATCTGGCTCGGTGGCTCAATTGGTAGTGACCCCTGCCTTCTGAGCCAAGGGTCGTGGGTTCGATTCCCACCCGGGACAAACATTCGTGTGATGAACACTTGTGTTTGTTCCGTGTCTGGGTGTTTATATTTGTATTTAAGTATTTATTTGTGGTACCTTCGTTGTTCTGATACCCATAACACAAGTGCTTAAGCTACTTACTTTGGGATTAGAGCAATGTATGTGATGTTGTCTGATATTTATTTATTTATTATTATTAATTTAAATGTGTATCTGTATACCGTGCGGTGATGGAATAAGTATGACACAAATTATCTTACAAAATACAGTGTATCCGCCTAGCTGGCGACCGCCGTCCAATCAGCAAAACAACAGAAGAAATTTCGGTCGCGTTATAAGATCAGTCTGTGTATTGCAGACGTCCACTGCTGGATATATGCCGCCCCCAATGCAATTGTATTTTTTGGGGATTTACCTAAGTTACCACGCATGGAAGGTTTGGGGACCGCAAAAGGTTTTATTTTGTACCCAGTCAAACGATATATCTAGTCGTGTTCAACAAAAAATAATAATGTTCTATTGATATCAAACGAATATAATGGTTCCTTAGAGTCATTGACTTCTATTTGCTTTAATATCTTGAATTCATACTAAATGTTTTATTTAGAGTAACTTACGCCGAATTTCTTGCCAAATTTCTCAGAAAATTTAAGTACATACCTATATCTATATGCAGAAATTAAGCTAACATAAAAATAAGCCTTAAATTGTTTTTTTTTAATACTTTGGACGACCCCGACCACGTCCTCCTTAGTCCTGGAAATGCTAAAAAATATAAGTTTAGTCTATCCTTTATACAATCAAGCCCTGGTCTGTCCACTGGTGAACGTAAGCCTCCTATAATTCGCGCCATATTTCTCTATCCCGGGCTTTCCCCATCCAGCTACTGCCAGTAGTTCTTCTAAGATCATTGCGGGGCGTCCTACACTACGTCCCATCCTGTATACAACAATGTAAAATGTTTCCTAGCTAAGACTGCCTACAAGTTACATGTGCAGAGTGTTCAAGAAAAATTGCACTGCCTATAAAACGGGCAATATCACTAGAGCGCCTGTACCGGTGAGCGATGAACAACTTACACGCTCTTAGCGCCCCAGTGAAGTTACAGAACAGTACAGGATTTATTACTAGAAGTTGATATTTTATTATTGAGGGACGTAGACGAGTAGGGATGTAAGGGAGCGATCTATCATCATTTCGCTCCAAGCCAACCTCACCTGCCCGTGGTGCATCCCGACGAAAACAAACGAGGCTCTGGCAACCGACTGGTGGCGGTATAACCATGACAGAGAAGCCCAAGTCGCTGTGACAACTGGCAAGTAACTAGACAGTTACCTGTCAGTTGCCACTGCCATGCCGGCCCAACCTTAACCCCCCACGAGCTCCGGAAACCCTACTCACCAGCAGAAACACAACCCGGGGGTCATTTGGCTGCGGTATTCGATAGGGTGGAGGTCCTTCCCCGGACGGGCAGCTCAATTTGAGCGAACATTCGCTATGCCCTACCTCGGAGCTCGGTGGCGAAGCGGTCTTATTCGCTTAACAATGATCGCAACGTTGTGCAACCATTGCGCGGTCAATCCGATGATGGGTGACCAAAATTTGACACCAATTTCCTCCGTGCTTTGGAAGGCACGTTAAGCTGTTGGTCCCGGGTGCTATCTCTACCAACTCAGATAGCAGTCGTTACATCATATCAGAGATGATGATAACTCTGACGCCTAAACTGGGAATGGGTATAGTTTACCCTAAGTGTTGCGGAGGTCTGATGGCAGTCGCTCTGTGTAAAAGCTTAGCCCTCCCCAAATCTCTCAGTTTGGGAAGCCGACCCTGAGACAATCGGGAAAAATGCTAGGATGATGATGATGAATGCCCTACCTCTCGATTAAAACTGTCATCACTGTTTACAACTACACTGTACTACTAGTTTTATTTTGCGTTGCCGACAATGTGGAAAGCTCTCAACGCTTCTGAGGCGAGATTTTAGAACTTCAGATTATTATAAGACTTCTTTCTTGTTGGACTTAAAGCGGTTTTAATTCTCTATTTTACTTTGAGCCTGAGTTGTGAACTATTCTGGACAATTGAGTTTAATATTGTAGGCTAGGTAACAAGATAATGTAGCGACCCTTATTGAAAAGAAGAAATTGTTATCGTCATAATGGGTACAATGCGTGCCACTAAAGATGAGACTTGAGAGACCACGTGATTCGACCATCACTACCTACTTTCATAAGATAGACTGAATTGAATTTAAGTAAAAATTAAGGATAATATTTTGAACGACGGTACCTGCGCGGACGCCCAATTACTGACGCTTGGCAAGTCTCATCTTTAGTGGCACACATTGTACCTACATCCTGTATGATGTTAAGCAGATAATGAATAGAATAAAATTTGTTTAGATCACATAATTACATCATCATCAGCCTATTGCAGTTCACTGCAGGATATAGCAACTCCAGCTGTTCGCCACTTTGGACAAAAACCTGGAGGATTTACCTATAATCCCCACTCTGGGCAGGCGGGTTGGCGATCGCAAGGCGTAGCTTCTCGCAGGGCGTAGCTGCTCGCACTCTGCCCGTCATCAGCCTATGGTTTTAGCTACGCCACACTTTTTACACACACCGATACTGTATACCTCTTTGTATGTTTGCTTCATGTTACCTATACTCGTAAGTACTTAGAAATCAGTATTTCTAGTATCAAAACAAAACACTGCGAACATTTGTAAACCCATTCTCTGGCCCACGAATAGTTTGTAAGCCGATTTCAACTAAGCATTTCTGTGAACTAACTCTAAAGTAAATCTAACATTTAATTGTATGCTCCGTACCGTACCAGTCCGATCCATTTGGTTAGACTACTATGATAAATCGTATAGATTGGGACGTTATGGCTTCCTCGAATTGTAATGGATGAGATAACTAGCCATATAATGCTCTATATTATGAAGATCTCTAAAATTAAGATTGTCGATTAAATTTCAGTTGGTAGATAGTTTATAGGTATGCATAATAAATAATTCTTTTTAACTATGCTCTTATGCGAATATTTGTCAGGAAGAGATCGCTTACAGCGTAAAACCACCATAAATAGTACAACAAAAAAAAGAGCAAGAATCTAAAGATTTCAATATTGCACCCTTATAGTTCATTCGCGTTAAGAAAAATTTAGCACTATAATTATCTAGGAGGTTGTCAATGTGTTCCAAATAACCCTGTATACGTATAAACTCTTACGTATCACCGTTTTTGTTAAACAAACACAATACTGTGTTGTGGTAGAACGCCGCGTGGCGCTTACAATTTTTTCACGGAACATTAACGAAAACAATTCCTGTTTGGAATTAAATTTTCGGGCCGGCAAGGGTCACGGCGAATGTACGATTTTTAAAAGTTTTATAACGTTTATAATAAATTGTTTAACTTACGAAATAATATAAGTATGTTGTAAATATGCAGTTATACTTAGGTATGTGTAGAAACATTTTTCTGATATAGGTATCTCGCCACTGTAGTTTAAATTGTAGTACCGTTTTAAAAGGATGTGTTTATAACAATAACTATAGTTCATTCAGAAATTTAATTTCTAGCGTTTTAATTGGTCGGTCAGTCATCAGTCGGTGATGAGTCACTATTTTCTTAACGCGAATGAACTATAGCTGTGCCAGCGGCGTCGCACGCGTAGATATCGGGTTTCAAAAATAACGGACTTCCATAAAGTGGTGGAAATTTCTCCCATTTTCCCAACACTTCTCATCACTGCTCTGCTCCTATTGGTTGTAGCGTGATAAAAAGTACTAGAAAAGTGAACTATAACCTGCCCAGGAGTATGATAAATAATTGTACCAAGCTTCGTTGAAATCCGTTGAGTAGTTTTTGTTTCTATTACTGGCTTCAGTGAGCGTTTTAGTATCGTGCAGATCGCACGCGTCAGGCAGTATAGGCATGGCGAGGCGTGATCATACTTACACCGCGGCGGTGGTTAGGGCGATAGTAAGGGTTGAACCACATCTGGCAGCACGGAATCGCATTTGTTCCGGCTGCCGCCACGTGCTGCAGTATGCTGCCACATGCGAACGCGCGCTGTCGCATTCCGCAGACAAGAAATATTAGGTAAGTGATCGGCGGTGAAAGGATGCGTTAGCATGTTATCGCGCGCTTCAGCGTCCCGGAGTGTCCCTGCCGACCATTGCATTTGGTCCGTGATGCCGATCGCCTCGAGGATTCCACCGCGTGCTATCGCATTATGCTTTCTATCTCGTTCTAGCTAATGGCAGTTCTAAGCGACAGAAAGAGAAAGGGCGACGGAAAAGGCAATTCCGTGCTGCCAGGTGAGGTCCAACCCTAACGACACACATCCGTACTGACGGTACGTGTGATACTAAAACCAACCTTACTCGTGCGTATTCGCCCTTAACAGCGCAACAAAATGCACACAATAGTTCTACCATTGGCGTCTATAGTAACAGTCTGGCAATTAAACTGCACCAGAGCGCCGCGGGGATTTACACAGCGAAAGGACAAGTTTATTCGCAACAGAACCGCAAAATACGACTGCGGTAATGGAAAACTTAATAATTATAATACTATTAATACTGCGGTTAATGTATTTTCAAACGGTAAGTAAATGCGCCGTTACAAGCGTGCGACTGCTTTGTTTAACGAAGCGGCGGTAGCTTTGGAAATAAACTTATGATCAAGTTTGGTTGTAAAGTTTTTTTTTTGCTAGTAGAGTTCATTTTTACTTTAGTGGCGACCATGGGATAGACAACGCCCTCGAGGAAAATGCGTTGGGACGACGATATCAAGTGGACGGCAGGACATAAATGGCTGCAGGTGGCCCAGAACAGAGACGAGTGGAAACATTTGAAGGAGGCCTACACCCGAAGGGTCGAGACGGGCTGAAGAGAGAGAGAGAGAGAGATAGAGAAAGACTTCATTCATCCCGTGGTTGTTTTGAAAGACGGCTATAGGAATATCAGGAAACGGGCCCAGCGTTTACCTTTTTTTGTCGTTTTTTACGACACCCAACGAATGAGATAGGGTGGTCCTGTACTAAATACGAAAACCACACGAACAGATCAAAATAGATCCCAGTCTTTAAATATCTAACCCCAAAGTAAGTAACTTAAGCACTTGTGTTATGGTCATCAGAACAACGATGGTAGGTACCACAAATAAATACTTAACTACAAATGTAAAAACCCAGACACGAAACAAACACAACTGTTCATCACACGAATGTTTGTCCCGGGTGGGAATCAATCACGACCCTTGGTCACTACCAATTGAGCCACCGAGCCAGTCAGAGAGTTAGACAGTCGAGCAGATCTACCCATTTCAAATTTGAAGTTTGTTTAATATATGGAACTATTTCAAACGGTACAGGGATATCTGTAACGTTTGAAATGGAATAAAAGTGTTTTATTGACGGAGTTTGCTCGAAATCTGCGAACTAGCGCCCTTTACACGATATGATTTTTGAAGGTACATAATAATAAACTCTTCACACAATACAGCCAAAGGCGCTCTCTATTGGACTCGGACAATGTTCTGACGAGAGGTGCGACCGGCCGGTCTTGATAAAATGTAGTAAGAAAGATATAAGTAGCACAAGTGTGTGCGAAAACGGAGGTGCACCCTGTACGATAAAATTCGGCACATGCCGGCCTTTTAAATGGGAACACGATCGTTTCTTGAAGGTACCCAAGTAGTAGCTGTTCGGAAAGACTGTCGCAGGAAGTTGGCTCCACAAAACCGACGTGCGAGGCAAGAAGTTCCTCATCGTTGGCGCAACGATTAAGGTTTCTCTTTCGCTTTCCGTCAGGTGAAATAAGTCCCTATTTGCACTCTCTTCTCTTTTCTCCTTCATCCTGTTTAGCCACCCAATACTGAGTGTAAGTAGGCCTCTTCAAGTGCACTCCATCCCTTGCGGTCTTGGGTCTTCCTCATCCAGTCTCTCCCGGCAATCCCGATAAAGTCATCGGTCCAACGCATCGGTTGCCTTCCCACGTTTCGGCGTCCAGTACGAGGTCTCCGTTCGAGTACTTTATTACCCTTTCTACTATCCCGTCTACGGCACATATGACCTGCCCACTTTCATTTCCGCTGAGCTATAATCTTGGCGATATCTTTAAGTTTTGTTCTACTCCGGATGATATGCACTGTGCTATTATAAATAAAAACTGTAACCACAAATATCGTTTAGTGTAAACGATCTAAAAGTTATATCGCGAATTGGTTTTGCTAGAATTTGTTTTCGATTGTTTTCCATTGAAAACTAATTCTCCATTTCGAGGGGGGGCGTCGAAAAAGCTAACATTCCCACTCGTGTAGTTTAACTGGTATAGTGACTGGTGTTGTCGGCTAATTGAAAATCGATGGTGCTTATTGACAAAGCGTTTTATGGTATTAGCCGGATCGGCTGAAGTGCAGTTAAGGGAAAAACGTGGTTAGGCCGCATAAAGCTATTTTTTATAGGAATTCTGGCCGTCCACTAAATGTACAATTTTTTTTACCTATATTTGCTGAGAATGGAATGTTAGGGATTTAACGGGCAAATACTTTTCTAGCTCTGCGTTTTGGCCGTGTTACAATGCTAAGCTAATCTTAAGTTATTACATTTTTAATTGACTTGAAAAAGGAGGAGGTTATCAATTCTACTGATTTGTTTTTAGTCGTATGTATGTTCAGAGATATTTCCGAGAATTTGTGAACCGATTTGGATATATATATTTTTTTTGGTTGAAAGGTTGGTCCATTGACAACATATTGAAGCCGGTTTCATTTTCTTTGTAAAAAAATGTAGTTTAGTTATTTTTTGTAGCCCACTCCTGGACATATCTCTCCAATAGTTTGCCACTTTGATCGATCTTCTTCTCGCTTCCAGCACTTACCAGCTATCTTGCGCAAATCGTCGCTCCACCTCGCCTGAGGCAGTCTATGCTCGTACAATATGTATTTTATTACAAAAATGTATCTAAGTTTATCAGTCTAAGTCAAGTAAGTACTATAATAGAAGTAAGTATATGGGTAAGTACCCATAGTACAAACTTCGGCTTAGTTTGGCGCTAGATGGCGACGTGTAGCGGAGCATGTCTCGGTTTTTTTCTGACTAGCCTCTAGCTAGGTACTGTCGCACTGCTGGGCAACGGCCTCTCCCAATTTCTACCACTCCTCCCGATTCTCAGCCAGTTCTTATAGTTATTTATTACTAAGCCCTGAGCTCTAGAATAATAAACTAGTGTACTTCCTTAATTCTTAGAAGTTCTATGAAGCATTTCTAAGAATTGCTAAAACAGAAACACGAGTGTTAGTTTGTTGTCAAGGGCACATAAAAGGAAATAGAAATCTTTCGTCCAAAGAACGTACTTTGCCCAAGGGACACGAAAACATATTTTATCTTAGAAACGTGAGCGAAACAAACGTGGGTATAAGCTTGTAATAATATATGATAGTGTCAGTCTGGCGTCATATTAGTATATATGTATATGTCGCAGTCATCTGGTTGAATCTCCTATTCAATTGAATCGCTAGCGCGTTCATTGAATGACGACATTCAATTGAATGACTAGACCGAACGTTGACTAAACACGCGTCACTTAAGAGCGCGCATACAATTTTAAGCAACTCGAAACGCACGCGGGAGCCGATTCCGAAACACACATAGACATCATTTGTGTCTGTGTGGGTGAGCAGCGTGTCGGACACTAACTGTCGGAGACAAACATATTTTGATACTTAACAATTTATTATTCAACTAAATTATTTGAACATTCTATTATTGCTCAATATTTTATTAGTGTAGTATAGGTGCGTACTTATTAAATATATTTAAACACTTTAGAGTACATTATTCTTAAGTGCTTATTAATTAAGGTTTAAGAAAAATAACACAATATTTTGTCTTTCTATCTTTATATGTACCAGGTACTTACCTATCCAAAGGTATTGTGTGAGTGATTGACATTATTAATGTTGCTTTATAAAAATCAATAATCCCTACTGTGTTTTCCTTGCCTTCTGATCATGAGTTTGATTCCCATCCAGGACAAACATTCGTGTGCTGGACAATTGTGTTTGTTCTGTGTTTAGGTGTTTGTATTATTATTTAAGGAAAGAGCAGTCTCCGTGGTTGCCACGATATAACTCTAACCCGTTTTATATTTTAACTTGTAAAAATTACTTTGTTTATTTTCACTCGGCAGAAATGGATCTCACAAAGAGGCTGGTTGCCATCATTCAAAAAAGATTATTTTGTAAACAATTTGTCAATTTGAATTAAGGTCCTAAGTCTCCTATGCACTGATCACAGAGATCATGTATACCTTTTTTTTTTTATAGTGGCTCGACATAATGGCTTCCCTACGCCTGATGGAAAGCGAAAGAGAAGCCCAAACCGCTGTGACAACGGGCAAGTAACTGGTCAGTTACTTGTCAGTTGCCACCGCCATGCCGGCCCAACCCTAACCCCCCACGAGCTCCGGAAACCCTACTCACCGGCAGAAACACGACCCAGAGGTCATTTGACTGCGGTATTCTATAGGGTGGAGGTCCTTCCCCGGACGGGCGGCTCAATTCGAGCGAAGATTCGCTATGCCTTACCTCTCTTGATGCTTGTGCTGAAAGTTGTGCTTGTGTTTCGTAGCAGAAACCCCAGATGGCCTACAACAACTAAAATCTCGTTCCTATCCAGCTTGACCAATCCATCACTTATTCTCGGGATGAATATTAGTCGTGACCCGAATCCTAAGGGTTACATTGAAGGAGTCATTGACTACTGCAGCATTCTCTAAAATAGGTGTCCTGAACCTGATTCTGAAAGAATATATCACGACTGACCCAGCGCTGTTTTTTGTATAAGGCACAAATCTTGCGTAGAATACTGCTTTTACGCAATTTTATAAATGATGCAATGGACAGGTTACAAAGGCGAGCTATCTGAATAGGTAGGTATGGTGAGTCCTCTTGTGTATATTCAAAAATTGTCTAGGATCGGTATTTTGAAAATAAAATTAAATACAACAGCAAGTAAAAAATGTTGTCATTATCTCGTTTATTTTCTACTTTACGGTCTAAATTAAGAAGACAAACTTGTAGGAAATCAATTTTTAAACAATTTTGGTTCCTTCCTTTTCCCCTATAATCGATATTTTGGAAATAAAACTTGCAAACCGCGACATATTCAAAACTGTATCATTATCTCCTATGTTGTACTTTTTACGGCATGAATGAAAAGAAACAAAGTTCTAGAGAGTCAATTTCCGAACAATTTTGGTTCCTACCTTTTCCCCCAAAATCGACATTTTGGAAATTAAACTGAATTAATTAATTACCTATTAATATTTCGAATTTAACATAATAAGCAATAACGGCGACGAAGCAAATAAAAGAAATAACAATACCTATTATGGCAAACTGCTGCACTAATGAGGGCGCCCATATCGCGTGTGAATTCGCCACCAGAGGTGCTAGTGTAGCGTGAGGTATCCGAAATGTCAAATTACATAGGTTCTGTGGGTTAAACGAGTTTATTTCGGAAAATTAAATAATTTTGTGCAATTTTGGCATAGCTGGCATTAATTTTCGAATAAAATATGAGTCACGGCTCAGTGATTATCTGCACTTTAAAAGCGGAGCCGAGAAAATGAGGTGTAAAAATTAGCGGTCTGAAAGAAAAGCTAGTTCACTGGTTTGTTTATTAACTGTTAACAAACAGTTTTGCCTTTTGGAAACTTATGTCTTCCTTCTTATAACGAACAAACAGTCATCACATGCATAAAACAAACCTTAACAGCTATGCCCGAAGACCTCACTGTACAGTGGCGCCCTCTGGTGATTACAAAAACGGTAACCCTCATTGGCAACGTTGCACCTTGCGACTTGCATACTGCAAGTTACATGCTCGCCCTGCTCGTCGCCATACCACCATTCAGCATACGTAGCCGGTAATTTTAACGTAATGTATGTAAATAAGTTACCGTAAAATATCCGTATCTTACCAGCCTTTTCTCTAAAATCACCCCTAGTAACCGTAATGGCCATACATTTCACAACTATCATATTGCATTTTGGTTTTACATTTTGAAACTATGAAATATAATTTTTACTTCTTTCTAATACTATCTGAATGAAAGTAGTAATCTCATATCGTTATCAGCCTCTCACAGGTCACTGCTGGACATTGGCCTCTGCCATTGTTGACCACTTTGATCGATTTAATTTTAATCTTAGATACTTGTTATTATTGTGACACAAAGATTCACTTATTCCACACTAAACAATTAAGCGACAATTCCAAAATTGGATTCGAAGATCGATTTATCTAAATCTAAATAGATCAATTTCGTGCATCAAACATTTTATCATCCATCTTTACACATATAATTTTACTAATAATAACTCGACTATGGGATTTCTAGGACTTTCAGCTTCATTGTATGCCTTTATTTATAGTCGTGAACATGTGACGTAGATTCCTTAAATGCTTCCAACTCAAATTAATCTCCTTATCAGTTTCTTCATGGAAGTTGTTTCTGACCATTGATGTTAACGAGCATAATAATAATCATTGGAATAGCCTTACTTTGTAACTTCATTAGTGAACTAATAAAAAATATCATATTAATTTTTTGAAATATTTAGCAAATGTGGTTGTAGATAATAATAATTATAATAATCCTGATGAATCCTGATCCTGACAAATACAAATATTTGTTACTCATGACTAAACATTAAATCATTTCATTATGTAATTTAGTACATTATTTTAACTTAATAAATTTTCCATACAAAAATAATATTACAAAGTATCAAACTCGTGGAGTTGCACGCGCGCAGAGCGGTATACGCTCATAAAAGTGGTTGTGCGTATGTGTGCGTGAGCGGAGCAGCGAGCGGCACGTCCTCCCTCTGGGATGACCCGATCACAGAGTACTTTGTAATATACTGAAATAGAGACCAATCTTGGCTGTCAAAAGAGGTAACAAATACAGCGCCACTCGACGGTAACTTACGGCAACTTTTCGTCAATATACATAATCACAATACAGCGATATAACTACAGCATACTCTGGTCTTGTAATTAATAATATACCTAAGTATTATTTCATTAAGGAATAAATGATGAATTTTTGTTATGAATTGCCAACCGCAGGCATATTTTTCTGAATCATTTGTTAACTTAGGCAAATAAACACAAACTAAGATTGGCAAATCATTCAACATTTGAAAAATAAAAGATGAGTGTAAAATCATAGAAACTTTTATTATCTTTCACATTTTTACACACCACACACCACTATAAAATTAGAATCTTGGTTTCATTATCATTTAAGTTATTAAAATCACATTTTATATCGAATGTAGAATAAACTTTCCGCGGGTTTCTTGCAATTACAATTTTCTTGCGGATTTTAGTCCTTTGGGCACAAACTTTAGCAATCAAATTATAGCCTGGTTCTTGTACGACCGTTTTAAAAAATGCTAGGAGTTTCAAGTTCTAATAAAAGCACAAACTTTTGAAAACTTGATAAATTAATATTGACAGAAAGGAATATTTCAAAACACGCCATTTTATACTGTGTTGCCAGAAATTTGAATCTATAGTTTACAGTTTAAAATCACTAAATACTGAAAATGGAGAATAATACGTTATTTAACGCAATATTCAATAAATTAAGTGTAGTAATATATTATATAAGGAATAAATGAAATTAAAGTGAAATATAACTAGCGTTCATCTGGCTTCTAAATTTAAATAAAAGGACCGTAATAAAAAAAAACTTCACAAACTGTACAATATTGTCGAAACGTCGCAACTAAAATATGCTACCGAATTTGAAAGGCAATTTAATCCTTACAATTGTATAGAAAATAGATACCAACTTCAATCAATGAATATAAACTCCACCTAGAATTCAAATATGGAACTAACATAGTATAACCCAGGTAAATTGAAAAGATATAAGCTCTAATGTGTGCATCTAAATATTTGTGTACAATTAAATTTAGTCAGCTGTATTTATGTGATTGCCATACAATTTGTACTAAGATTGTATAGGCTGGACCCGATTTGGACTGAATCGGCAAGCGTCGCGCGCGTGGCTTTATAGTCACTTTTAAAAAAATCGTATAAAATAACAGGCATAGAATATTAATAAAATAAAAATTTTGTGCACTTAAGAAACACTTCTTTTACATTTACACAAAATTTCAACTAAAAGAAACAGTGTTTTCTACTAGAAAAACACTGTTGAAAAGTGTGAATTGAGCTTATTTTGAAAAATTATTTTGGGCAATGTAATAACACATTTTTGAAAGTTTTTTTATCTAGTGCACTAAAAGACCATATTATAAGCTATTGTATAAACATATATTTAAAACATATGTATGTAATGCAATTGATATTAAGACTTTCGAAATTGACTCTGACTCGCATTTTTGCGAATCGGCTTACGGGAGATCTTTGATAGACAAATATATACTAGTAAATGTTATATTTTATCTAGCCTACGCACTGCTTGAAGACTTTATCTATATAAAAAACTATGTTTCTTATTTTAAAAAAATCGTTTTGTATGATAATAGCTCGTCCGAAAATACCAGTTTCGCCGCAAATACGTCGAATTCTGTATGCGCGCTCTTAACGTCCAACTAGGTAGCGGATTGAAACATAGCCCTTTGAAAAGAGCGGACGTAAAAGCAGTCAAGTGATTGTAATATAGTTCATTTTTTTCCCGCGCGGCGTTAGTAGTCACTAAAACAAATATGGCGTCGAACATGATCACCTGAGTGATGATATTTTTTTGATTAGATTTACTTTAAACTGACTTATACGTAATAAAATAGTGTGACAGCGTGGATTTAGGTACCTATTAATACGCCGCCTCCGGATACTTTTAAAGAAAAATTAAATACTAAACATTATACAGTCGGCTTTTACCCATTCAACGACTATGCTAAAATGACGTTCAGTCAAGACGTTAAACGTTTCATTCAATAACTTGACGAGTTGTCCTTTAGGCATTCAATTAAATGTCGTCATTCAATGAACGCGCTAGTCATTCAATTGAATAGCAGATTCAACCAGATGACTGCGACATATATAATGTTTACGGCCAAACCTGATTCCAGGACAAACTAGTTCGGTCTATGCTAAGCTAGTTCTTCCTAATACACGATAGGATTAACTTATATTGAAGAGAGGCAGGGCATAGCGAACCTTCGCTCGAATCGAGCCGCCCGTCTGGGGAAGGACTGCAGCCAAATGACCTACGGGTCGTGTTTCTGCCGGTGAGTAAGGTTTCCGGAGCTTGTAGGCGGTTAGAGCTGGGCCAGCATAGCGGTGGCAACTGACAGGTAACTGACTAGTTACTTGCCCGTTGTCACAGCGGCTTGGGCTTCTCTTTCGCTTTCCATCAGGCATAGGAAAGCTATAATGTCCAGCTACTATTCAAATAATAAATATTCAATGCAAACAAATAATAAAAAACGATCAAATCTTTCTTCTTTATAACATTAGAACAATGATCTATATTTTATGTTCTTTTTTGGGTGTAATCAAAAACAAACGCGTTGAAAATCCTTATTTATTTCAAGATTAGAAATAACAAAAATCGCTTCACGCTTTCAAAAGTCACGACGTTGCAGACAGATACACAAAAATACACTTTAAACTTGGATTATTAACCCTCCTTTAGCGTTAAAAAGTGCAAGATCCCAAAATAGGATATTTTTTTTTAACTTTTCTAACATTTATTTAACAACCCAAGTGTGGATTAGGAAATTAAATGATACTGTGTTCGGTAAAACACTCGAAAAGCTATAATGGAGTGATATACCTTTCTCGGAATAAGTGAAAAAGCAACAAAACTAAAGTGTCTTTTTACTGATTTCAACCCTTATGTGGACGAGTTAAAGTTTATATTCTTTTGATGTTGTTTGGAGAAATGTAATTGACTGTTCCCCCCTATTAAGAGGAAATTTATCGTCAAAGAAATCTTTCCGTACTGAAAATATTTAAAGCTTTATTTGGTACCATTAGTGGCTGATGTATATCTTTGATGTTTTTTTTTACGACATAAAAGTATTTTAATATCGTTCCGGCTTTGATGTCTCCAAGAATTATTTATAAATTTTTAGAACGGTGAACCTTTTTTGAATGAGTGTGAAATAGCTCGGTTTTGATGAATTATTCAAATCCTTCAGGTATTCGATTGGTGTTTTAAAGGGTCGTGCTTTTTTTTAATTATAAATGTCCTGTGTGGATATGAGGGGTTAAAATATCGCTTCGGCTTTTTTTCTGTCATTTTATCTAGGACAACCTATGGCACTTTTTTCACTGAATTTACTTTGAATTATTAAATAACTTTAAATGCAAATTTCCGTTTCTCTCTATTTTTAGGGTGCCGTACCAAAAGGATGAAAACCGAACCATATTACTAAGAATTTACTATCCTTCCGTCCGTCTGTCCGTCACCAGGATGTATCTCGAGAACCGCAATAGCTAGACAGTTGAAATTCTCAAAAAGTATGTATTTTTGTTGCCGCTATAGCAACAAATACTAAAAACAAAATAAAACAAATATTTAGGGGGGGGGGGGGGGGGTCTCTTATACAACAAATGCCGTTGGTACATGACAGGACATATACACACATACAGAGCATACCATCCTCTCTCCGTGCCAAGTATTTCATCATCGCAGTCCACTGCTGGACATAGGCCTCTCCATTTGTTCGCTACTTTGGGCATACACCTGGAGAACTTGGAATAGAATAGAATAGAATGAATTTATTTGGTACTCACAAAATAGGAAATGTGAATTTACCCATAATAACCACGCTAAGCAGGCGGGTTGGCGATCGCAGGGCGTAGCTTCTCGCTCCGGTGAGCTCGCATCGGCCTGTGGTATTTAGCTCCGCCTTCAATTGTGATGGTTATACCGCCACCAGTCAGTTACCAGCGCCTCGTTTGTTATTCGGCAGGATACACCACGGCAGGTGAGGTTCGCTAGAAAGATGATAGGCCGCTCCCTTACATCCCATTACAGTCCAGTACAGTTACAATGCAAGTATTTAGGCCATACCTACTAAAAAGCCGTAACCGTTCCAACAATCCCTACCTCCCGTTTCCCCTAAACAAAACAGTACAAATGAATAGGCCGGACTAACGAGAATTAATTAATCAACACCATGATAATTATGATTTACGGACGGAATGTTTTCTTTTTAGGGTTCCGTAGCCAAAATGGCAAAAACGGGACCCTTATAGATTCGTCATGTCTGTCTGTCTGTCTGTCTGTCTGTCTGTCTGTCTGTCCGTCCGTATGTCACAGCCAGTTTATTTCGAAACTATAAGAGCTGCATTATTGAAATTTGGTACGTAGATGTATTCTGTGAACCGCATTAAGATTTTAAAATAAAATCAGAAAAAAATCCAAAATTTTTGGGGTTCCTCATACATAGAACTGAAACTGAAAAATTATTTTTTCATCGAACCTATACGTGTGGGGTATCTATGAATAGATATTTGAAAATGATGTTGAGGTTACTAACATCATTTTATTCAAAACTGAATAGTTTGCGCGAGAGACTCTTCCAAAGTGGTAAAATGTGTGTCCCCCCCCCCGTAACTTCTAAAATATGAGCATGATAAAACTGAAAAAAATATATGATGTGTATGACTATAAAAACTACTAACGAAATTTGGTTTGAATGAAATCTAGACAGTAGTTTTTTTTTTAAACGTCATAAATCGAATTACCTAATTTTTTAATTTAATTAGCTCCAATATAATAAAACGTAAAGAAATACACTTATTTAGCTGTATAGTGGCACGGAACCCTACGTGCGAGAGTCCGACTCGCACTTGGCCGATTTTTATTTGTACATGCCACGTTAAACGGTTCAATTTGTAAAGTGTGTGGGAAGTTCTTATTCTTTGTTTATAATTTTTCATTGTTTTAACTAATTACTAACTCTCCCGGCGTACTTAGCCACATCTTTTCATCGTGATGATGATGATGATAATTGTGATTTACAGACTGACTGTTATCTTTTTTATTTCTACATGCCACGTTAAAAGGTTTTATTTGTAAAATGTGTTTGAAATTTTTATTCTTTGTTCACAATTCTTTCATTGTTACTAACTATTAAGTAGAATGGGATGTAAGGGTAAGCGAGCATCTTTTCGGCAGCACCAAGGGCACGTAAGGTTGGCTTGAAGCGAAAAGATGATTAGGCTTAAGTCCCCTTGCATCTCTATATTATCAGATACATAATGTTTATAACAGCTATAGTTATCAACACGAATGACAAAGTTAAAACGCAAAACGCAACCGTAAAAATTCATGTTTTCGTAAGCGTGAATTTGAACACACGCGTGGGGAGTGAGCGAAGCCGATTGGAGCATAATATTACCATCGTGTGAGATTGTATCGTGGCGTCGGATTCATAATTTATGAGACGGGAACACATACTGCTTTGATATTTCCGTATATTTTAAATGTTTATAGGATTCTTCTGTAAAGATGAAATTAAAAATAAGAATATTTATATTCATTTTTCACCAATTCTGGTGGCGATATAACCATCACAATTGAAGGCGTAGCTAAATACCACATACCGATGGCGGGCAGCAGCGTCACCGGAGCGAGAAGCTACGCCTTGCGATCGCCAACCCAGATGTTTGCGCTGAGTGGTAAACAACTGGAGAGGCCTATGTCCAGCAGTGGACTGCAATACGCTGATGATGATGATTTCACCAATTAAAATTTAAATAGATAGCTCGCCTCACCCCTTCTTTTAACTTCCCTTTTTTATAAAGGGTGCAAACGGGCTTGAATGTCATCTTATGGTAAGTGAATTCGGCTCTATTATTATGGCGATTTGTAAGTATTTTTTTAAGTAAGTATATTAACGATTATTTTTTATTCTTTCTGTACATCGGGAGCTATTTTTGACGACAGCCAGTGTTGGATACAAATACCTTTTGTCGAGACACAAAAGCAATTCATTCCGTTTGACCCAGTTTTAATTATACCCTTAAAGGGTAAAATATACCTTCACCCGTTTGTACATTGGCTCTTCCAAATTTGAATGAATTTATAGCAGGCATTAAGTACCTATTTTGATACGTTGTTGAAACAGCTTAGTTAACATGATTAAAGGTAATAAAACTGCTTTTGGGTGACAATCGATTCGATTTTGTAACATTCGATTTTCATTTTCTTTGTTAACTAACTTGGTTTAATAAATAAACTTATAAGGTTAAACAAAACATCCATTTCGTTCAGTTATGTAATAAAAAGAATTGTTATAAGACAAAACACATTTTTAACTAATACTCTTTTGTAAGTGTTATACAGGCTTTAGTTAAAAAAATGCTTTAGTGTGAAATCTACAAAGACAATGCGAATATTATAATGCTGACTAGCTCGGTGGCTCAATTGGTAGTGACCTCTGCCTACTGAGCCAAGGGTCGTGGGTTCGATCCCCACACAGTACAAACATTTGTGTACATGCTGTTTGTATTGGTCTGGGTGGTTTTTCTATGTATAATATGTATTTATTTACAAAAATAGTAATTTATTTCAACAATGGTATTTACAGATGGGTTACATATTATAAATAAAAAATAAATAAATAAAACCTAAACTAAACTAATATGTACAAACACTAAAAATCTTCAAAAACGGGTCCCTGTGGCAGTGACCCCAGGACGCTGGCTGCGTTACCTCGCTGAATAGCAAGCGAGATGCGCTGAGCGAGGTACAAAAATAAAATTATCTAAGTAAGTTTATCAGTTGTCTAGTACCCATAGTACAAGCTTCGGCTTAGTTTGGGGCTAGAAGGCGCTGAGTGGCCCAGCGTGGCATGTCTTGGGTTATTATTGTTATTATAATATGAAACATACATAAAGCCAAATTAAAAATTAATGCAACACTTACACAGTTCTACTGAAAGCGAATCATGTTACTGCGGCGCATCAACCACTAAAATATGGTCACATAAACAAGGCCGTATAATATTATTTATAAATAACACGTGTTTACAAGTTAATATCATCCATTTATTGGCGCGAACTGCAGAATTCCAGTTAATTTATTATTATCTGGCTAATGGTGCAAATAAACCACATACGGTCAAAGCGTGGTCGATGAAAATTCCTGTGAACTGTATAAAGTACATGTTTTACGCGGATCGGACTTCAAACAAATGCGTCAAACTGAAATATTCGTTAAGCAAAACGAATATGCGAAGATGGTAATGTGGATTCGTTTGGTATAGATTAAGGAACGAGGAATGAATGGAGTGAGATAGCTTTTTGTTTTTGTAAGGTTTCTTAAACAAATAGTAATATTATGACAAATTATATAAGAAGTGTCTTGAAATTATGATAAATAAGAAATCACTCAATCCTAGAAAAATCTAAAAATTCTGTATCTAAGCTCTGTTTTATCTGTTTTATACTCTATTTTTTATGTTGCTGAACGCGCCAGCACGCGCTACTTGTGTCATTGTGGCAGTTAAAGTAAGTAATGTCAGATAAAAAGTTATTAATTTGATCTTACATTGGACAAAAGGAGAAAATTTGTAACAAAGATTGAGAAGTGTTAAGTATACCTAATAAACTCATTACGAAAAGTAATGTTGGTGTTTGGCTGTTGTGTTAGTTTGTTTTAGTACATAATTTTATTCGCTGGTTCGTGTGTTGTTCGTGCTGTTCGGCATGGCGGTGGCAACTGACAGGTAACAAACTCAGTAGTTACTTGCCCAATGTCGAGCTACTCGTACTATAAACAAATTTTTGGGTATTAAACATTTGATGCTCATTGTACAATGTTGTTTTAATGTACTGTGTGTCCTTAAAGCAAAGCTCAAACAATTAACAACTAAAATGATTAATGTCTTACACAAATGCAATTCCAATGGTTCGTCTAGCCATTACTATCTGTCATCAGTCACGCATTATTTGACAATGCTAAATTACGAATAAATCATGTCGTTACAATTGCGTTGGAACACTAGGATTCCAAAATTAATTATATTATTTAACTGATAATTAGGCAGACGTAGTATAGGACGCCCATCAACCCTAGTACGAACGGCCAAACTATGGAACTCTTTGCCAGGCTCCTTGTTCCCCGAGACGCACAATCTTCCGATGTTCAAGGCGAGAGTGAACCGGTTTTTGATGGGTGAGCGCGCTCCATCGTAGACTATGATATCGCTTACCATCAGGCGAATTGCAGTCAAGCACAGACCCATATTGTGTATAAAAAAACCCATTGTGCTGATGACCTTAGAAGAACTGCTGGCGGTGGATGCATGAGGGAAGCCTGTGATAGAGTAATGTACCGCGAAATGGAGGAAGCCTGCGGTCAGAAGTGGAGGGACCAAGGCTGTTGATTGATTGGTAACTAGCGACCAGCCCTCACTTCGCTTTGGTCATCATCACCAGCCTATTGCAGTCCACTGCTGGACATAGGCCTCTCCAGTTGCTTGCCACTCAGGGCAAACATCTGGAGGATATGCCCATAATCGCCACGCTGGGCAGGCGGGTTGGCGATCGCAGGACGTAGCTGCTCGCTCCGATGACGCTGCTGCCCGTCATCGGCCGTGGTATTTAGCTACGCCTTCAATTATGATGGTTATACCGCCATTAATCGGTTGCCAGCGCCTCGTTTGTTGTTCGGCAGGAATCAAGAAAGCAATTTTTATAATGATTACAATCCATTTATTATGTGAATGTTTCTCCCGAGTGCGAATCATACACACGTCTTTTGGTTTAGAAGATCACTACGTTATTGTAATCTATTCTTTACTGACTCAGCCATTAGATCAGTCAATAATGAACCATGAAAATGTAATATTTTCCTCTTCAGAATTATTATTTCATTATGCTTCCGTAGAATATTATACAAAATAACGTGTAACAAAGATTCTCGGAACAGAACATTATAACATAACATGAAATGAAAAGTTTAATAAATAAAAGTGCCTAGAAATATTAGTACACGCCGGGAAAGTAATGAGTTATGAAGAAAAAGTTGTATAAAAATGCTTGGAAAAATTATTTTCAAGACCCTTTATAGCCTTTCGGGAAAATATTACGAAATGGGTGATTACGGGTGATAAAAAAGATTTTTTTTATTAAATTATGAATATATATATTTTTTAATATTAGTTGGCCTGACTTCGGTAAAGATTTCTTCTAATGGTTATAAATTTTAATCTTCTATCTATCTTCTATACTTATAATAAATCTGTAGAGAGGTCAATTCTGTACATTAAATATTTTTTATTTGATTTTAATAAATAGGTGATTGAACATTTCGCTTCAGAAATATGTCGTCGCATTGATTTAATCTATAAAAATAAACATATTTTATGCTAATAGTATAAAGTGTAAGTAGATAGGTTTTTTTTTACTAATTTTAATATTTTAGTAAAGTGCACCACCAGTTCGATAACCCACCAGCCGCCACTGGTGGCGATTATGGGTATATCCTCCAGATGTTTGCTCTAAGTGGCGAACAATTGGAGAGGCCTATAATAATAATCCATTTATTTCAGAAATCAATCCATAGAGTATACATCAAAATTAAATAAACGCAATTACAAATAGAACATGTCCAGCAGTGGACTGCAATAGGCTGATGAAGATGATGATAAAAATTAATTGTAGGTATAAATACCCACATTTAGCAAGGGTCTACATAGAAACACTAATGGGAACTGGCATATTGTGACCGCAAAGTGTCTAGTGCCTATTCACACAGTGCCCCTTTGTTCGGCAAATTGCTGCTAATTTGGCGATGTAATACATTTATAGCCCTGTAGTGAGATTTAGCTACGTTTTGTACCTGTTCGGCATTCTAATGGTTTAAACTTTAATATTGTAATGAAATTTTGTTGTCAAACTAGCTGTGCCGGCGGCGTCGCACGCGTGGATATCGGGTTTCAAAAATAACGGACTTCCATAAAATACCTATCTATACCTATACTTAGTGCCTAAGTTAGACCTCTAGCAATACATTGGTGAAAACCGCATTCAATTCTATGCAGTAGTTCTTGCGTGATGCGCGATCAAACATGCAGTTAAAAATTTCTCCCGTTTTCCTAACACTTCCCGTCACTGCTCTGCTCCTATTGATTGTAGCGTGATGAAACGTGTACTATAACCTGCCCAGAAGTATGGAGAATAATCGTACTAAGTTTCGTTAAAATCCGTCCAGTAGTTTATTTTCTATAACGAACATACAGACAGACAAGGTAGTACAAGCTTCGGTCCCTGCTTTCTGAACCAAGGGTCGTGAGTTTGATCTCGACTCGGATCAATTCGTGTGATGATCATTTGGGTTTCGTTTCATAATTTTTTTACCTTAATAACACAAGCGCTTAATTTACTTTCTTTGGGATCGGAGTAATGTACGTGACGTTATAATAATATAATAATATTTATTTATTCGTCAACTCCACACATTCTCTAGTCTTGCGCACAGCGCATGACACGAGCATATTAATGTGCGCAGATGCGCTAGTATCGTTAGTTTCGCGGAATCCGCGATCTGACATGTCTTGCTATGGCAAACCGACTAGTGAACACGATTAAAAAGAAATGTCGATCGCTATTTCGGTAGCCGCGGAGATTTAAAGTGCTCTCATGTTTAGGCTATCTTTAAATATGTATATAGTCTCTTATTTAGTTTATTGAGAGAGGTAGGGCATAGCAAATCCTCGCTCGAATTGAGCCGTCCGTCCGGGGAAGGACCTCCACCCTATATACTGCAGCCAACTGACCTCCGGGTCGTGTTTCTGCCGGTGAGTAGGGTTTCCGGAGGTCGAGGGGATTAGGGTTGGGCCGGCATGGCTGTGGAAACTGACAGGTAACTGATTAGTTACTTGCCCGTTGTCACAGCGACTTGGGCTTATTTTTCGCTTTTCATCAGGCGTAGGGAAGCTGTATATGTCGAGCTACTATAAAAAAGGAGGCATCGTTTCGACTAACACATCAATTTTTCTTCTAGCTTAGTTTAATTAAAATTATGTATTTCTCGTAGAGATAGAAAAATATTCCTTGATGCACAAAAAAAAAAACAGGAAAGAATATTATAGACCATAAAGAATATTATAAACTATATATACAGATACAAAATAAAGAATTTTTATTATAGTTCATTCGCGTTAAGAAAATAGTGACTGACAGGTCACTGACAGGCCACTAGCCAATTAAAACGCTAAAATTATAATTTCTAGCGAGAAATTATAATTTTAGCGTTTTAATTTCTAGCGAGAAATTATAATTTTAGCGTTTTAATTGGCTAGTGGCCTGTCAGTGACCTGTCAGTCACTATTTTCTTAACGCGAATGAACTATAGTATATAATTATTTCTATGGAAAACATCATCAAAAAGGCCCAACAATTTAACCACACAACTGCACAAGAATCTCGCATTAACCACAAACGTTTCCCGGACTTTTATATCCAATTCCGCCAAACATATCACCTGTCCTTCTTCGCATCACAACAAATCCCCTTATTTCCTCAGGGATTACAAGTCCTACATCTTTATTCGTACATTATTCCTCTACCACAGCTCACATTACATTCTAATCAAATTCTTTATTACTGATTATTGCAACAGAGTAATCTTCTATGTTTTTTGCTCTGTAACCTATATCATTTTGCCTGTGTAATGTGTAATTGTCTTCCAGATAGTTTTGCACACGTGTAAGCATCCATACTAATATTATAAATGGGAATGTGTGTCTGTCTGTCTGTATGTTTGTCTTTCTTTCACGGCAAAACGGAGCGACGAATTGATGTGATTTTTTAAGTGGAGATAGTTGAAGGGATGGAGAGTAACATAGGCTACTTTTTGCCCCTCCCTAACCCCCCACTTCCCCCACTGGTGGAAGATTGTATGGTGCATCACATCATCATCAGCCTATTACAGTCCACTGCTGGACATAGACCTCTCCAGTTGTTCGCCACTTAGTGCAAACATCTGGAGGATATACCCATAATCGTCACGCTGGGCAGGCGGGTTGGCGATCGCAGGGCATAGCTTCTTGCTCCGGTGACGCTGCTGCCCGTCATCGGTCTGTGGTATTTAGCTACGCCTTCAATTTATGGTTATACCGCCACCAGTCGGTTTGTCAGAGCCGCGTTTGTTGTTCGGCAGGATGCACCACGGGCAGGTGAGGATGGCTTGGAGCGAAAAGATGATATTTATTAGATAGGTCCTTCGTTCGTTGGGGTGAATGTATGGTGCATTCACCCCAAATTTAACGCGAGCGAAGCCGCGGGCAAAAGCTAGTCAGATAATAAATTGGTATCGTGATAGTTTCTGTTGTCGAAAACTCGATTTGGTGGAAATTCCCCCCTGATACTACGCGTTCGGATCATAACGGGCTCCCGCTTTGATATTTTATCTGGTAAATTTCAAGGGAGTAGCTTTGTCCCGGGGGAACAATGCTCTGTTAGATTTTGTACCAAAAGTGTCGCTGAAACATCCATACTTGTGACTCCTTCATAGCTTTTTAGTTCATTCCGTCATGCTTTAATCTTCACTAAAGAGCTTAAGTTTACTAAGTAGCAAAATTATTTTATTAAGTGCTGATTTATGTTTTCCATGCGCCCATAGAAAATAATGCAAAACAATACTCCATTTTTTTCCGTGGGTGTCATACTACTAAAGTCATCATTATCTGCCTATTGCAGTCCACATCTTCATCGTCAGCATCACAGTCCACTGCTGGGCATAGACCTCTGCAATGGTTCGCTTCTTAGTCCCATACCCATAATCGCCACGCTGGGCAGGCGGGTTGGCGATCGCCGGGCGTACCTCTCGCTCCGATGACGCTGCTACCCGTCATCGGTCTGTGCTATTTAGCTATGCCTTCAATTGTAATGGCTATACAGCCACTGATCGATTGCGAGCGCCTCGTTTGTTATTCGGAAGGATTATGCGCCGGTGAGGTAAGCTTGTATCTAAGTATAGCAATCGCAGGGCGTACCTTCTCGCTCCGGTGACGCTGCTGCCCGTCATCGGTCTGTGCTATTTGGCTATGCCTTTAATTGTGATAGTTATACCGCCACCAATCGGTTGCTAGCGCCTCGTTTGTTATTCAGCAGGATGTACTTACTACGGGCAGGTGAGGTTGGCTTGGAGCGAAAAGATGATAGGCCGCTCCATTACATCCCTGTGTGTTGTTGGATAACGAAAAAATGCTTAATCATTAAACATTGAAATAAAAATTGCTGCAGTTATTAAGAAAGTGAAACCGGACGATATTGTCAACTTGACAATATTCAGAGAAGATGGCGCAAAAATTATTTACAGGTCAACAGATAAATTCAATCGAGCTATTTGAACTGCAACTTTATAAATAAGTACTAGACGAAGGTAATATCGTCGACAAGTCTTGAAGTAAGGATGGCAAATAAAATGGAAGTTGGAAGCAATATCGCCTGTAGTTTAGTATTTCCTATTCTACTCTTATATCCCTGATGACTTATTGAAACTTCGATTTTTTTTTAATCTTATTCCTGTGTATATATCAGCATCATCATCAGCCTATTGCAGTCCACTGCTGGACATAGGCCTCTCCAGTTGTTCGCCACTTAAGGTAAACATCTGGATAGATCATACCCACAATCGCCACGCCGGTCAGGCGGGTTAGCGATCGCCGGGCGTAGCTTCTCGCTCCGGTGACGCTGCTGCCCGTCATCGGTCTGTAGTATTTAGCTCCGCCTTCAATTGTGATGATTATACCGCCACCAGTCGGTTGCCAGCGCCTCCTTTGTTATTCGGCAGGATGCACCACGGGCAGGTGAGGTTGGCTTGGAGCAAAAAGATAATAAAATGTGCCCCTTACATCCCTTGGTACCTTTGTGATATACAAAAAGGCACGTTAAGCCAGTACTATTCATTCTAGTAGTGCTTGTGCTCGACTGGCTCGATGGCTCATAGTGACCTCTGCCTTTTGAGCCAAGGGGGTTCGATTCCCGCACAGTACAAACATTTGTGTTAATGAACATGTCTGTTTGTATTGGTCTGGGTGTTTTCTATGTATATGTCATGATTTTTAATATTTATCTAATTATAGTCCATAGATTTAGTATGTTTTTGTAATAATTCAGTGGCAACACTAATTTAATATGGCAACTTCTACAACGCGCCTCTCTGGCGGCAAAATAGGCGGGAAAAAAAAGAAGGGAGGAAAGTGATGCTGGGCGGACGGACGCACAGCTTGCCTTTCGATTTCGGGCACCGGCGCAGCAACGTAAGTTAGGAAAATCTATGTTCGACGAAGAAGTGATTAATAGGTAACCTAAGAAGTCTATTTGTAATATCTTTATACCAGTACAATACCTTACTCAAAGTTCGACGGAGTTTCATTCTACGACACCTCCTGTTTTCCCCACATATAATATGTATTATTTACAAATAAAGAGATACACAGTAATACAGTACTTAGATACAGTAAGTTTATCAGTTGTCTAGTACCCATAGTACCAGCTTCGGCTTAGTTTGGGGCTAGATAACAATGTGTGGCCCAGCGTGGCATATCTGGGGTTATTTTGTCAAAACAGCTAGTGTTCATACAGAGTAAAGCCGCTGTTTCTGCTGACGCCGCGTCCGTTAACAACCGATTTCCGTTATGGTTATTGGCGGCGTCTTCTATTCGAGCTGCCTCATGGTACGTAGCTGCGAAAAATCTTTACTGTTTATGCCGCAGCCACACATTGGACTCAACTTTGCGTCCAATCGCTGTCCAATGCCCAATACTAAGGCGCTCAATGTCTTCATTGTGCCAAAGTACCGATACACACATTGGTGCATGGGGCGCAAAACGTACCGTTTGTGCAAATATCTCCAATGTGTGGCCGTGGCATTACATAATGAATGGTGACTATGCCCAGAGCTGCAACTTGTGTACGGGTATTCCCTTCCCTCGTTTTTTGATATTCCCTCAGTCGTATTTTACGATACCCATGGGTACGATATCAATCGTCATTTGATAATTTTTAGCTCTGAAGTCTAACATATCGCATAGGTCAGTCGCATTATATTGACTGGGAAGGTAGAAGGAAAGAGACCGAGAGGACGGAGTCCCATGCGATGGGCAGACCAGGTGTCGAAGGACCTGGAGATACCAGTGCCGCAATCGATCAAGCGTCGAAACGAAACCGACGGAGACAGCTAATTGGCAAAGTCAAAAGGAGCCAAGATCCTCAATAGTAAAGGATACGACTAGAGAGAGATCGTCAGGCGCAGACTTTATAATTGTTCCAGTGATACTGATTGAGTATTGAGTCTTCCTTCAAACAATTGTTTTGTTTTACAAGTCAAAAAATAAATATGTGGCAGCAACGCTTAATCAGGAAATTAGTTAACAACTTAGTCCTTTAACTTCATCAGCATATTGCAGTCCACTGCTGGACATATGCCTCTCCAGTTGTTCGCCACTTAGGGCAAATATCAGGAGGATATACCCATAATCGCCACTCTGGGGGTTGGCCATCGCAGGGCGTAGCTTTTCTTTTTTTATGCGATAGGCGGCAGACGAGTAAGTGTGATGCCTGATGGTAAGCAGTAGACACCGCCCATGGATACCAACTCTAATCGAGTTTAGGGTCGCTGCCGGCCTTTCAAATATGAATACGCTCGTTTCTAGAAGGTTCCCAAGTCGTATCTGTTCGGAAAGACTGTCCCAGGAAGTAGTTTCCACAAAACTGAGACGCGAGGCAAGAAGTTCCACATAAAATGCTCCGATGACACTGCTGCTCGTGATCGGCAGGCGGTATTTAGCTATGGTCCATTATCTTTATGCCGGGATAAAGATATTAATATAAATGTGTCCAATATTGGCAGTAGGCTACCTCTCAGCTCGTGCTACGTAACAGGAGATGGTCCCTCGCTCGTCATAACTCGTCGGCGCGATGTACTCTTGTAATAAACGATAACAACAGTTATCGACTAGCTAATTGAGAAATTACTTTGGAAAATAACAATTAATTCTATCAAAATTTTGAATAATTATTTAGGCCGGTCACATACATTCGGAATTCCGTTTCGGAATTCCGAATTGAAATTCACGTTCGCAACAAGAATGCTCTACTTGCATACAAAGCGCTCCAGCATTTTATATGTAAGTAGAGCATTATTTCTGCAAATCTAAATTTCAATTCGGAATTCCGAAACGGAATTCCGAATGTATGGGACCGGCCTTAATGTGCTTTGTTTATGTGGTAACTTTCTGTGTATCATTTGTAGGCTAATAAAGGCTTTTTTCTTTCTTCTTTCTTTCTTGAATAATATGAATATGAGTAGCACAAAACATGCAGAAATCAATGAGGCAGTCAAAATATTAAAGAGAGAGGTAGGGCATAGCGAATCTTCGCTCGAATTAATTCTATTAAAATTTTGAATATGCAGGTTTAGTCTCCGCACAGCATAAGTTTTTGTGTTTGAACATGTCTGTTTGTATTGATCTGGGTGTTTGCTATGTTTATATATTTATTTACAAAACCAGTCTACTTTAAGTCTTTAAGAGAGAAGTTCTTAAGAGAAGTAGGGCATAGCGAATCGTCGCTCGAATTGAGCCGCCCGTCCGGGAAAGGACCTCCACCCTATAGAATACCGCAGCCAAATGACCTCCGGGTCATGTTTCTGCCGGTGAGTAGGGTTTCCGGAGCTCGTTAGGTGAGATCTGCATCGATAGTCGGAGGTCAGGGTGGTCAACGCGCGTGTGATGCCCTGGTGTTGCACGCGTTCATAGGCTGCGGTAACCACTTAACAACAGAGCTGTAGGCTTTTTACCACCTTAGTAAAATAAAAAATAAAATAGTTAATTTCTGCAAACAGTAACTAGTAATACATTTGCACGTCACACTTTCTTCCTACCAGCACTTTGACGTGAAGCCTGCTGAGAAGAAGTGCCGCAACAAACAAGTTAACCTTCATTTTAGATACATAGATAGATATTCTTTATTTGTACACCAAACAGATGACTTAAAACTAGGTACAAAGACAACTCGACGTACAAATAAAGCGGCCTTATCGCTTTCAGCGATCTCTTCCAGACAAACTTTGGGAAGAGGATAGTTAAAAGAAGCTAAAACTTTATTTAACTATCTCTCTAGTCGTAACCCTCACTATTGAGGATCGTGGCTCCCTTTGACTCTGTCAATTAGCTGTTTCCATCGGTTTCGTTCCGACGTTTGATGGATTGCGGCACTGACAGGTATTTCCAGCTCCTTCGACACCCGGTCTGCCCATCGCATGGGACTCCGTCCTCTCGGTCTCTTTCCCTCTACTTTCCCAGTCACTATAAGGCAACTTTTAACTATAGTATGGTATAAAAAAATTAAACATTTATATCAAGGCCAACATTCCCAGAAAACACCAGATTAAGAACCCGTTGTAATACAGAAGACTAATGTTCGACTTTGACCAATCGACAGCCATTAATAACAGCTGACCATAAATCGCAGGGTATGTTTCCCCTTATCCCCACTGAATAAATATATTTCAATTGTAGTGCTACTGACAGTGGGAGGAGCTAAGATGGCGGCTAAAGGACGTTGTGAACGAAGTATTGAGTAATTCTCTATGAATACTCGTAGAATAGAATAGAAAAACGTTTATTACAGTCACATACAAGTTATTCGAACAATAAAAGAGATTTAACTATTATTTATGTCTTTTTATTATTTTTTATTATGTTCTTGGAATATTCTACTAATATTTTAAATGCGAAAGTTTGTTTAGATGGATGTTTGTTTCTCTTTCACGCATTAAGAGGGGTAGGGCATAGCGAATCTTCGCTCGTATTGAGCTGCCCGTCCGGGAAAGGACTTCCACCCTATAGAATACCGCAGCCAAATGACCTCCGGGTCATGTTTCTGCTGGTGAGTAGGGTCTCCGGAGCTCGTGGGGGTTTAGGGTTGGGCCGGCATGGCAGTGGCAACTGACAGGTAGCTAACCAGTTATTTGACAGTTGTCACAGCGACTTGGGCTTCTCTTTCGCTTTCCATCAGGCGTAGGGAAGCCAGCTAGGCTAGCTAGGCGTAGGGATGTCGAGCTACTATAAAAAGAAAAAAAAATCATTACTGAACGGATTTTTTTAATAATAAGGCTAACATAGGCTATGTTTTATACGAATATTCACGCAGGCAGAGCCACGGGCAGCAGCAAGTTTTATTATGATTTTTTATTGTTTATTAGTTCTCATTTTGATTTGGGTCTTCCTAAAACGTTAAATGCGACGCGCAGACGCACAGCGCCCAAAATCCTATACGTTTTTGGGTACCTGTGCATTCCCGCGACGCATAGTAACGTTTGTGAATACAGCCGTGAGGCATCTTGGTAAGAAACTTAGATAGTTATAGATAGCATACGTTATTGCACACTAAACAGTTGACTTACTAGGCACATACAAATAAAGGTACAACTTAGATGGTCTTACCGCCATTATTCTGATATCCATAAAAGCTTAATCTACTTACTTTCGAATCTGAGCACAGTTTGTGATGTAATCTAATATTTACTCGCTAAATCTTTTCAAAAACAACCGTTCTAAGAAGTTTTAAAGTTCCAAGATGCAGTTTCTCAGCCGGTGGTCTAACCTCCTTCCAGACGCATCAATACTCAAGAGAGACCGCACTTCCTGGTGACTTATTGCCGCAGCTAAGATTCTGCACTTTTTATTTTACAAGATGTTCCCTGTCCTTGGAGATTGCAGAGCACGAGTTTAGCTTAGAAAATCGTTGTTGTCTCTTGTTTTTGTGAGCTGCGATGCGAAATTGGCTTTGGAAGCTTAGGAGCTGCAGTGAAGAAGCTTTATCGGGTTTGAGAAAGCAAGTTTACTATAGATAGATTTATACTCTTTATTGCACCAAAGTATGTACTTAGAACTAGAAAATACATACATACTACAAAGTGGCGAACATTGGGAGAGGCCTATGTCCAGCAGTGGACTGATAAAGGCTGATGATGATGATGATGATACTACTATACTATCCAACGTGGAGATTAAGGATATAGCTTCCAGTTCATAGTTTAACGGGAACAAACATCTAATTTAATTAATGTACGTATATTATACCTCCACTCTATAGAATACCGCAGCCATATGACCTCCGGGTCGTGTTTCTGCTGGTGAGTAGGATTTCCGGAGCTCATGGGGGTTTAGGGTTGAGCCGGCGTGGCAGTGGCAACTGACAGGTAACTGACCAGTTACTTGCCAGTTGTAACAGCGATATGGGCTTCTTTTTGCTTTCCATCAGGCGTAGGATACGGCCACAAAGCCACGTTATATTGTGCAAAGCCCAAGAACTCGCACGATGCGTTTTGCCTTTACTTTCTTCGTGCGACCGGCCACGCTTAGGAACTTCATCATCATCATCATAGCCCTTCGCAATCCACTGCTGGTCGTAGGTCTCTCCTATAGTAAAAGGAACTCATTGCCTCAGAAAGAAACTTAGATGTTCAAAGTGAAATTGAATCGATATTTTCTGGATAAGCACGCTACATCGTTTTGCTAAATGTGATATTTAGCCCTACGATGGAGCAATTACATCAGTTCAAGCGCAAATCCATAATGAATTAAAAAAAAAGAAAACAAATATTCAAAAATAAAGCCTAAATGTACATTCGAAAGGCCTCGAATAGCCACTGTAGTAGACACTAATCCACATATGAAATAACCATGAACAATAAAGTAATGAAGGATGTGATGGTACCGATGATATCGGCTTGCTATCCTCACACGAACACGTCTTTACTCGGCGGCGGTGGGACACAGACTGACTGTCCTCCCACCCCGCACCTTGCGTGAAGTGTAGGAACGAGACGACAGTTGTCAGTGTCAGATGTCAATGTCAGATGCCAGTGTCAGATGTCACTGTCAGATGTTTGGCAGTGTGTGTAGTTGTGTGTGTCTGTTTATATGTTCGTGTATGCTACAGCCACTACAAGGCAGTAATTAACGCAGGGTCGTGTAAGCGTCTCGGACCTCAGCCGCGCTCACCTGCGGGCCGCAACGCAATTAGATTAAAGGATACAATACCCGCTCGAGAGATGCTCGACAGCGGCTCAAGTTATCGACTTTGAGTTGCTTTTGTTTAAAAACAACTGTTCGTTCTGAAAATGTTCGTGCTAGGCACACTGTTTCTTTATGCCAGTTGTACCTGCACCGGTTGGTACCGACCTACACAGATTTGTCTGTACCGGAATCCTGTTTCTTTATGTAATCACCATAAGTCCTGTCTGTCCTTCTTTAAACGTGGTTTAAAGAGAACTTTCCTTAAGGTAAGCAGCGGCATGGCTGTGCCCCGGCATTTCTGATGTCTATGGACTTCTATTTAACTCCCCACGCACCCACGCCCCCATAATCCCCACGCTGAACAGGCGGGTTGGCGATCGCAGGTTACATATTCTCGCTCCGGTGACGCTGCTGCCCGTCATCGGTCTGTGGTATTTAGCTACGCCTTCAATTGTGATGGTTATACCGCCACCAGTCGGCTGCCAGCGCCTCGTTCACCACGGGCAGGTGATATTTGATTGGAGCGAAAAGATAGGTCGCTCCCTTACATCCCTTACATTCTCACTTATCAATTTAATTTAAGCAACAGCCTTCGGTTTGGAGCCACCGGGTCCTACACTGGCTACCCCGAGAAGGAAGTCGAAGCGTCGGAAGACCTGCAGCTAGATGGTCGGACGACATAAAAAAGACGGCAGGGCCGACCTGGACCAGAGACGCCGCATCTAGAACGCTCTGGAATTCTAGAAAGGAGGCATATGTTCAGCAGGGGACGCAAAAATGCTGAGAAGAAGAAGAAGAAGAATTTAATTTAAAACGAAAACTCACAACAAAAATTTGAAATCGCTTCCTCTCCTACCGCAGTCCATAGAGCTAAAACTCTCGAATAGTAACCAATTAGGTCAAGTGAATAGCCGTCACAAAGGTTAGTCAATCACGCAAATCGCGATACGAAACGCCACTTAGCCCGGTAAGCGTACACAAACCGAAGGCTTTTGGGTAAGCAATCACCTACGGACTCCATTGAGCACCTGATTCCTTGACATGGAATGAATATCCATGTCAAGGAATCAGTTCTATTCCTATGTGAACTCACGACCGCTTACCATCAGGTGGACTGCGATAGGCTGATGATGATGATGTTTGTAATTAATAAACTTTAGCTACTGTGCTTATTTCAAAATTCGTGCATCGTTGCACGTCTCAGCAACATAAACTCTATTTATTATTAAACTAGCTGTGCTGGCGGCGTCGCACGCGTGGATATCGGGTTTCAAAAATAACGGACTTCCATAAAATGCCTATCTATACCTAGTGCCTAAGTTTTGACTTAGACCTCTAGCAATACATTGGTGCAATCCGCATTCAATTCCATGCCGTATTTTTGCGTGATTCGCGTTCAAACATACAAGATACTTATTTATATATATCCCGTTTTCCCAACACTTCCCTTTACTGCTCTGCTTCTATTGATTTTAGCGTGATGAAAAGTATACTATAACCTGCCCTGGGGTATGAAGAATAATTTGTACCAAGTTTCGTTTAAATCCGTCCAGTAGTTTTTGTTTCTATAACGAACATACAGACAGACAGACAAAAATTTTACTGATTGCATTTTTGGCATCAGTATCGATCACTAATCACCCCCTGATAGTTATTTTGAAAATATATTCCATGTACAGAATTGACTTCTTTACAGATTTATTATAAGTATAGATATAGATATAAGAAGAAAAGGTTTGGGATTCTTACTAAAACGCCAGTAATGTAATCCAATGAAATGTTTATCTGAAGCGAAACGAGACCCGCTAGTATAAAATTAAAAACAATGAGTGTGCAAGCTCTTTGTACACGATAGACTAAAGTTAATAAAACTATCAATCAGCTATAAATAGAAGCGATCTATTCACGTTCATGATCCATTCATTTATCATAATTGCTTAATCATGTACCTTGTCATGAAGATCCTACCCTTTCATGCAGGGCGAACATTTAGGCGTGTTATATAGACGGCGGGGTGGTCTTTTTGACCGCTAGGGAATAAACGTGTTCGTTATATCTTCAGATTTTAAAGTCAAGAGTAAATCGGTTTTGATTGGGCAAGCACATTCCTTAATACTACTACTACAGAGTTTCTTGCCGTTTCTTCTCGGTAGAAATCTACTTTCCGAACACGGCGGTAGCTTCTTTTACATTGCTTTTATTCACATTTTCACATTACTTTTTACATTTTTACATTATTTTTTACTTGACGATTCATAAGTGCTTATTTTAAGTCTATGGGAATAAAGGTATTTTCATTTTCTTCATGCTCTTACGATTAAGTCAGTTTAAAGTAAATCTAATCAAAAAATGTCAACATAGTGCGATTGTTTGACGCCATATTTGATTTGGTGACTACTAACGCCGCAGTGGAAAAAAATTTAACTAAATTACAATCACCTGACTGCATTTACGTCCGCTCTGTTCAAAGGGCTATGTTACAATCCGCTAACTATAGTTCATTCGCTTTAAGAAAATAGTGACTCATCACCGACTGCCGGCCAAGCCACACCCCTTCTTAACGCGAATGAACTATAGTTGGACATTTAGTGCCGCTTGTTTAATCAACGTTCTGCCTAGTGATTCTATTAAATGTTGTAATTCAATGAACGCGCTAGCCATTCAATTATTTAACCAGATGACTGTGACAATTTATACACCCAACCCGCCATTTAAACTTCATAGGCTAACAATCTGAAAAGTAACGTGCCGGGGTTAGAACCTGTCAAGTCAACGGTTATAACCACTAGGCTATCGACGTCCTATAGAGTGGTACTATATTCCTATTAACACAGTCGTTCGATTAAGGTGCTCCCTCACTGGAATGCCAGTGTAATGTAACGTTACAGATACGAGTATTACATCAGAGTGAAGGATACTACTTGTAATGTATAAATAAAATGCCCACTAAACCCACTGTGTCGCCAGGCAAAATAATAAATAACCCAAGACATGCCACACAGCGCCACCTAGCCCCAAACTAAGCCGAAGCTTGTACTATGGGTTCTAGACAACTGATAAACTTACATAGATACATTTTTTTGTAAATACATATTATACGTAGAAAACACCCAGACCAATACAGACATGTTCATGAATACAAAATGTTTGTGCTGTGCGGGAATCGAACCCACGACCTTTGGCTCAGAGGGCAGAGGTCACTACCAAATGAGCCATCGAGCCAGTCAATTGAATCTATAAGAGAGGGAGGGCATAGCGAATCTTCGCTCGAATTGAGCTGCTCGTCCGGTGAAGGACCTCCACCCTATAGAATACCGCAGCCAAATGACCTCCGGGTCGTGTTTTTGCCGGTGAGTAGGGTTTTCGGAGCTCATGGGGGGTTAGGGTTGAGCCGGTATGCCGGTAGCAACTAACAGGTAACTGACCAGTTACTTGCCAGTTGTCACAGCGACTTAGGCTTCTCTTTCGCTTTCCATCAGGCGTAGGGAAGCCATTATGTCGAGCTACTAAAAAAAAATAAAAAATAATGAGGTACTCCAGTGTGGGAGCAGCTCCTAGTTCGTAGTCACCATAACTCAAATACGATGATGTTATTAGCCCAACATCGAACGGAAGCCATAAATATATTAGTACGGACGAAACAGATTGATTGATTTACGATGAAACGACTAAAATAGGCTTAATTACAAAGGTATTGATCTATGCTTTTATTAGAGTGAGTGACAAAAGCTATCAGTTACATTTTTTATATATTATCGTTGAAATGTATCAAGTATAGAACTGCTCTAAGTACAATATTGCATTGCATCATCATCATCATCCGCCTGCATACGGCCACTGCTGGACATATATCTCCCTCAATGACAATAGGCCTGGTGCCGTAAAAAATGTACTCAGTCCGTCTTTTAGATTGTTCTAAAATAAAAGACACGTGTGCTTGCTGAGTTAGCAATGCGCCTGATCTCTTTAAAACGAAGTCATCATCATCAGCCTATTGCAGTCCACTGCTGGACATAGGCCCTTCCAGTTGTTCGCCACTTAGGGCAAACATCTGGAAGATATTCCCGTAATCGCTACGCTAGGCGTAACTTCTCGCTCCGGTAACGCTGCTGCCCGTCATCGGTCTGTGGTATTTAGCTACGCCTTCAATTGTGATGGTTAAACTGCCACCGGTCGGTTGCCTCGTTTGCTATTCGACAGGATGCACCATGGGCTGGTGAGGTTGGCTTGAAGCGAAAAGATGATAGACCGCTCCCTTACTTCCCGTAATTTAGGGTTCCGTAGCCAAAATGGCAAAAATGGGACCCTTATAGATTGGTCATGTCTGTCTGTCTGTCTGTCCGTCCGTATGTCACAGCCAGTTTATTCCGAAACTATAAGAGCTACATTATTAAATTTTGGTACGTAGAAGTATTCTGTTAACCACATTTAGATTTTAAAGTAAAATAAGAAAAAAATCCAAAATTTTTAGGGTTTGCCATACATGGAACTGAAACTCAAAATTTTTTTTTTCATCAAACCCATACGTGTGGGTATCTATGGATAGGTATTTAAAAATGATGTTAAGGTTTCTAACATCATTTTTTTCTCAGATGAATAGTTTGCGCGAGAAACTGTTCCAAAGTGGTAAAATGTGTGTCCCCCCCCCGTAACTTCTAAAATATGGGCACTATAAAACTAAAAAAAATATATGATGTGTATTACTATGTAAACTACTAACGAAATTAGTTTTAATGAAATCTAGACAGTAGTTTTTTTTAAACATCATAAATCAAATTACCTAACTTTTTTCATTCAATCAGTGGTACTTGGCCGGTTTTGTATTATTTGCACAACTTAAGGGTACGACATGTTGGAACCTATATTAATGACCTACACATCTATATACGCGAAAAGATAATTCGTTTGGTCGAAACATTTTTGAATTATCTTTTCGTTTAATTATGCAAAACAAGGCCCTTTCACGGACGCAAAAGTATGATATTCCCGTGAATGTTTGAGAAAAAAGTACCTCCAAGGATAAAGGAATTCAATAAATGGGCCGCAGAAATGCAACCGTGCACTTCCCGGCGCAAGTATTTCAATGGCACACAAATCCGTGCCGGGACAATGCACTGTCCCAAATGAAAACGATAAAAATAAAAATCGGGACAAGAGGATGACGTTGCTTGAAATGGGGGTTCTGCATTGAATGGAAAGTCATAGTATGTAGTAGGTATACCCGTTGAGGGATTATCCATCCTGCCGAATAACAAACGAGGCGCTGGCAACCGACTGGTGGCGGTATAACTGTCGCAGTCATCTGGTTGAATCTGCTATCTGGTTGACTACTAACGCCGCGTGGGGCGTTAGTAGTCACCAAAACAAAATGGCGTCAAAGATGATCAAAAAGATATGAACAGTGTTGATATTTTTTTGTTTAGATTTACTATAAACTGACTGATTCGTAATAAAATAGTGTGACAGCATGGATTTACCTATTAATACGCCGCCGCCGGATACTTTTAAAGAAAAAATATAAACTAAAGTTGGCTTTTACCCATTCAACGACTATGCTAAAATGACGTTCAGTCAAGACGTTGAACGTTTCAATCAATAACTTGACGACTTGTCCTTTAGGCATTCAATTGAATGTCGTCATTCAATGAACGCGCTAGCCATTCAATTGAATAGGAGATTCAACCAGATGACTGCGACATAACCACCACAATTGAATGCGTAGCTAAATATCACAGACCGATGATGGGCAGCAGCGTCACCGGTGCGGGAAGCTATGCCCTGCGATCGCCAATACGCCTACCCAGATTGTGGCGATTATGAGTAAAGCCTTTAGATGTTTACCCAAAGTGGCGAACAACTGGAGAGACTTATGTCCAGCAGTGGACTGCAATACGCTGATGAAAGATGAAATCTTGAATTTCTTGAACTGTTCTGTACTTGCATATTGTGTTGATGGGTGACCCATCTATGGAACCCTAAAATCTTAGCCCAGCAGTGGACGTCCGCCGGCTAATGTAGCAGAAACTTTTGTTCCCCAGCTTAAGTAACTTGGCTACATTCCAAACAAAGGTTCTAGGCCAGAGATAGGCAACATTTGGTTCTGACTTCTGCATAATGGATTTTATGACTTTTCTCTGGAAATCTTCGCTTGAATGTTATTAAGTCTTGGCCAGCGCAACATGGATGTACTTCTTTTAAAAGAAAGAAAGAATGTTGTATTAGGGGCAGCGCAGATGACAGACTATCCGTGACGCACTTTTTAGTATGTGATGCAATATGCAGTAACGCACACGACGACGCGCAAAAAACTGTCGCGGATATTTCACAGACTCAACGCACATCTTCGATCATTCTGTCGGCAGAGCTGAAGGGACCTAGATGCTCTTTTTAAATGTCTCAGATGCAGACTCTATCGCACAAAAAGTCTGTCATCCCCTTAAAAAGGAAAAACTTGGGCCTCTTATTCATCATCATCAGCCTATTGCATGCTGGACATAGGCTTCTCCAGTTGTTTGCCCCTTTGGGCAAACATCTGGAGGTTTTACCTATAATCTCCACTCTGGTTGGCGTTCGCAGGGCGTAGCACCTCGCTCCGGTGACGCTGCTACCCGTCATCGACTTGTGGTACTTAGCTTCATTAAATATCTCTAAAGCTTAAAGCCTCTATAAGGTACCTTTTTTTGACATAAATATTTTTAACTCATAAACATAATATTTTTTCATGTATGTATATTATACAAAATGATAGAAGTACTTTCTCCCCTAAGGACGCTCCCCTTAACATATACCAATACACATTCTTATCATTAATTAGATGGGCAATTTATCACGATGACAAACGAAGTTACAATCGACGAGCAGAAATAGGTACGCTTGTACGTACGTAAATGTGTTTTGTAAATATTTGATATTCACATATATAGCCAGAAGCAATAATAATAATATGTACACACTTGTCACATTGAACCTGTAAATTTACCCGCTTCATGTCATAATTTAATATGTCATTTATTATTGTGACAAGGTTCTAAAGTATATACATAGTATTTTTGCTTTTGACTGTATTTTTATTCGAAGCATCTTACGGTTGGCAACTGATAGGTGACTCACCTGTCACTTCCCCGTTGTCGCAGCGACTTGGGCTTCTCTTTAGCTTTTGCTGCGTGGAGAAGCCCTTATGTATTATAGAAAAAAATAATAAATAATAAATAACCCAAGACATGCCACGCTGGGCCACACAGCGCCACCTAGCCCCAAACTAAGCCGAAGCTTGTACTATGGGTACTAGACAACTGATAAACTTACTTAAATACATTTTTTTTTGTAAATAAATACATATTATACATAGAAAACACCCAGACCAATACAAATAGACATGTTCATGAACACAAATATTTGTACTGTGCGGGAATCGAACCCACGACCCTTGGCTCAGAGGGCAGAGGTCACTACCAAATGAGCCACCGAGCCTGTCATAACAAGAAATATGAGTACTCTTAAAAGAAGCCATTGTAGCCTCGATGTAGAAAAAAATACTAATTATTATTCGATTCAGAAAATCGTTTCAAAGAGATGAAACCGCAAGAAACTATAATTACAGATATTCATCTTCAATAGGTATAATATTAAATTATTTTTCGTTGAGAATATTAAAGCTGATTTTGAAATTGAATTGAAATGAAAACGATTATGCAGCAGTCAAAAAGATTTTAGATAAATTCAGAGACAGAACAATAATACTATAGATCTGCAATATCTGTTTAAATCTCCGTCTCTCTCAAACCAATTTTCATTTAAAAAGAATACAAAAGATACACTATTGTCTTTGATTCATCGTTCGTTCCGACGAATGGCACCGACAATAGAAAACGATGACAATACAAACGTCGTCTCTTCAGATGAAAATGTTGTCAACCCCTGTACTAGACGGAATTTTAATCTAACTGAAAGCTTTCTAATGTTTGTAGTCATTACTGCATCCGAATATTTATTAACAAGCCTTAGAATGAAGTATTAAATTTAGCAAGAACTTAGATGAAAACAGGACCTTAATGGCTTTTTAGTCATACGTTTCGCGATTGAGGGCAGTAAATATAAAGGGATTATTCGGGATGGTATTCCAGTGATTTATTTGTTAATAGCTTTTTCCTTAGGTTTGTCCGCGAGGCTTCTGCTCATCACTAAGTCTCTATTGCTAGCAATACTTTATCCTAGACTTTAAAATCTAGAAAACTAACACTAAAGTCGGTTTCCTAAATATCGCTAATGTTATTTTTAAAGGCAAACGTAAATACAGACAACACCATATACATTGCTCCGATTTCAAAGTAAGTATTTAAGCACTTGTGTTATGCACAGAAGAACGAAGATACAATAAATACATGGATATTAATAGAAACACAAACATAAAGACGGAACGAACACAAATGATCAATACAAGAAAGTTATTTTCAGGTGGGGATCTAAACCACAACTCTTGATTTCAAAGAAACCCTTTGTATTGATCTGTGTTTTTTGCTATATAAATTTGTGTAGGTTTATCTATTCATAGTAATAAGCTTCGGCTTAGTTTGAGACTAGTAGACGGCATCGTGTACCCCAGCGTGGTATAACTTGAGTTATTTATTTATTATTCATTTGTGCTTGTTCCAGAACACAATAATAGCTTGTGTGGTTTAAGTATAAAGAAATATCTATACCAGTAAGTACCCCAAGGATACATAAGAGTAAGTAATTTATAAAATGGACGACAACTTTCTTTTCAAAGTAAGTAAGTTCTCAGAGCCCCCATGTGGAATGTTCAAGTGTGTATGTAGTGCAGAAGTTTTCTGAAAGACCACTAGACGTTAAGAAAGTTCTGCGGGCTTAGATGCGGTGTTTTGCTAATCATTTTGTAGTTTTTAAGTTTCTGGGTTAACTTGCACTGTGGGAATATTCTCTCTCTTGTCTAAGAGCTAGAGCATAGCAAATCTTCGGGGAAGGACCTCCACCTTATAGAATACCGCAGCCAAACGACTTCCGGGTCGTGTTTCTGCCGGTGAATAGGGTTTCTGGAGCTAGTGGGGGGTTAGGTTTGGGCTGGCTAGCGGAAGGCATGTCACCTCCCCCCGGAGGTGGCATGACGGTGCGTAATGCATTCCCCTCTAAAAAATGGGCTGGCTAGCGGCGGCAACAGACAGGTTACTGACCAATTACTTGCCTTCGTTGTCACAGCGACTTGGGTTTCTCTTTCGCTTTCAAACAGGCGTAGGGAAGCCATTATGTCGAGCTAGTATAAATACAAATGAGAGTAAGCATCTAAGAAGATGCGTGTTTATGTAAGAGTTTAGAGAAACTAGTAGGCCTTTCCAGTTGTTCGCCACTTAGGTCGTCTAGGATAGACAGAAAAAAAGCCACTTTGTTTTATACTATTATTAGTGGTAAAATATTATGTGAATGAATATAATTTATGTGGGTTTTCTATCAAATTTTAGTCCAAGGTATGATTTTCTGGATGCGAGAAGAATGGGATAGACAAATGTGGAGCGAATTAGAGGAAACCTACGTTTAGCAATGGATGGAATAGAACTGTGTCAGCGAAAACATGATAGATCGCTCTTACATTACCCACAAATAGGAATGTACGCAAACACATTTCATACACACATAAGAAACTAACATTAAATCATCTTGTGATAACTCTAATCTGAGCATGAATGAGTACACATGATTCAAACTATGCTACGAGTATATTAATTGAAACAGAAATTCAAGTAAACACGCTCGTTGAGACCTACTCGTAGTTTAACTGTACTAATAAAACTTGCAGACTTAGGACTAGTGTTGGTAATCGACAGTCGACTACCGATTATTATTAATCGATAGTATTTGTTTAAGACTATCCATACTATCGGTATTTTCGATACTACCGGTACAGGTTGCTTAGAACCAAAAATATATTTTTTTTAATTCAAAATGGGACGACTCAAATAAAATTGCGGGAGGAATCGTATTAAATATATCGTAGACTCCATAATGTAACCAATAGAATACAGACAGACAGTTAAATATTAGACAACATCACATACATTATTTCGATCCCAATATAAATAGTAGCTTGTGTTATTGGTATCAAAACAACGAAAGTACCACAAATCTATATTTAAATATAAATACAAATATAAACACCCAGACACGGAACAGACACGAATGTTTGTCCTGGGGATCGAACCCACGACCCTTGGTTTGGAAAGCAGGAGTCACTACGAATTGAACCACAGAGCCAGCTAAGACAGACAGACACTATCACATTAAAACCATATTATCGATAGCTCTACCGATTTATAAAACTATCGATAGTAAATAATCTATTATAGTTCGGCAACACTATTGAGATCTAAGTTAGCTCATTTGCAACTTTGGTTAAGTCATAATGTTCTATTATATATCGCTTAGAGGATAGTAGGCAAGTTTACAGACTTTGCTGAGATGTCTTAAACACAGTGTAAAGGTTATTTACGAAGAATATGCTTGTTTCAAAAGAAACAAGCATATTCTTCGTAAATATGCTTGTTTCTTTTGCCGAGTAACACCACGAAAATGGTGCGTAAAAACGCACCATTTTCGTGGGGTTACTCGGCATTACTACTACTTATTTATAGAAAACTAGCTCGCTGGGACTCTATGCTGCTTAAATACTAAATAAATATCTGGTAAAATATTTACTTGATTTTGACCTGTTTTATTAAATTTTGTGCAGTTTTTCACAAAATAATTGTGTCGATATCGTTTATAAGCTATTAGCCGTATTTTCTAAGCTATTAGCCGAAATTATGGGGTAGCTCCCCATAATTTCATCTTTTTCCAAGCCACCCTCACCTGCCCGTGGTGCATCCTGCTCAATGAAAAACGTGGCTCTGACCGTATATCAAGGGCTGATAACGGGCAGCACCGTCATAGGAACGAGGAGCTACGCCCTCCGATTGCCAACCCGCCTGCCCAGCGTGGTGATTATGGGAAAGCCTCCAGATTTTTGCCTAAAGTGGCGAAAAACTAGAGAGGAGATAGCTAGCTCAAAATTCATATCAAATACTCAGGTCTACTTTAAAAAAAACAAACTTCTAAGCTACAATTCTATCAAAGTATACAGCTTGCAAGTATTCGACACTCGCAAGGGAATCAAAACCTACAGGTTTCTTCCCGTAAAGTCAGAATCGTGAAATTCAATATGAAGTAACGAACAACCTATATTATCTTTAGAGATATTTAACTGAAATTCATATCAAATAATCACTTGTATAAATACGACTCATTGAAATAGGAATTAATTACTGTAGAGGTGTAACATGTACATTAATTAAATGAGATGTTTGTCCCCGTTAAACTATGAATAGGTCGTGCTCTCTATTCTAAAATAGATGGAGGCTGACATTGTAGCCATAAATAACTTGATCTATAACTACTCCTAATATCATTCAATAGTACGAGTAGGTACTAGGTATTTCAGGAATGCAACCCTTAATAGGATTCAATAGTTCTATTTCAGGAATGCAAAACTAAAGTTACTTAATCATATAGGATGCTAAAGATATTAGGTATAATAAATCATTGAAATAAATACTACGAGTATATAATATAGTTTTTTTTTTATAGTGGCTCGACATAATGGTTTCCCTTCGCCTGATGGAAAGCGAAAGAGAGGCCCAAGTCGCTGTGACAACGGGCAAGTAACTGGTCAGTTACCTGTCAGTTGCCACTGCCATGCCGGCCCAACCCTAACCCCCCACGAGCTCCGGACACCCTACTCACCTACTATTATGGGTAAAGCTTCCAGGTGTCCAAAGTGGCGAATAACTGGAGTGGCCTTTCCAGCAGTGGACTGCGATTGGCTGATGGTGATGATGGTTTGATTCAAAACTATTTTTTTTCTAGAGGGGAATGCATTAAGCACCGTCATGCCACCTTCAGGGGGAGGTGACATGGTGCGTGGGACTCACACCTCCAGAAATGGGAGGGTTTACCCACTAAACCAACCTGTGTCGCAAGTGAGCAGCAGCAGGGACACGGGTAACGCCGAAGCATACGGCCGCATCCCTGCATGCCCTGGCCAGCCACAGATAAATAAATAAATAAATTACCCACGACATGCCACCCTGGGCCACACAGCGCCACCTAGCCCCAAACTAAGCCGAAGCTTGTACTATGGGTACTAGACAACTGATAAACTTACTTAGATACATTTTTTTTGTACATAAATATATATTATACATAGAAAACACCCAGATCAATACAAACAGACATGTTTATGAACACAAATGTTTGTACTGTGCGGGAATCGAACCCACGACCCTCGGCTCAGAGGGCAGAGGTCACTACCAAATGAGCCATCGAGCCGGTCAAGATGCCGGTCACAGATGATAAGCGGTCGATTCAAAACCGGTTCTAACCGCGAATATTCTCGCTTCCAACACTTCAACGCATCGATTCTAAACTTTAGGTTCCCAATTTGGAGCGTGTCATCAATAATAATACACCACAACCGCCGTGACGGGAGCATGCATCGTCCGCTAAAATGATTAATAGTCTTCCGAGGGGCGCGCGACTAATCTTTTTATGTTCCATTGCATTGTTAGCAGGGGTGTCATACATGAAGTTTGGAATTTTTATTGTACAGATCAATGTTTGCGTCGTTTTGCTAAAGCTTTGAATTGAAAGGACTGCTTAATCCTTAAAATATGGGAAGTAATGACGTAATGGAAATGCAATTTTTGCATTAGGAATTCGGCTAAAATAAAAAAATTATTTCCTCTAACAAATTATGTTTATTTATTTTTGATTTTATTGATGGATTTGATATGTTTACATACAGGGTACATAGCATTTAGTAGGATTAGTAATTAAATAATATTGTCATAATATTAATCTGTATAAGTCCGCTTTGATCGTCAAAGTTAAAAAAGAGATTTGTGGAAGTACGTAATGATAAGACTGCCTAAATAGAGTTATTTCCAGGGTCAACGTACTTATATTATATTAAGTTCGTACTTTAGATTAAAAAACATTGGACACTTTTTTTTAATTAAAAAAAAATAATAAAGATACAAGGCAACAAATTTTATGAGCGGAAGTCTTTGACGTCACCAATGCCACGTGGAATGACGTCACACGTAACTGTAGAGGGCTATCTTTGTAATTTTTGGTAAAAAATATGCTACTCTTACTTTTTAATTAATCTAATCTAAAAGGCGGACTAATTACATTGTTTACGGCAACGACCCTATTTATGCTGTAATAAATTCCTTTTACACTATTTCTAAGTTTCCAATAAAATAATCTAATCTGTAATGCGAAGACATCCCTATTTCGACATACTAAAAAGTCCCACCGTTTTACTGCCACCACGTTCTAAGGGTGCCTATTTATAGCTGGCACACCATAGAAGTTAATGGTGCTAAAATAAAATCTTCCCCTAAACAGATTTAGGGGAAGATTATGGTACTGGAAAACCATGATTTTATCACTTCAGTGAAGCCAATCACTGACATTGTGATGTATGACAAAGTTATCTGAAGATAAATCGGGATAAAACTGCGATTCGATTTGCCGATCTTCAAGTTTGTATCATTTTACATTTTAGTGTCTATTGGACCTAATTTTAAGTCAACTATATGGTGCACACAAAAAAAATCTATTTATTTAAACGTTATTATTACACAAAATGGCACAAAAGGCGAACTTAATTCCAGAAGCATTCTCTTCCAGTTAACGGTGAGAGTGAGTGTTGCGGTGAGTATTCAAAGAAAACACAGTGAAAGATGATACCTAGTAATCTATCTATCTTGTAAATTACCTAAGGTGGACAACTTTAGAAGAGATTAGAATGACATCGCCTAAATTCGAAACCTTATTTGTATAAAAGTAAATATTTGTAAGTAAACACTGTTGCACGAAATTATGATAGACCGCTCCCTTACATCATTGATGTATTCTGTCGAATAGCAAACGAGGCGCTGGTAACCGACTGGTGGCGGTATAACCATCACAATTAAAGGCATAGCTATAAAATACAGGCCGATAACTGGCAGCAGCGTCACAGTAGCGGGACGCTACGCCCTGGGATCGTCAACCCGCCTGCCCAGCATGGCAATTATGTGTATATCCTCCAGATGTTTGCCCCAAGTGGCGAACAACTGGAGAGGCCTATGTCCAGCAGTGGACTGCAATAGGCTATAGTGATGATAATGATGATGACTGTTGCTTATTTCCTGATATTCCTTTAGTTATCTTCTACTACCACAGGATGAGACAAAACCACAAGGACCCTACTCCTTTACAGTTTCGTAATGGTCTCCGAATCGTTCGGTCTGATTCCAACCTCATTCGATTAACCTACTAAGAGTCTTAAGTATTTATTGTCTGGAACTCCTAAATGAGTTTCACATTAAACGTGGTCTGAGTTCCATAATGAGTTTGTACTGAGTTTAAGGAGATTCGACTTTAGCAAGATTTTCGTTACTGCACGTAATTGTAAAATGCAATTTGGGAATCAACTCCGTATCTTGATACTATTATACACCATAAAGAAACGCGACTCAGAGGTCATTTGGCTGCGGTATTCTATAAGGTGGAGGTCCTAACCCGGACGGGCGGCTCAATTCGAGCAAATATTCGCTATGCCCTACCTCTCTTAAATATTATACTATACACGGCGTCAAATATTTTGAACACAAATAAATTATAGTGAATTTTGAAACTCACAAAATTAAGCTTTTTGTTTTCACACGGAGTTTTTAAAACAATTAATGGTTGATAACGTTTTCGATCACACTTACAGACAGACAAGGAAGTTTTGGTATTTGACCGAGATCGGACTTACCCTCGTTGTCATACATAATTTGACGTTGATTTTTGACATTTTTGTTTCATGTGTTAATGTCACCCAAATGCCAAAATAACCTTGTCCGTCTATAGAGTCTTTGGACAATTATTTACACTTAATATCTTAGAGAGGAAAGATTTGTATTTTTGTATGTAACGAATAAACTCAGAAAGTACTGGACCGATTTTAATAATTCTTTTTTTATTAAAAAGCTACATTATCACTGAGTAACAAAGGCTATATTTAGTTTAATAAATGCTAATTTTGAGATACTTATCATATCGCAGTCTACAATGTAGCGCGCTCACTAAACAAAACCTGTTCGCTCTCGCTTGCTAAAAATCTTCTTTCGATTTTCGACAAAGAAAACACATAATTTAATTAGCCACTAAGCTCATTACAACAAATTATACGCTATTTCTATTTCCAAAGCGAAGAGGGAGAGATTTTAAAAGAAACTTAGTCTAATCTGTAAATCTTTACAGCGCCAACAAAAGCGCCATATGCCGTGACGGCTTTGCTTGAACCCACCCCATTTATAGCTTTTATTTAGGTATTAATGAATGGCACTCCCCATGTTTAGTACAAGGGCGCACGATAAATTTGGTGATACATTTTTTTTTATAGTAGCTCGATATAATGGCTTCTCTACGCCTGATGGAAAGCAAAAGAGAAGCCCAAGTCGCTGTGACAACGGGCAAGTAACTAGTCAGTTACCTGTCAGTTGCCACTGCCATGAGGGCCCAACCTTCACCCCCACGAGCTCCGGAAACCCTACTCACCGGCAGAAACACGACCCGGAGGTCATTTGGCTGCGTTATTCTTTAGGGTGGAGGTCCTTCCCCGGACGGGCGGCTCAATCCGAGCGAAGATTCGCTATGCCCTACCTCTCTCAACATTTAAAATAAACGTTAATAACATGATTTCTTCCGCTCTCCCGCAGTTCGGTGATGATGCAAGGTCGCCTTGGCTATGATCGTAGTCATTAAGAAAGAAAACATGATTAGAATCACGTTTCGGATTGCAAAAATAGGTAAGTATGTGGAATGGTGTATTACATCGTATACATGCTCGTGGGGGGTTAGGGTTGGGCCGGCATGGCAGTGGCAACTGACAGGTAACTGACCAGTTACTTGCCAGTTGTCACAGCGACTTGGGCTTCTCTTCGCTTTCCATCAGGCGTCGGGAAGCCATTATGTCGAGCTACTATAAAAAAAAAACAATTGTAAAATTTTTGATACTATGTTATTTTAAATGGTCAAAGTTATGATACGAAAAATATATTCAAAGATAAAACAATTGTCTCAAACAATAGACATGAGAGTTAGACATTACCGATTTATTGCACTCTAGGCTTCAAACTAGGCATATATATATATATATATATATATATATATATTTTAATTTAGATAGTCTTTAGCTATATTTTTCATAAAAAAAATAAAAACATTTTTTTTCTTTTTGCAACTATAGTTTCAAATATTTAGCGTCACCTCCCGTACTACAAAATCACCCCACATAGTTGCACCGGGGATACGCTTATTTTAATTTCAAATCACCGTTAAGCTATGCAGATACAGCGGAGAGGACAGGGTTCCGAAAATTAGCCGTAAATTTTTGGGGATTCGATACAAATGTAGCAAATTAAATTATGTAAAGCAAGAGAGGGTGGAATTTCAATGTGGCTTTTGTTAATTTACAAGAGTGCCTAGTTCAGTTTTGTTTATGTCCTTTTGAATGAAAAGGCTTTGTGCTTGAGTGTTGTAAATGGATGAATGAAGCCGACTATTCACATTAAAGCCAACTCCCCTATTAAGAACACTACGGAAACACAGTTGAATTCGATATCTAAGTATGCTGTCTTTTTCTAACCTATTAATTTTTTTTAGAATGGTGGCAAGTTAGCCTGAATGTCACGTAATGGTAAGTGATGCTAGCAAGCTGAGATTCCTACAGATACCGCAAAACCAGAGGAATCACGACGACCCTTGGCTCAGAAGACAGAGGTCACTACCAAATAAGTCATCGAGCCAGTCAAAAAACGTAAATGTCAAAATGTTAGAGAGGAAGGGCATAGCGAATCTTCGCTCGAATTGAGCCGCCCGTCCGGGGAAGGACCTTCACCCTATAGAGTACCGCAGTCAAATGACCTCTGGGTCGTGTTTCTGCCGGTGAGTAGGATTTCCGGAGCTCGTGGGGGGTTAGGGTTGGGCCGGCATGGCGGTGGCAACTGACAGGTAACTGACCAGTTACTTGCCCGTTGTCACAGCGACTTGGGCTTCTCTTTCGCTTTCCATCAGGCTTAGGGAAGCCATTATGTCGAGCCACAATAAAAATAAATGTCATTGTAAATGAACGTGCCAGCTTTAATTAACTGATCTTGTACATCGTGAATCGGATTTGGATGTTGATTCGGATACCTCTCGACACGAGAGTCCAAAATTTTTTTTGATGTCAATATTCCAGCTTCCCTGTATAATGATATAACTAAGTAGGCACATATAAGCTCCCTTTTGTATCAAACACGCGCGCACGCGCAGACAGTCGGCACGCCACGTGACTTCCGCACTGATCGAGTAGCGGATCTAATCAGCCGGCCCATTTGTGGTACAATAGGGTCTTTTGTCACCACTGTACTGGGATTAGGGACTTAATATACAGTATACAGGCTGGGACAAGTTTCTCGTGGGTTTGTTATGTATAATTTATTTATGTATACAGCTTTATTTTCTGTTTACTATTCCCGAACGATACGACTTGGAAATGTTTAAGCCTAGAGTCACGGCCCTATTCACAAACGTTACTATGCGTCGCGGGAACGCACAGGTACCCAAAATCGTATAGGATTTTGGGCACTGTGCATTCGCGCGTCGCATAGTAACGTTTGTGAATACGGCCGTTAGTCTTCTAAGTAAGCATGCTCCATCCTATACTGCATCATAACTTAACATCAGGTGTTGTTGTGGTCAAATATGCTTTCTTAGAATCGCATTATGTGGCATTAAGTCTGCCTTTTGTACACTGTGCAAGGAAGATGAAAAAAAAAATTGATACACCTAATAAGATCTAATGCTAAGTAAATTCTAGTATTGTAAAAAGAAATGAATAGCCGGGCATACCTAAGAGAGGTAGGGCATAGCGAATCTTCGCTCGAATTGAGCCACCCTATAGAATACCGCAGCTAAATGACCTCCAGGTCGTGTTTCTGCCGGTGAGATGGGTTTCCGGAGCTGGTGGGGGGTTGGGGTTGGGCCGGCATGTTGATGGCAACTGACAGGTCGCTGACCAGTTACTTGCCCGTTGTCACAGCGAATTGGGCTTCTCTTTTGCTTTCCATAAGGCGTAAGGAAGCCATTATGTCGAGCTACTATAAAAAAATAAGAAATTAATGGCCGTACATACCTTCAGCCATCGGATACTCTTAACATGACAGTCAAAAAAGATCGTATATCAAACTAAAATTACCCAATAAATACGATCTTGGATTGCATCCAAATCCGTACGAAATATTTTAGTTTTCTGAACGCCATATTTCACATTATATCCGTCCCTTTCAAAATGCCTTTACGACTTTTAATTTAAGAGGTGACTGGAGTTTTTTTCGGTCTCCACAAAACTTTGTTTCGCATTCTCCCGGGGTCTTGACAAACTTATGATTAATGACAGGACGCTTGCTTATTACTGCTGCTGCATAGGGCTGCCATATTTGATTAATATTTCGGTTGAATTCAAATTTATAGCGTGTCTAATTAGCTTTAGTATGCATGTATGCATACAAAAGCTCGACAGGTTCGGTGGTTCATTTGGTAGTGCCCTCTGCCTTCTGAGCCAAAGGTCGTGGGTTCGATCCCCGCACAGTACTAACATTTGTGTGCATGAACATGTCTGTTTGTATTGGTCTGGGTGTTTTCTATGTATAATATGTATTTATTTACAAAAAATGTACATAAATAAGTTTGTCAGTTGTCTAGTACCCATAGTACAAGCTTCGGCTTAGCTTGGGGCTAGGTGGCGCTGTGTGGCCCAGCGTGGCATGTCTTGTCTTGGGTTATTTATGTTCTGTGATCTTGACAGGGACAGGGATTCTACAGGGGTACACTCACTGAAAACCAGCGCAGTGGCTTCTACGTGGGACACGCTTAAATTATATAACACTAGCTGTGCCCGCGACTTCGTTTGCCCAGATGTCTTTGGCTACAATTTTAAATTATTTAGGCCAATTAACTAACAAATCTGCTCTCTGTATGATGAGTCTCTTATTCAGCAGTATGAATGGGTGGTTTGGAGCGAAAAGATGATGGGTCGCTTCCTTACCTACCTATACGGCCAAGAGTGATATCGACGAAAAAAAAATACAAGTTGGTAATAAATTTTGCCATTTCATAAAACATTTTATAAAATAAACAACATGTTGCAACACTATAAATAGGTTGTTATTATAAAAAGCGTTTCAGTTTTCAATTAAGTTTGTTTAATATGTAAACACAGTATTATGTACAACAGCGTAATCGAGATTTCCAATTTATGACAGGCAATTTATGTAACCAACGTGTTTTTATTGCGAAATTTTTTAGTAGCATAATAATATGTTATTGTTGTCGATATAAAACAACTTGTAAAAACATTGTCGAATTGTTTACGGTGCTGTTAAAATTAAACAATAGTTTGAATATATCTACGAGTAGAGAGGTCAATTCTGTACATGAAATAATTTTGGAAAATAACTATCATTAGTGATCGATACTGATGCCAAAAATGCAATCAGTTAAATTTTTGTCTGTCTGTATGTTCGTTATAGAAACAAAAACTACTGAACGGATTTTAACGAAACTTGGTACAATTATTCTTCATACTCCTGGGCAGGTTAAAGTATACTTTTCATCACGCTACGATCAATAAGAGCAGAGAAGTGAAGGGAAGTGTTGGGAAAACGGGAGAAATTTTTATCTGTATGTTTGAACGCGCATAACGCAAAAATTACTGCATGGAATTGAATGCGGTTTTCATCAATGTATTGCTAGAGGTCTAACTTAAAATTTAGGAAGAATTATTTTATGGAAATCAGTTAACACGTTGAGCGCCATGACGGTCACCGGTGACCGACAAACAATAGTTTTTCTATTGTGTCTAGTTTCTAGGCAGTCAAAGACTTAATTTTGGAACCTGATATTCACGAGTGCGACGCCGCTGGCACAGCTACCTAGTAAAAAATAACATAATTTTTTAAAATGAAAGCTAGCCCTACACGAAGAGCGATTCCAAATATTCATATTATTTCCGTTAGATCCGTTTAGCCGTCACCCGGGTGAATTGATGAATCGCAGCTCACTCGGTTCGTTAAACCCGTGAAAGCAATTTCGGATATTTTTCCTCTCAAATGATTTTCTACTTTATTAATGCGGGAATGTGCGCTGATTAAAGGTCCCGATAAAGTGGGCTTGGGCGGGGTTAAGGCGACACGTACAATATGGTGTAAGGGCGACCCAAAATCTTCTCGCTCTAAGCAGAACAATACGGATGATGACAAGGTATGAAAATGAAGAAAATAATTAGTCCGTCTCTTAGATAATAAAAAAATATAAGACCCGTATTTTTTGTTTTGTCGAAATAACAAGAAAATACTTAGATATAGCGCATTAAAGTTACGGAGTGGGGGCTAACTACGTCACGTTAGAGATTATTTTGTACTCTAACGTGACGTCATGTGACATTTAAAATCAATGTATCTTCGTAAGTTTTTGAACAAGAGGCAAAATAAAAAATACGTATCCAATATTTTTCATTAATCTATCTGATGGACATTAAATTATTTTTTAGTCATCATCCCAATTGTAAGAGAACGACCTATCATCATCATTAGCCTATTGATCAAAATAGAGAGAGAGAGCGCTTGCTTAATCTAAAACACAGGGTTTTCCCTATCTTACGAAGCAAATCTACCTCAATATGAACTAAATAATTGTAAGATGCGTTGTTTTTATATAAGATCTTTTTGTAATGTCTTACTAAATAAATAAATAATTATTATTATTGCAATCCACTGATGGAAATAGCCTATCCAGTCTGGAGGATATACCCATAATCGCCACCCTGGGCAGGCGGGTTAGCGATTGACATATCATCATTTCGCTCCAAGCCACCATCACCTGCCCGTGGTACATCCCGCCGAATAACAAACGACGCCCTGGCAACCGATTGGTATAACCATCGCAATTGAAGACGTAGCTAATTACCACAGGGCAGCAGCGTCACCGGAGCGAGGAGCTACGCCCTGCGATGAGCAACCCGCCTGCCCAGCTTGGCGATTATGGACAAAGGCGCCAGATGTTTGCCCAAATTGGCGAACAACTGGAGAGACCTATATCCAGCAGTGGACTGTGATAGGCTGATGATAATGACATAAAATGAACTAAATGCATAAATTTCTTCATAATTATTATTTTTTTTTTTTTGTTACCGAGTTTCTCATTCAACATTAAAGTGTATGAGCCAGTAGTGGGAACTTGTTAGGCTAGTGAATTAGTTTAATTATTCTTAAGCTATAATGTATTAATTTAAGCTGTTTGTTTCCCTAATAAAGAAAAATAAAATAAATAAAAAATTTAGTCGATAATACTTTCTGCATAGTGCCATCCCTATTAAACACTGTCAGTCTTTTCAAGTTCATTGAACCTTGCTAAAACATTGATGGCTTACCCCAAAACACTGAAACAAGTAAGCAAACACAGCATCTAATCAAAGATTGTATAATTAACCGTTTAACCGAACTAGGGCTGCGTCAAATTACTTTCCGAAATTAATATCTCAATTTGCATTATGTTACATTGAAATTTGGCCTAAACAATCAAAGCGAACTAGCAAAGTTGTCGGCAAGCCTATTTGCTTAGGATTAAACCGTCTGATTAGTACCGGTTTTGCGTATAAGCCTGTTTATGTGTGCATTACTTAATCGTGGCTTAGGTATAAACAAGGTTTTGTATGGTGAAATGTTCAGAAAATCCTCTGGAAATTTGATTTCACTGTTACTCCCAACCCGCTTTGCTAAACTAAGGCAGGCAACTGACAATTTATAAATAATAACTATGAGACAACATCACATAAATTGCTCCGATCCCCAAGTAAGTACCTTAAACACTTGTTTTATGGGCTTCAGAATAACAAAGGTACCACAAACATATACTTGAATACAAATATAAACACCCAGACACGGAAAAAATACAAATATTCATCACACGAATGTTGTTTCGGGTGGGGATCGAACCCACAACCCTTGGTTCAGAAGGCAGGAGTCACCAATTGAGCCACCAAGTCAGTCAATAGGCTATTATGGCTAAAAATTGTAATTAGTTCGTCTTTCAGTTTATTCTAAAATAAATCGTTCCCTTTTTTCATTCAAATAAACAATAGCAAAGATACAAGGAGTGGGAGTGTTTGACGTCACTCGCTCCCGTAAAAATGCCTCATCGAATGACGTCACGCGTAATTTCAACGGGCTATAACTTTGTAATTTTTAGTCTAATTTACAAATAAAAAAATACCTATGTGTGTTTTATTTTTGAATAAGCTAAAAGACGGATTATTTACAATTTTTAGCCATAATATCCTATTATAGATGAGCGAGGCCTTTTTAGGCTTATTTCGTCGATGTGTACCCGTAGCGAAGCCGGGGTTTGGGTAGTTTTTAATAAAAGGTATTGAAACTAATTGCCATTAACAAAAAAAAAACACAATGCATAAAATAATAGGAAAGGCAAAACAAACAAAACAACTACAATTGTTTAACCCACGCACATTTGAGGAACGTGCGTTCCAAAAGCTAGTTTTAAACTAAAATTACATGGAAATATTTCGTATACTTGCTAACGTGGGTTTAAATAATGCAAAGACGAACTACAGTAACAGATAAATGCGGTTCCCCGCCCACGCATATCCCATTAATCATGCAATGAAATACATGATTTATTTTAAGCAAACTGTTCTGAACACGCGTAACGGAGGGCAGTAAGGAATGTTTTTTACTTCATGTTTCTCTATTTTAGTCAAAACGTACCTACCTATAAATTATTTTGACGAGTTAATATTTATTCAGTACTGCCTACTGTACTCAGTCAGGTAAGATTTCTTTTCCGTTCCTTTAAGTAATAAATATGAATAATCTGATTTTTTAAAAAAAAAGGTCTACCTATTTATCTCTGTTTTATTTAGACAATTACAGCGAAGTCAAAAAGGAAAGCTATGATTCTATGAACCTATGTTTTTAATCTATTACCTTAGCATAGCATAGTATATCTTCACTTGAATTGAGCCGCCCTTCAGAAGAAGGACCTCCCTCCAACCTATAGGATACCGCAGCCAAATAACCTTCGGGACGTGTTTCTGCTAATAAATAGGGTTTCCAGAGCTTGTGGTGGGTTAGGGTTGGGCCGGCATGGCAGTGGCAACGGACCAGTTACTTGCCCGTTGTCACAGCGACTTGTGCTTCTCTTTCGCTTTCCATCAGGCGTAGGGAAGTTATTATGTCGAGCCACGATAAAAAAAAAACATATTTTGTGCAATGGTTTTTAAATTGCATTTTTTTTACACAACATGATAATACTCGTAGGTACCTGTGGATTGTAAGGAATTCATTATTGACGTAAAATGACTTACATTTCTGTGCTGTTGCTTTTTTATATTGTGTCGCAAGACCTTTATTTACACACGTACCCTTTTTAGTTCGCCAGTTGGATTTTGTTTTTAGTGCCCTGTTTGGCACAACGTATGACAAGTTTGCAGAAATGATTAACGTTGCTTACATGCTAACTACACAGTTTTGCACTTTCTGCTTTGATTAAATTAACGCATTGTGAAATTAATAAATGTAATATTATTGTTCACAGGGTTAGTAATTTATTTACTAAATTGAATTTACGTTAATATATGGCCAATAAATGTAAAATTTTGTCATTTGATAGACAAATAAATATTTTTTATTATGTTGTTTCTTAAAACTTTAAGTCTACTGTTTGACTTACAATAAATGCTTTAAGAGAAATGTTTTTAATATGTCTCTATACTAAAATCATAAATATTTTCATCTAGCGACCCGTCCTCGCTTCGCTTCGAGTATTTCAAATTAAGTTACATTATTGGCGTTTTAGTAAGCATTTTCTAGAAATAATAAATATAACCTATGCTACTCAAGGTGAAACTTACTTTCCAATGGTGAAAAAACTTTTGAAATCGGCACAGTAGCTTTTGAGTTTATTGATTACAAACATACACACACATAAATACAAATCTTTCCACTTTATAATTCGTAGATTAAACACCAATGAAATTACTGAAGCATGTAATATATGAATACATTCGTAGTTGTAGAATTACAAGTGACTCGTAATGTAATTAAGCAAATTTAATTAGCAACTTGCTGATTTCCACAAAAAAAATTGTGTAAATAGAAAATCTCGTTGAAAGCTTACATTAACTTGAATCTCGGCAAAAGCTCAGGAAGTTAATTTTACGTATATTCCGCATTTTAGCCCAATTAATTCGAAAGCTCAGGATAGGGTTGTCACTAATTACATTTTTCTTACATTACATGATTCCGATCAAATAAATGACTCCTGCATTGGACTGGTCATTGAAAAATTTGTGTGGCGAAAAATAATTGATCTTGACTGTTCAGTTCGTATATTAAAATACCTATTACAGAATTCCAGACCACCTCTGAGGACACTTAAGTGCTCGTCTTTTTCTTTACTCTTTTTTATTTTATTGCGTTCATAGTTTGGATCACTTTTTACGGCAGTCAGAAAGTGGGCTGGTCACATTTTTTATTCATCATCATCAGCCAATCACAGTTCACTACAGACTGGGCATAGGCACAGAAGTTTAAATAAAGTGGCGTTGTTCGTCACTTTAGCACAACGTTTGGAGGCTTTATCCATAATCGCTACGCTAGGCAGGTGGGTTGGCGATGGTGATTGTGGTTTGGAGCGAAACGATGATATTTATATCGCTATAGTTTGTTTATAACCGACTTGAAAAAAAAGGAGGTTCTCAGTTCGATTGTTTGTATGTATGTTTGTCCGCGATTATCTCGCGTTTGGCTAAAGCTATTTGGATGCGGTTTTCAGAAAAGTATTTGTTACATTCAGGAGAAGGTTTTAGTACTTTAACCGACTAAAAAAGGAGGTTCTGAGTTTGAAGTTAAGTTATTGGATTGTGTTAATGAATAGTTTTAAAAATATTAAACAGTGTCTATCAGTACTCCGGAAATTATAATATAAGGATCATAATGGTTTTATCGCTCAAGCTGTCAGCCCTACCGCTAACGCAGCGGACAGACGGACAACGAAACTCCACTAATAGAGTTTCCGCTTTAAACGGAACTTGAAAAGTGAATTAGCTGCGCTTGTTCAAGTTTTTGGATTCCTGTGCTCGAGCGCAGTTCTGGTGATTCACAGTTGAGGTGCGTTTGTGTTCGGATTGCAGTTTGACCGAGTACACGAGATGAACGAAATTAAAGTAAAGACGGGCCGTCATAGACTTTGTGTAGCTCTTTGTTGAGGTCTGGCATGTTTTTGCCGGTGAGTAGGGTTTCCAGAACTCGTGGGGGTTAGGGTTAGGCCAGCTGACAGGTAACTGATCAGATACTGGCCCGTTGTCACCTCGACGTGGGCTTCTCTTTCGCTTTCCATTAGGCATAGGGAAGCCATTATGTCCAGCTACAATAAAAAAAAGAAGTTATAAGTCATAACGTCGTGTCTTTTCATTTACTCAGGGCATTGAACTGGAACCCCTTCTTTATTTGCACTTATTTAACAGGTATTATTTTTAAAACGTCCTCGTAGATCTTAATTGTCTATTTCTGAACCATCTACTGTTAATTAATACTTATTTCTTAATAAACTCAGCAAGGCCCCTAAAACACTCAATCTACTAAAGAAAATACATTTTCTAATAAAGTAATCTAGCCCTTAATAGAACAAAATTGAAACTGTAATTCGTTTTAGGCTCCGTATTACGATACAAATTTTTAATAATAGCCCTTATTACTAAGCATTAGGGTGACAAATTGAATTTGAAATGGTCGCCAGACATGTGTAAACCCAATAACACCAACATGACGTGACTTGTGATTTTGTGTGATCAATATGGCAAAGCTAACAGCTGGCAAATTACTAGCAATTTGTGTATGGAGACTTTACACGGTAGGAACTAAACAAATTTTAAGTTGATTATTTAGGGTCGGTAACGCAGTTGTGCGTGCCAATGGACTCGCCACCAGGGATGCCGACGATCGTCCAAATTGGAGGAGATAAAGCAGGAAAGCGGACCAACAAACGTCTGGAGGATATACCCATAATCGCCACGCTAGGCAGACGGGTTGGTGATCGCAGGGCATAGCTTCTCGCTCCGATGACGCTGCTGCTCGTCATCGGTCTCTGGTATTTAGCTATGCCTTCAATTGTTATACCGCCACCAGTCGGTTGCCAGTGCCTCGTTTGTTATTCGGCAGGATGCACCACGAGCAGGTGAGGTTGACTTGGAGTGAAATGATGATAGGCCGCTCCTTTACACCCCATTGCCAAACTACCTACTTCAATTGCTAATTGAATACCTGTAAGTATCAACATTTTTATTCCTTAATTTTACAACTCTAAGAAAACCACAACTGTACACAGGCATTCACCGTTAAAATCAATGTTTTGAGGCGAACCCTCTTAATAAAAAATGAGGGGTGGAATATTTCAAGAAAAATGGGGACTGCTAAAACGACAGACGTTCAATTTATAATTTAGCACCTCATATTAAATTAAGAATACCCTCGTTCACTGTATTTTAAAAATAAGGGGTGAAATTTTGTTTGTTCAAAATTCTTTCCTTTGGTTTGAAACTTCGTTTAAACTCCAAAAATACTAGCCAATTAACTATGCAGGTAGGTAACATTGTTTTCAGGTTTCCGAATACAAAGGGTAAAAACAAAACGGAACCATATTACTAAGACTTTGCTGTCCGTCCGTCCGTCTGTTTGTCACCAAGCTGTTGTAGGCGGATGAGGCCGCTACATTACTTACTAGGTATCTCAAAGACCGTGATAGCTAGATAGCTGAAGTTTTTTATTCACAACAAAATTATGAATTTATGGTGCTGCTTTAACAACAAATACTAAAAACAAAATAAAATAAATAAAAAATTTAAGAGAAGATGCCGTACAACAAATAAGTTGGTATTTTCTACCCCTATTTTAGCTCTATATAAGTAAATAATGAAATCTAGTCAATGGTACGGGATCCTTCGTGCGCGAATCGGCCGGTGTTTTTCATAAAACATCAGACAGGATATGGTCATTTTGCCTTGCCAATGTAAACAAACCAGTAATAACCAGACAAACTTTACTGCTATCCCACCACCGGAGCTGGAAATTATTTCACAAATCGTCTGGTGTAAATTATCTACATCAAAAAAGAACATACGGAATGTAAAATGACGTGTTACGGCGAACCGAAGAGTGTGACATTTGCCAACGGACGAACTAAGCAATTACAAACCGTACTATGTCATTATGACCCGTGGTGTATAATTGTACCTTTCAGTCGTAAATGTATGCGCCGCTTTACTTGTAAATATACTGCTAAAATCGGTGGGTAGGAATTAAACCTGTAATTATGACTCTATGACTTAATTGAATGTTATTTATTTGTTTACCGGAAATACCGTTTTGCGAGTTAACACAAGCTGTATTTGTTAGCTCCCTGTGATATGAGTATGAGCCAAGCTACTAACATGCTTAACTTACTTAAAATTAACACTTTAAGTAATTTAAGCATTTGTTAAGAAAGGTTAACCAAACCATTAAAACTGTGATCTAAATATAATTGGAGAAACTGACTGACTGACATATCAACTCATAGCCTAAACGTAGCCACTTGAAGGGACGTAGCTTAGAAGTGCAAGTGCGCTAAGAAAGGAATTTTTGAAATTCCCACGGGAACGGGAGTTAGCGGGAAAAATAGTATTGCACCCGTGCGAAGCCAGGGTGGGTCGCTAGTAACTAAATAAAATTTAAACTTCGTGCTTTTAGTATCTACTGTAAAAACTATTCAAATTATTATTATCCTATTGCAGTCTACTGCTCGACCATCTCGAGTTGTACGCCTACTACAACTATTATAGTTTTAACACTGTAAAGTAATAGGACAAGACGTATCGTGATTAAGTCTGCTTCGTACATGTTACAAGTTATAGTTGGTATGCGGGACGCAGCCGTTTGACCAAAAAGTTGTTAGGGGAAAGTCACTTTACCCCATGGACATAGTCAGGCGAAGAACAGTGAAATAACTGCATCCAGATCTTTCGTTTATCATCATAGTGACGAACTTCGTGACGCAAAACTACTAGACCAAGGTAAAAGGCCTTTGCTTTTTTTCGTCTGCATCAATGATCTACCAGTGTGGTAGATTTAGCACACGATTTATGTGAGACAGTATTATTTAATGACGACAATTCACTCATTTTTAAAGTAGACAGAAAAAAAAACCTTTGTAAATGTTATTTTTTATGACAGAGGGGGCAAACATTCACCTGCAGGTAAGTGATCACTTCTTCTTTGTGTGTCAATGGTGATCTTTTCAGCCTATAACACCAGCGGAATCACAGTCATCTTTAATTTTCCCTGAATAAGGACACGGTCGTCGATCGATTAATATTTTTTTCCTCGCCTGATGGAAAGCAAAAGGGAAGCCCAAGTCACTGTGACAACGGGCAAGTAACTGGTAAGTTACCTGTCAGCTGCCACCGCTATGCCAGCCCAACCTCAACCCCCCACGAGCTCCGAACCCTACTCACTGGCAGGAACACGACCCGGTCATTTGGCTGCGGTATTCTATAGGCTAAAGGTCCTTCCCGGACGAGCAGCTCAATTCGAGCGAAGATTCTCTATGCCCTACCATACTGTATCTCCATTTACTGGTTTCCAGTCGTATCAGTCCACTCAATATTGCGCACGCACCATTACACGGATGAGAACTCGGTATCGAACCGTGTTCGATAAGGGATTTTCAGCCGTCGGTAGCACCTGGGATGTAAGGGAGCGACCTATCATCTTTTCGCTCCAAGCACCCTCTCTTGCCTGTGTTACATCCTTCCGATTAACAAACAAGGCTCCGGCAAACAACTGGTGACGGTATAAACATCAGGATTGAACGCGTAGCTAAATACCACAGGCCGATGACGGGCAGAAGCTACGCCCTGCGATCGCCAACCCGCCTGCCCATCGTGACGATTATGGGTAAAGCATTTACCTGGGTACAATAAAACCTACTGCGGTCACCAACCCGCCTGCAGTGTGTAGTAACTAAGGCAAATTCCCCCAAATGACAATTATTGTCATTGGAAGAGGCCTATGTCCAGCAGTGGACATTGCAGGCTGCTGACATAATCTAAATTTATAAAAGGAGAAACTGACAGAAACTGACTGACTGACAGACATATCAACGCACAGCCTAACGGCTAAACGTAGGCACTTTGGAAGGGACGTAGCTTATGTACCGTAGAGATGCACTAAGAAAGGAATTCCTGAAATTCCCACGGGAACGGGAGTTAGCGGGAAAAATAATATTGAACCCTTCCGAAGTCGGGGCAGGTCGCTGTACTTATTTAAATTATTGGACACAATAACGCACCATTTCCATTTTAAATTACATTACCCTGAAAATCATAGCATTTTACTCAGAATCAATTAGGTAAATAGGCTTACCTTTGAAAAGTCGCGTTAAAAAAGCAAACCAAATAGAAAAGAATTCAACAAAGAAAAGAATCTCGGCTTCTAACAGTCTGTTGTTCCAAGCTCTTGTTACAAGCCACAACCCCGGGAATATAAATTTTGTTAGGACTGCACTGCAATCGTTCCAGAAATTCCTGGTTGGAAAACTTGATGGCGGGAATTGGTGCTTTTGGTTCAATTGGGATTTAACAAGGAACATTTATATAATTATAATACTTACTACCTGTCCGCGTATACATTTGTATGTGAAATGATAAAATCCTGATCCTTCAAAATTATAGCCTAGGTTTTAATTTAATCATCATCATCATCAGCCTATTGCAGTCCACTGCTGGAAATAGCCTCTCCAGTTAATCGCCACTTAGGGCAAACATGTGGAGGATATACCCATAATCGCCACGCTGGGCAGGCGGGCTGGCGATCGCAGGGCGTAGCTTCTCGATCCGGTGACGCTGCTGCCCGTCATATAGCTGCGCTTTCATTGTCATGATAACACCGCCACTAGTCGGTTGCCAGCGCCTCGTTTGTTATTCGGCAGGATGCACCACGAGCAGGTGAGGTTGGCCTGGAGCGAAAAGATGATAGGCCGCTCCTTTACAACCCTTTAAATTTAATTAATTCAATATGTGATCTATAATATCAACATCATCATCAGCCTAATGCAGTCCACTGCTGGTCGTAAGCCTCTACAGTTGTTCGCCACTTAAGGCAAACATCTGGATCCGTAGCTTCTCGTTCCGGTGACGCTGCTGCTATCATCGGTCTGTGGTAATTAGCTACGCCTTCAATTGTGATGGTTATACTGCCACTAGTCGGTTGCCAGTGCATCGTTTGTTATTCGGCAAGATGCATTACGGGTAGGTGAGGTTAACCTTGGGCAAAGAAATGATAGGCCGCTCTCTAACTTCCCCCATGATCTATTTTTATTAACGTGGACGTACTTTAACTTTGATTAATCAATCAAAGTCACAGTAAAAAACATATTAAAATTCCTTACAGCAAACAATACGAGGAAATGTTCGGTTCCCAGTTAAAATAAAAAATTAAACGTAAATAGAATATATTCCTTTTTTATTCTTTTCCTAAATATCTTGTTTACGAGTACCGTTATTCACAGTATTTCCTTACACCTTAAGTTGTAAGACATAAGGATTAATTTAGCGCTCGTTTTGTCTATCTGTTCGACTGTACGTAGCTAGCTGGTTTGGCATTCAACGGTTATAAAACTTTAGTGTCTGTTCACTAAAACAACGATATGTTTCCGTACTTCCATGCATTTGTTACAAGGTTTGTGTTGTATATGTCACCGTGAAATTGTAAATACCGTTAGATTGTAATCTATCTAGCGAGTTTGTAAACTGTCGATAGATTGTGAACTTTTACACTTATGTATTAGAGACTCTTCTCGACGTAACTTTAATTTTTAGCGCACATCAAAGAAGATTATGTAATGTTTTTAATAAATTTTATTTATTTAACAACATTGAAATAACACTAAAATTCGACAAAGTCGATTTTCATTAATTTAATTCATATATTCAGGCTCGGTGGCTCATTTGGTAGTGACCTCTGCCCTCTGAGCAAAGGGTCGTGGGTTCGATTCCCGCACAGTACAAATATTTGTGTTCATGAACATGTCTGTTTGTATTGGTCTGGGTGTTTTCTATGTATAATATGTATTTATTTACAAAAAAAAAGTATTTAAGTAAGTTTATCAGTTGTCTAGTACCCATAGTACAAGCTTCGGCTTAGTTTGGGGCTAGGTGGCGCTATGTGGCCCAGCGTGGCATATCTTAGGTTATTTATTTATTTATATTCGAACAAAGGAGGGACAAATGAGAGGGATTTATGGGACAAAAATATGCGATCCGTACAACTAACGATCGTTTTCGATTTTGGTGGTAAGGGCCCAGATGGTTGAAGAGTATATTCTCGTGCATTTAATAACACAAGTGCATAGGAAAAGTTGAGCAGTTACGTGATAGTGTGGTTTGAATGAACGGGCACCATAAAAGCGAGATAAAAGCGAACTGGCCGTGATGTGGAGTGGACACAAAATATAATGCTAGGGATGCCATTTACATTTTCACCTTTTCCATAATAACTTAAGAACTAGAGAGGTAGGGCATAGCGAATCTTCGCTCGAATTGAGCCGCCCGTCCGGGGAAGGACCTCCACCCTATAGAATACCGCAGTCAAATGACCTCTGGGTCGTGTTTCTGCCGGTGAGTAGGGTTCCCGGAGCTCGTGGGGGGTTAGGGTTGGGCCGGCATGGCGGTGGCAACTGACAGGTAACTGACCAGTTACTTGCCCGTTGTCACAGCGAATTGGGCTTCTCTTGCGCTTTCCATCAGGCGTAGGGAGGCCATTATGTCGAGCCACTATAAAAAAAAAGAACAAATAGCGTAACATTTTTCATCATCAGTCTATCGCAGTCTCCTACTGTTGAGTTCATAGGCCTGTCCAGTTGTTCACCATTTTCGTCAAACATCTGGACGTTTTGCCCATAAACGCCATGCTCGGATGGCGAACGCATGGCGTAGCCTCTCGCTGCGACGCTGCTGGCTAAAATCTGTTTGTGGTATTGAGCTATGTATCTAAAATTAAACAGTGATAAAAATACTTAAATAAATACAAATTATAGAGTACCTATCATATTTTTGAGACTCTAGCAACCGACTGATGGCCAGTATAATCATTATGACTAAAGACATCATCATCATCCCACTGCAGTCCACCGCTGGACATAGGCCTCTCCAGATGTTCGCCACTTAGAACATAACTTAACTTTAGAACTTAAACATCTGGAGGATATTTATTTATTTATTTATTTAATCTTTATTGCACAATTATAAGTGTACAAAAGGCGGACTTAATGCCGCATAGGCATTCTCTACCAGTCAACCATTGGGCTAAGCAGAAATAAAAAAAAATGTAGGTAGTGTGCTGCAAGGTTAATAACATTAAACATTAAAAATACGATATACCCATAATCGCCACGCTGGGCAGGCGGGTTGACGATCTCAGGGCGTAGCTTTTCGCTCCGGTGACGCTGCTGCCCGTCATCGGCCTATGGTATTTAGCTACGCCTTCAATTGTAATGGTTATACCGCCACAAGTCGGCTGCCAGCGCCTCGTTTGTTATTCGGCAGGATGCACCACGGGCAGGTGAGGTTGGCTTGGAGCGAAAAGTTGGTAGGCCGCTCCTTTACATAACCGTGACTAAAGACGTCTTTTGTTATTTAAGTATTTTTATCGCTGTTTAATTTTATCCCACTTTACAGCACACTACCCACATCTATTTCTGCTTAGCCCAATGGTTGACTGGTAGAGAATGCCTATGCGGCATTAAGTCCACCTTTTGTACACTGTTAGTTTTGTGCAATATAGATTAAATAAATAATCAAATAGGTCACTTTCTTACATCCCTTACAACATATTACTTGAATTATTATTCGTCTTTTCATCGCGGTACACTGCTAGACATAGTCCTCTTTATTGACTTCTGGTATAGCCAATGGGAATTTTTTTAAATCAGCTCGATACTTTTTGATTTCACAAACATACACACACAAAAATACAAATCTTTTCTCTTTGTAATAAAACTCTGCACCGCCAACCCTAAACAATTGCTTCCACGCGGAAACATTTCCACTGTCCACTGCAGGTATGACTTTAAATAGCCGAGTAAATAAATCACAAATAAAACCACCTAGAGGTTAAACGTTTAGTTTAGTTTCGTGCGTCCGGATTCGAAACGCATTCAGCGATATAGGGCACTTTTTGTAGACACAACCAATGTTTGGAACAAACACTGCTTCGGAATTGGAATGAAAGAGAATTTGTTCGTCCCGTTATTTTTACTGTAGAAGCCTATGGCGTTTCATTGCTATCTTTTTTATATTTTGATTTTTTTTAGAATTAGAAGTTTGGTAAACACGGAAGCAGTGTTAGGAAAACTTCTTTGTCACTTAATAAGCATAATATAGGTACTACCGAATATTTTATGAATGGGGATGTAAGCGACCTATCTTTTCGCACCCTGCCGAATAACAAACGAGGCGCTGGCAACCGACTGGTGGCGGTATTACCATCACAATTGAAGGCGTAGCTAAATACTACAGACCGATAACGGGCAGCAGCGTCATTGGAGCGAGAAGCTACGCCCTGCCAATCGCCAACTGGCATGCTCAGCGTGGCGATTATGGGTATATCCTCAGATGTTTGCCCTGAGTGGCGAACAACTGAATAGGCCTATGTCCAGCAGTGGACTGTAATAGGCTGATGATGATGATGATGATTTTGTTAATATTGCAAGTGCCTACCTGTTGCGATTTCAACAGTCTACCTATCGTGGTTAAATACAGTCTGGTAACAGACAGACGGACAGATTGTCTAAGTAATAAGGTCCCGTCTCTACACTTTGACTAAGAAACCCTAAAAACGGTCTAGCACAGAGCACCAAATACTCTATGAAAAATGTATCATTAGTAACTTTCACCTAGCGGATTGCATGAATAAACTATGTATAAGTTACTATAATTGTTCTTAAGACATAATGATTACCGACGTTTTCTACTAGTCTTGTTTTATTTCAAGCTAATTCAATACAAATTTCAAAAGCTCGCAATTGCATTGCGTGTGACCTCACGGTATTGGCTAACTGCAACCTTTAGTCTGCTGACTTTAATTAATCTAGCAACGACCCGTAACTACATGTTAGACTCGCTATGAAAAAGATTATCTTCGTTCTTTTTTCGTATGTAGTGTTTCTATCGTAGCATTATTGTGGAATTAGCAATATAAAGAGAGGTAGGGCATAGCGAATCTTCGCTCGAATTGAGCCGCCCGTCCGGGGAAGACCTCCACCCTATAGAATACCGCAGTCAAATGACTTCTGGGTCGTGTTTCCGCCGGTGAGTAGGGTTTCCGGAGCTCGTGGGGGGTTAGGGTTGGGCCGGTATGGCGGTGGCAACTGACAAGTAACTGACCAGTTACTTATCATTATTAAGTATATGAGTAATTGTTTTGGCTGTACCTAACAACGGTCTGGTCTAGTGATTAAGAAAACTATATTCGTGTAGCTTATATTTTGAAGGTATCCTGTATTTTTATAAGGTAAATAAATCCATTCATTCATTCAAATCCATTCATTTAAATTCATTCATTCAAATTCATTATGTCGTTATTTTTTTCCTCACTAAGCCACACAGTGCCATCTAGTCCCAAACTAAACCGAAGCTTGTACTATGGGTACTAGACAACTGATAAACTTACGTACTGTCTTTGCACCAAAGTCTTTATAAGATAGAACTTCTACGTGATAACATACCATACCATAACAAAGTTTTTCACCAAAAACCGACATCCAAGCCGTTTCAAACTCTATCGACTCGCATTATATTCCCGTTCAAAATCACAAAACGCCATTAACATTGTGAATAAAGTAATTAGTTCGCTAGTTAAAGCATAAACAAACTGTTTAGTCTACTTCATTAAGGGGATGAGTTCATTAGCGACATCATTGAACGCCTTGCTAGCTAATTATATGCAGGTATGTGGATGCAGATTCTTCGAGTCGAGACACACCGGCTTGCCTTTTGTCAATCAGGAGTTACACCTGTGTGTACAAACTAATAAAGACAATACTCGAAGGCAAAGTAGAAGGCAGGGCATACTCGTGTACACAGTAGCTGGAGGAAAAAAATCATATCATGACGTACTACAGGAAATTTAAGGTACAGGCGGACTTCAGGGAAGAATGGAAATTGCTCCACTGACAACACAGAAGCTCTAAATGTTTAATCTAAACTAATATTATAAAGAGGAAAGATTTGATTGTTTGTTTGTTTGTTGTTTGTTTGTTTGATACGAATAGGCTCCGAAACTCCTGGACCGATTTGAATATTCTTTCACCGTCGGATAGCTACAGTATCTGCGCTGAACATAGGCTATATTATTTAAAAAAAGTTAGGGATCCGTGCTAAAACTCCAATAATGTAACCCAAATTTACCAAAAAGATTTAATCCCACAAAAAAGAAATGATCTACATACTGACGTCTCATGACAACGTTCCCATAGCAACCGAAACTGTTATGACATCTAAATAAATAAATTCTAATATGAAATCGTACTTTCACGTAAAAACTACTGAAAAGATTTTGATGAAACTTTACAGGAATGTTATTTATGCATCAGATTTACACACAGGCAGTAGATTACAAGGGTATCATACATTTTAGAATTTACAATTTCGGCAAAATATGTTACATACTTTTTGAAATGACCATAGAT